>BLKM01012955.1:63818-174465 GCA_013340265.1 Coptotermes formosanus | reverse complement strand
TTTTAATATTTTTAATATTTTACTTTTCGGACGATGCATAAAGTCCATAAACCCATCACCACACAAAATGCAGACTGTTTCCCACATGGTATTTCTTGCAATTTACACAATAAGCATGTATTATTTGCTCGAATGTCTTCAATAAATCTGTTTTTGTAATTGAGACGCAATGTGTTCTCTGGCTTGGTTACTGAATTTCGAAATAAAATTGACAAGAATCTTATGCTTTAGAAGTTAAAGGTGTTCTAGCATCTCAGGTTGTATAACCTCTACGTTAACTGTTATTTATGCATCAAATACCGAGCATGTAATCTCCTGACAGAAGATTTAAAATATGTATATTAGCCCATAGTTAAAAGTGTATTTTTATGGGCTGAAATGTGACCATTCATTGAAGGTCGAAGAAGGCCACATTAGCCATCAAAACCGTGTTACAGTTAAATCAGATGTGTCTACCTGAAACTCGAGAAATTCATGACTGTACGTACTTACAGAATAGCCTATCCATAACTGAAGTAATTAAGTACAGGACTCTATTACAAGAGCAAGGAATTTTTTAGCAGCGTCACCACTGTTTGCTTGGTGTGCCATGAGTTTATTTTCTTTATTTTTGTCTGTGGCTTCTTATTACGCAGTTGTAGATAAAAACATGCAAGGTTACAATATATTACAGCTAACCACGAGTTGATTATAATATGTTTGGGCATAGGGCCAAGCTTTACTTTGCCAGAAATTCCAAATTTTACCTCGTCACAAGCGATGTTCTCACGAAACTGTGTTCACGTGAATAGCGACTTTGTCATCTGCCGCGTTTTAATCGTGGTTTCATTGTTCATAGAATGTAAAGTCTGCTACAAATTCCGCTGCATTTTGGTACGCTAAAAAACTTCTTCGGTGTTATTATCAAGGTTTTGCATTTAACTCCATACAAATTATAAGAATGTAATTACAAGATGCAGTATTTGGGCTTAAGTGGGATCACGTTACAGTGGAAATGTACGAAATTCCCAAGTGCAAACTTTCGTGACTTTTGCTTCTCAGAAAATATTATCCAGATGATCAAACAAGAAGAATGAGCTGTGCGGTGCATGTGCCAATTTCGGGGGAAGGTAGACGTGCATACAGGATTTTGGTGGGGAAACCTGAGCTAAAGAGGCCACTTAGAAACCTAGGCGTTGGTGCAAGGATGATATTAAAATTGATCTTATAGAAATAGTTTGCGGGGGGCGTAAACTGGAATGGTCTGGCTCAAGATAGTATCAAATGTCATGCTGTTGTAATCATAGAAATGGAACTTCTGGTTCCATAAAAAATTCGGGGAATTTCTTGACTAGCTGAAAAACTGTTAGCTTTCAATGAAGGACTGTACTCCATTGAGTTGGTTGTTCTTTTCAGAGCAAATTAAGCAGTTGCGATATTTATGCTGGTAGAATCTGAAGAAAAGCAGAATACCTGTTAACCTGGTATATAGCAATTTATATTTCAGGTTAATCTCCTATAGTATGAGTGGTTTTAATATGGAAGGCAATTAAGAGGTCTTCGCAGGAACTTGCTGTGTCCCTCTTATACTCTGAAAAGGAGACAGCAGTTTATCCCGAAACTTTGGAATTCTGAACACAATAAAAATAATGTTCGTATATACAGCCTAGGTAACTTAAAATCTCACAGACCTCAACACGTTTAGTTGATGGTGTTGCGTTCTTCAACCAAATGTAATTTTGCAGAGGTTAGCCTTTCTTACGCTATTTTCAAATGCTGTTGTTTGGAAACTTGTCAGTAGGCCACCGTTTCCCTGTATTTTCTTTGATGGCTTTCCAAATTTCCTTCCCAAGAATGCCGGCGTAGCGTCTAAAAATAAATCACAACTGTCTCCTTCCATAACCTTTCATAACCAAATTCGTCTTTCACAAACCGCCTCTCAGTCCGCGCTACTCTACACAGGAGTTTTAACAGGCGCCGACCACGCGAACCTTTTAACATATGTCGAATATTTAGCCGAAAAGAGATTAAACCTATACATCAAGTTAACATGCGGTAGCGTGTCTTGTTGTGCTAGGTTGCATTTAGAGCAGGGGTGCAAATATCTTCAAAAAATCTAGGAGAAAATTCAATTTCTATGCGCAAGAAAGTTGATATGAAGCCAGTTCCATACTGTGGACCCACATTTCTGTTGTGACCTGTAAACTTGACGGTTATGTGGATCTTTTTACTCGTTACGAGAGAAACAATACACATTTCTGTGTGCAATGAAAAGAAGTAAAGTAATTATGCTGAAAATGCTGGGTATCCGCCGTACGAAATTTAATAACCCGGGCGAAAACAAGCCCAGAATTTGTGCTCCCCTGGTTTAGAATCAGAGTAAATAGAAGTTTAACTTCAGGAAAAGCGCGAGTTAATTTTCGGCAGACAAAGCCGTGTAGGGTCTTTCAAATCTAATAGTTAGATTATCATGTTGAGTGTACCTAAACCTTGGTGACATTTGGAATGCCTTTTGTTCTGTCGCAGTCCTTGGCAATGCTACGCCGGTTTCATAGAAATGGAGTTGCAACGATGTTCGCTGTGAAATGGGATAACATCTAGAAATCCCGGATTGTAAAGCGACACGAATTACAAATTCACGCAAACGAATTACTCTACCGCCGTGTGGGGTGACCTTAACTATTTCAGCCGTAGGCGTATATGACTGTACGGTGTTTATGCAAAATCCTGCGTGTCATTCCGGCTTATATGCCTGAAAACAAGTTTCATGCAGGTGTGCTATGCTTACAAACGGCTGTGTTATCGCAAAAAGGTGTGTACAGTCACGTAGTATCGTGTTACCTTCAATACCACTCGTTAACTACATGTGCTTCCGCGTAATGTGGCCAGTATTTCGTTTCATGTAGCACTCCTTATCACTGGGTCCATGATAGCTCAGTCAGTACAGTGACTGGGCTGCTGCGAAGGAATCGGTATTCGATTAATGGCAAAGCCAGCGTCTATATCGGCTGTTGGGCCTACCATGGCGTCAAGCTAACATCTCACGTCCGTTTAAGAATAAGTGGAACAATACGCCTGTTTTCCTCAAACGTCTTCATGGTCTAGTGCTTATATAAGCCGACTGTACTGTACAGAATAATCAGTTGGTCAAAAAATAATGAACTGTAAAGCATGTGGAAGGGAGCGATAGGAGCTTGATTTCAGGTACTGCCTCAGCAATTAAGGTACTTTCACTGGATTTGTGTTATTGTACCGGCATTTGAGGCACTGTTCCAACACTTGAGGTACTGTCTGGTACTCTGAGGTGTTTTACCGTCATTTGAGGCACTGTCACGACTCTTGAGGTACTGTCTGGTAATTTGAGGTGTTTTACCGTCATTTGAGGCACTGTCGCGACTCTTGAGGTGCTGTCTGCTAATTTGAGGTGTTTTACCGTCATTTGAGGCACTGTCACGACTCTTGAGGTACTGTCTGGTAATTTGAGGTGTTTTACCGTCATTTGAGGCACTGTCACGACTCTTGAGGTGCTGTCTGGTAATTTGAGGTGTTTTACCGTCATTTGAGGCACTGTCACGACTCTTGAGGTACTGTCTGGTAATCTGAGGTGTTTTGCCGTCTTTTGAGATACTGTCCCGGCATTGAGGCATTATCTTGAGATTTGAGATACTGTCCCATCATTTGAGGTACTCTCCTGGGATGTGAGATACTGTTCCGTTATTTAAGGCACTCTGCTGGGATTTTTATACTCTGTCTCGTCCTTTTAGGCACTGTCCTCGGGTCTGAGATGATGTACTGGCATTTGAGGCACCGTCCTGTTATTGAGGCACTGTATGGGCTTTTTAGTCAGTGTCCTGGGACTTGAGGTACTGTACCGGCATTTGAGACGCTGTCTTGGTATTTTAGGCACTGTACGGGTATTTGAATTTGAGGTACTGTCCCAGCATTTGCCTTGAGGGAATAAATTAAGACCCGAAGTAACTATGTTAGAAAACAAAGGTCTGCAGTTAGAAGTAATTTGAGGTACTATCCCAGCATTTGCCTTGAGGGAATAAATTAAGACCCAAAGTAACTGTTTTAGAAAACAAAGGTTTGCAGTTAGAAGTAACGACCCTGTACTTGCCAAGTATCAGCCCCATCACGACAGATTCATTAGAAGTTGTGTGATGTGCGACTGGTGCTACGGTTTAAATTCCAACTACTGCCCAGAACGGAGGGGCTGTAAATTTACAGTACCGTTAAATGCATTCGCTAGTGTACAGTGCACCGCGGCTGGAGTTGAAGGATTAAGTGCTGACTTTACGTCAGGGACTGAGTGAAAATAAATGCAGGAGTATATATGAGTAGGGTCAACAGTTGTTGGCTCAGTTCACCAATAACACAAAAATTCTATTCAACGCGAGTTTCTCTATAGGAAAAACCGTCGCTGCGCACGCGGTTACAAGTGTTAGCCTGCTTCCCGTCACACTTTATACAGAACTCCTAAACACTGTACTGTGTAGTGTGGAATGTGTGCAGGGGTATTGCTTTCTTTGCAGATTTACTCTTTGATGTCTGTGGAGACCTGAAAAAAGTACAAAATTTTTAAAAAATTAATTCTAAGATTTTTTTTCTTCCACTCGTTAGGCCTCAACTACATCGCGGCAGCAGCCTGAAACCTCCCAGGTTGTAAAGTAATTTAGTGGGCGATAAATCAGGATATTGTGCTTATATTAACCGTTTAAAGACGAAGAGTATCTGTTTTATATAAGGACTCGGTGCGTACCGCGCTGTAAGCACTCTCCACTTCGGTTATAAAAACCACTCTCATAATGTTTTATAAGGCAAAAGTTGCTGTTTGTTCTGAGATCCGTACAAAACACATAAACGCAATGTGGGCACCACGTAGAATTTTTTAATGTTAAACCTGGTGGTATGTAAAGTTACCGCTAGGCTTTAAAAGGTTAAGAATTCGGAAGAATCTTTATGTAGACCTACACATTAAACATTTGACGCGTCTGTAAATCGTCTCACCTGCAGTGGTATCTACTGTACGACCTTGTGTGACGCTAAGGAACCCTGACATTTTGTCTGTTGTATTGATGTGGTTTGTGTGCTTATTACGATCAATTTCGATTTGCTCCCCAAGCAGTATTAATTCGTATTTTATTGTGGAAACGGGGGCACGCGGTGGCGCAGTTGATTGAGGCACTACGCTACAAACCGGAAGTTCGCAGATTCGATTCCCTGTGGTGTCATTGGAATTTTTCATTGACATAATCCTTTTGGTCGCACTGTGGCCCTGGGGTCGACTCAGCCTCTAACAGAAATGAGAACCAGGAATATTTCCTGGGGGGTAAACGCGGCCGATGCGTAGGGCTGACAACCTTACCACCTTCTTGTGCCGACTGTCTAGAAATCTGGGAACGTCAAGCTCCTGGAATCCTAAGGGCCTATCCAGGCCTGTAATGCGATTGTTTTAAATTTACCTTTACCTTTTATTTTGGAGACAGGTTGTTCTATCTGTGCGGTACGTATTGCATTTTACACGCAATATGAATGCGCGTCAGCCTTAAAAGTGTTTAAATGTTGAGCCCTAAAATGAATTATACAAAAACACTAATCACCAACGAATGCAAAAAGAGAGTTTTATCATCAATCGTAACACACTCCTACATGTTTCGACCCTGCTGGATCATCTGCAGGGAGAACTTTTTGTTATCGTTACACTAAGGTTGCACGTTGTAGTTGAGTGAGAATGTGCTGTTGACTGTGTACTGCGTTGTTTTTGGAGGTGTGAACTCTCTGCGGTCCTGTCCTGCAGGCCGGGACCTTAGAGAGTTCACGCTTCCAGTACACAGTAAACAGCACATTCTCACTCAAGTATAAAGTGTAACCTTAGTGTAACGATAACAAAAAGTTCTCCCTGAAGATGACCCAGCAGGGTCGAAACATGTAGGAGTGCGTTACGATTGATGATAAAACTCCCTTTGTGCATTTGTTGGTGATTAGTGTTTTTGTATAACATAGTGCACGGACATGGAACACATTAAATTTAGAATTATACAGTGTTTGATGCAACAAATTGCACGATCAGTAACAAATGCTACTCCCCCTACATGTACACTGCTCAGTGCTCCACCGTGGCGTAAACACCAACCAGACGACACAGGGATATTCCCTTTGAATGAAGATGAAAAATCTGACATAGAGGTTTGTCGGTAATGGAAGATAAAGTAGTGTATAGAATCGTAAAAAATATTTGTTAATTGCTTCGTACTTGAAATAGTTTTAGTCATGTTAATTAACAATATTTTGTTTTAACTTTCTACACACATATCTTTGTTGACAGAATTTGTTGTAGCTATATATCTTTGTATACGCCTCCCTGATAATGGCTTTATGGAGGTCGAAACATGTAGAAAGAACAAAAGTAAAACTTTGTTATTTATTAATGATTGTGGAACTGTTGGATTGAATACTGTACATTCACTCTATTGCACAGAATATGAATGACATAAAGTGTCCTTAAAATGAAGCTGTTATGGTCCCTTTAACCGGCGGTAACTCGTTACCATTTGAAACAGCCAGCATAACATCCGAGAAGACTAGTATCTGTTTTACAATCCGAATCCATTACTGAACTTCGAAGGGCCGTCAAATCGATGACGTCACGGCAAAATCGTCTTGAATAAAGCTGCGTGTTTCAGTATGTGGCAGTCCATTTGTGAATTTTGACAATTCAAAATGCTTTCAGCCATTCGTGGGACGTTCTGCATACGGACAAAATAGGAAGCCGGTGAACGGATTAGTACTGACTGTGAGTGGCTGTTGTTTTGTACTGCCGTTTGCTGAAACGCTGATAACAATTTGCATGTAACAGTGAATTGGCGCGTATATGCTATTGAAATGGATCTCTCAATGTTAAAACCCTCTACTGTGATTTTTACATGAACGCACATATTTCTAGCCGGTACTTTATTCGCTCGGTCCACAGACTCCCTTGAACATTAATGAATTAATGAATTCATTAATTAGTGGAATGAATGAATGAATGAATGGAATGAATAGAACGAATGAATGAATGGAATGAATGAATAGAACGAGTGAATGGATGAATGGAATGAATTGAATGAATGAGTAGAACAAATGAATGAATGAATAGAACAAATGAATGAATGAATGAATGAATAGAACGAATGAATGAATAGAACGAACGAATGAATGAGTAGAACGAACGAATGAATTGAATGAAAGTCAATGAATAGAACGAATGAATTGAATGAATGCATGAATAGAATGAATGAATAGAACGAATGAATTGAATGAATGAGTAGAACGAATGAATGAATGGAATGAATGCATGAATAGAACGAATGAATGGAATGAATTGAGTGAATGGATAGAATGAATGACTAGAACGAATGAATTGAATTAATGAATGAATAGAACGAGTGAATTGAATGAATGAATATAACGAATGAATTGAATTAATGAATAGAACGAATGAATGAATGGAGTGAATAAATGAATGAATTAATGAATAGAACAAGTGAATGAATGAATGAATGAATGGATTGAGTGAATTAATGAATGGATTGAACGAATGAATGAATTGAATGAATGAATAGAATGGACGAATGGAATGAATAGAACGATTGAATGAATTTAATGAAGGAATTAATAGAACGAATGAATGAATTGAATGAAGGAATGAATAGAACGAATGAATGAATGAATAGAATGAATGAATGAATGGAATGAATGAATAGAACGAACGAATGAATGAATGGAATGAATGAATGAACGAATGAGTGAATGAATGAATGAATGAATGAATGAATGAATGACTTTATAGGACATATATTTGAGAAGCTTGTGGTGGCTCAGGTACTCAGAAAATGGCCCGCATGTTAGTACATCACGATTTTCATAACGCCGCGCGACTGGCCCGTACGCAGTGCCTGATTAATCTACTCCACATCCTCGTATCCTGTCAGTATCTGTTTTATTGTAAGGGAACTGGCAGGAAGCCTTCGTGACCTCATCGGGGGTAGAGGGACCGAGGAAAATCAAAATAAAACTCTCATGATGGCAGGTGTTTTGGCAGAGGCTCGAAGCGGGCACCTCCTGCATACAAATCAAGAGCGTTATCTCTTCTCTAAAAGGCCATTATCTCTTGCAGTGTTCTCGTTAGTCCCACGCCTCCATGTACATACACGTCTCTTCCAACACACTCTCCTCTGTGCTTTCATTTCTTATGTGATCTCCTTCGTTCGCTTTTTAGACGCGTTTGCAAAATTGCGGAAAGCGACGGTTAGCTGCGTCATGTCTGTGTGTCTGTCTGTCTGTCCGTCCGTCCGTCCGTCAGTCCTTTCGCACGGACGAACTCGGCTCCCCACTGGACGGATTTTCATGAAATGTGTTATTTGGTGATTTTTAGAAAATCTGTCGGGAAAATACAAGTTTCATTAAAATATAACAAGAATAACGGGTACTTTACATGAATACCTATGTACATTTATGATAACGTCTTGCTGAATTCTTCTTAAAATGAAAAATGTTTCAGACAAAGTCATAAATACACACTTTATGCTGTGTTCAAAAATTTTTTCCGAAAATCGTGCCGCTTATGAGATGATACGAAAAATACGGTAGAGCCAGACAAGCCACAGATGAGAATATAATACGGCGCATGCGCTTTGCATGCTGCATAACTAAGGCTATAGACACACGCTCGGAATATGTAATACTTATTGCTTTTCCATGGCAGCAATGGTTACGCGTACGCGCCTCAATGTTACGTTTTACGTATATCGCCTGTCTTGGTCCAACTGCATCTCGCTATGCATTTCATGCGTGCTGATTGTCTTCCACTTCACCCGTACATCATGAACTGATATATTCCTTATTTCTTTCCTAATCTTCTGTCACATTCTCCGCCTTGGTAACAGATATTCACCTCAGCATGCTGTTGTCAGACGCCATCAGTGTGCCCACATGCCGTTAATTTTTATACGAAATGAAGAGCTGACGAATTAACTGTCTCGCAGATAAAATCTACAGCTCAAAAACTTCAGCAATATTTTTTCCCCCCCTCGAAACATTTGTGTGTACCTATCGGGCTGCACGGTTTATTATGTTAGAAGATCGTATGCCATACAAGAAGGGAACAACAAACTGGGCTGGCCGAGTGTTGACATGAATCGTTATACACTCTGACTGTGTCTCATCTCTTCTTTACTTGCCTAGGATCATCAATCAAAGTCGCGCTCTGCGCTTCAGGTACCTCATCTACAGTTTCCTTAAAAGTAATTCGTGATTTGACGCGTTGCTGTTCCCCAGTGTTACCACAACTTATTTTCTGCAGTGCGGAGTTGATAGTAACTTTGGTACTTATGTATTGGTACCATAACCCAAATCTTTATCGCTGTATAAACCTGGGATGCCTTACGTTTATCGACACCGTGTTACCGCGGGCGTCCTATTGAACTCCAGTACGGTTTCTGCATTTGTACTGCAGCTGTAGCTGATACCACAACGTTTCACATATAAAATACAGTAAACACACAGCAACTAACAAAAAATCGTCTAGTTTACTACGTACTTCTAACGTTACACATCTGGGGCGTGTTATTCTTTCTGAGTATCAACGGAACAGGCTATGTATCCTGCTGCAATAGAGACTTAACCTTTTAAAGCCTAGCGGGAACTTTACATACCACCAGGTTTAACATTCAAAAAATTCTGCGTGGTGCCCACATTGCGTTTATGTGTTTTGTACGGATCTCAGAACAAACAGCAACTTTTGCCTTATAAAACATTAAGAGNTGTGTTTTGTACGGATCTCAGAACAAACAGCAACTTTTGCCTTATAAAACATTAAGAGACTGGTTTTTATAACCGAAGTGGAGAGTGTTTACAGCGCGGTACGCACTGAGTCCTTATATAAAACAAACACACTTCGTCTTTAAAGGATTAACTTGCGAACTGGAATACTGTAGTGACTAGGCTTCGAGATGGACGATACTGAGCTCTAATCCCTGCAGAGGCAATAGGTTGTTATTTTCTCTGAAACGTCCACACTTTATGTGGGACCCATCCATCTTCCAATCCAACGGGTATTGGGATTGTGTACCGGGCGTAAAGCGGCCGGGGCGTGAATTCCACGGCTCACCTCCATCTAGTGCCGAGGTTAAGAATGGGTGGAGCTATACCTCTGCTCCCACTGTATGTCACGTTTGGAATTAGAAAACACGATCCGAATGTTCGAGAGACTTAAGACAGTGCGAGCAGGATATAAGGAACAGTGTGCCAGGTCGTTTCAGGTCTGACAGAAATGTTCAGCAGTGGAACTGAACAAATAACCTGCTGTGTAGATCCTATATATAAACGTCGGAAATGTGACACTAAATAAATCGTGTCTCATGTATTACTGGTGTCAGTTACACGATACATCATGCTTAAGTAAACATGACGTTATGGCAGAAAGTCAACTGGATTTGGTTACCTTTCATGTTAGAACTCCATAATACTAGAATACACCAGCTGACAGACTAAACTAAGTCCATAACGTAGACTGAGCGAAGCATGTTGGTTTGTCTCGGATAGGAAGTCTTGCCTTTAAAGCTGTGTGTATGCGTTTTACATAAGTCGTGGCTAAATTGCACATCATTCGTCTGACATTTTCTTGACTTTGAAACTTTCCGTCCTCTTCTTTGTATAAACGTACGTAATGAATGGTTTTCTTTACTTATAAATACATGTATGTTAATACTGCCACCAACCAAGTACATAAAGTCCCAGAGCATGAATATATTTAAATCAGCGTGTATATTAAATTTGTTTTCCACACGTGACTTAACCATTTAAAGCCTAGCGGTAACTTTACGTACTAACAGGCTTAACATTAATCAATTCTGCATAGTGCTCACATTGCGTTTATGTGTTTTGTACTTATCTGGGAACAATCTGCAACTTTTACCTGACACGTCATTAAATCATGGGTTTTTTAAACTGAGGTGGAGAGTGTTTACTGCGCGGTACGTACTGAGTCTTTATATTAGACAGAATGCGTTTCGTTTTCAAAGGGTTAAACAGTTTCATGCTTGTAGTAGAACCCCTAATAATGAATGTTAAAACTTTGAAGTGTAAGAATATTAGAGAAAAGAAAAAGCTGAGTGGCAGAGAGAGGCACTACACTTGTGATAACTAAGGAAGAATCAGAGAAGTTTGCAGCTCTGTTGGTTCCGAGGCAGTTCCCCGCTCATCCTTCTGATAAAGGTTGGCTGGAAGCAAGGTAAAGCGTTGAAGCGAGGAAGGTAGCTTACGGGGATGTGGATGGTTGGGGATATACAACAAAGGAAAGAAGCTGAAAATTTGGGATAATTTTTGTGCCTGGAGGACAGCATTATAAAGGAAATTTGATCACGTTTGGAGGGCTGCGTTTTGGCAAAAATGTTCGAAATTAGTTTTGGGGAGGGTTGCATAAGATTCTTGCAGCGAAACGTGGGATTTAGGTACCAGCTCAGCATTTGCTCTGTAACCGAGGAAAACAGCCGAAAAACGTGATCGATTTGCCCCGTCTCAGGATCTTTCGGATGCGTGCTGAATCCTAGCCAGCAGTGAGACATTCGAGTACAAATTCAGCTCAGTAATATACAAACAGCCGATCCCAGTGGCCCCACGGTCTAAGACGTGGATCTGCGGACGCTCGCTTGCTGGGATTGCGGGTTCGATTGTCGGATATCTGTCTCTTCTGAGTGCTGTGTATTGTCACGTAGAGTTCTCTGCGTCGGGCTGATCACTCATCCAGAGAAGTCCTACCGAGGGTGGTGTGTGTAACTGAGTGTGATCATGAAGCCTCGATGAGGAGGCCCTGGCCAACTGGGGGCTGTTGCATCATTGGAAAAAATATGTATACAAACATTCCCTTCCTGCGGCACTGCTAATATTCACAATGTCCATTATAAGTACCAGCATGTTAGTGTCTTGTATATAATCGCTCGCTATTTTGGGGGCCATACACTTTGTAGTGTGGAAGAAGAATATTAACATGTTGAATAAATATTCTGCCTCCATCTTTAGGTTTGGTGACCGCCTACCCGACATGCTACACTGTTCCAGAACCCACAGTATCACAATATGAATATCAGGGTGTCAATTGACACATTGAAGATTGCAGGTTTCTGGTATATGACAGCAAAATCGCATGGATCATTACGTGGCATCAGTGACACTACGCTTTTCTGGGATATTACGAAGCGTTGCGTGGTAGTTCTATACCTGACGTTTCGGGACAACCTCTCGGTCTCATCTTCAAGGGTCAAGAAGTCCAAGAAGAAAGTTTTCTTGGACTTCTTGGTCCTTGAATATGGGACATATCGGTTGTTCCATAACCTTGGTACTGTACTACCATTCAATGCTGTCTAATATCCCAAAAGAGCACAGATCTGATATACATCGCGGCGGAAGTCTGAAATCACGAATGCCATAACAATTATTAGTTTGTACGTAAAGTGATGATAGTGATAAAGTTGTTTGAAAAAAAAAGCGGAACAATCAGCCTAAAAGGAAATCAGTAGGTGTGCGTTTAAGCTAAGTCCTGTAGTATCTGAGATTAGGCACTTCAGCAGGGACAGAAAGGGGATGAGGTAACATGCTCATGTCCCCACGGTGGGCGACGAAACGAACGTCAGACTGGCTAAACGAGTGAACGAGGAACGTACTCTGGAATCTGCGCAATTGCTAAATAAAAAATAGAAAATAGGAAAAGGTATGAGCTGACACCTCGCCTTCCACTCTTTCAATGAAAATCGATACTGGATGCGATGCAATTTAATATTGAAGCACTTGCAAGATATCACATGGAGTCACTGTAACGATTTTGAGGGAAATTCCTTTAATGGTTTATTTCTTTTACAAGTAATTTTGCCGTAGATACTTTAGCACGTCAGAGAAGGATTACTGAATTTATGGACACTAGACTTAGTGTCTGTGCAGATGTTATTGAACTAACATCTTGAAGTGTTGTGGGTTAATCTGTCATTATTCAGTGTTTATTGTACTATCATGTTTGGTGTTACAAAACTCCATATTTCGCTCTGAAAGAATGTACGTGACCGATCCCAGTGGCCGCGCGGTCTAAGGCGTAGGTCTGCGGCCGAGCGCTGCTGGGATCGTGGGTTCGAGTCCTACCAGGGGCATGGATGTTTATGTCGTACAGTGTTTGTGTTGTCAGGTAGAGATCTCTGAGACGGGCCGATCCCCCGTTCAGAGGAGTTCTACCGACTGTGGTGTATGCTTGAGTGTGATCAAGTGAAAAAAATCGAACACCCTCGACACCTGCTGTGAGCAAGTAGGTAGAAGAGGGAAGGACTACAAAACAAGAATGTAGGTGTCAGTGGGTTACCATAATAAAAGAAACAAATTTGTGGTATACGTAAGGTCTTCACAGGCCTCGGACACGGGGGTCCCTTTGGGTCAGTGTCGCCCCAAACATAGAGATAATAATTTTGTTTGGGTTCTTTCGGGTTGGGTTCCGATAATTCCGAAAGAATGAACTGTCCTGGGCCCCTGTGAGATCTGGGAGTAAGTTTGCTGATAATTATGGGGGGGGGTGATTATAGACTTTTTGGGGGGGCCCTTAACAGCCAGTTATCTAACCTTCTGAAAACAGTGTACCTGGCTGTGATAGCCGAATCACTGTTGTAATGTGTATGTGTGCGCTGTGTTTCATGCAGACGGAATCCAGGCCCTCTTTTCAGATCAAATTTCTTTGTAATTCTCTTAAGCCACCTGGTTTCTGTGTACGTCACCTTTTTAAAATTAAAAAATGCTGCGCATTCATATCTAATGCATTTACAGAATATTTCATCTGGAAGATTCGAGTCTTGTTGGATATGACGCTGTGTCGCTGGGCGAGTAGGTCTGAAAGTTTCGAAGGATCATACTGCGTTCATCTTCAGTGTTCGCGGGTTCAAGAACAGTTTTCTTGCGTGTGCCATACGTTTGTGTCTGTGAATATGAACAAGTAAAATCAATATCAGTCTCAACCCAACTATATTTATTAGACAATAAGAGTCCGTGTGTCAAATTGAGCAACATGTTTCGGCCTAAATGGGTTCATCTTTAGGCTTTTATACGACTTTTAAAAAGCGTATTGTGGAAGGTAATGTACAATTAGTCGCTTCTCATTCATAAAAGTTTTTAGATGAGTAACACAAATTAAAAGAACGCAAAATAGAGTAATAAAATATAATATATTAAATAACTGATGTAATTGATTAACATGTATTATTCAATTTTATTCTAGTTTGTATTACTCTACCTTGCATTCCTTTAATTTGTTTCACTCATCTCAAAAAAAGTTTATAATCAGAAGTGAGTATTTATGTATTATCTCCCTAATGTTTTCACGTAATTTGATACCCTGAAGATGATCTAATTTAGGTCGAAACATATTGCTCAATTAGACGCGTGTATTCCCTACTTTATTGTCTAATAAAAGTAGTTGTGTTCAGACTGATACTGATTTCTGTATTCATATCAAGAACAATACTTCTCCCTGAAGATGAGGTCACTCTGATCGTTTAAAAATTCGGAAGGTACGTGCCGACGACATAGCGTCACATCCCACACTAATGGAGTCTTTAGCTACACCTGTGTTAGAACGTCAAACACCGCAACTTCTTGCGTATCGAACCCGCGACATCGTCCTTGATCTCATTCTCCTAACGCTCTTTCAGTTTGTATAAGACAAGTTGTTACCGATGTCTAATTCTAGACACAAGGAGGTACGGAACTTATTCATAGCCCTAAAAGCCACTGGAAAATAGTCACTAGTGAAATGTCTGTGTTGGGGCTGAAGAAGTTGATTTTCCGTTTTGTAGCAAAGTAACTTTTCTCTTCATCACCCACTTTATTCCAGCTCACTGACGTACAGTCTTTCAGAGGTCTTTCTCCGGGGATAAAGCGACCAGAGCATGAAACTGACCAAATTAATTTAACCTTTTAAAACCTAGCGGTAACTTTACATACCACCAGGTTTAACATTAAAAAATTCTACGTGGTGCCCACATTGCGTTTATGTGTTTTGTACGGATCTCAGAACAAACAGCAACTTTTGCCTTATAAAGCATTAAGAGATTGGTTTTTATAACCGAAGTGGAGAGTGCTTACAGCGCGGTACGCACTGAGTCCTTATATAAAACGGATACGCTTCGTCTTTAAAGGGTTAATGCTCTATGTATGTATGTATGGAGCTTTACTTCCATACCCCCTATACGTATTCACATGTTGGTGTTAGCAAAAAGGGAGAAATATAATTTGTTGATATTAAATCGTGTTTGTAGCAGCAAAATATCGCTTCTGGGAAGATGACGTATTAGCACTGTGCACAAATGCGACAATTCCGCTTCGGTACAATGACAAAGAGCGGGCATCAACAGGCTGTGGTGTGGTGCTGGGAAAATGGTCACGTGGCTCCTCCAGTGGTTGCTCGATCAACCGAGTACAGCATCTGTGTGGATAGTCACCCGTCCTTGCTTGCCCACAGCGTCGAAATTACAGCTTAAACATCGTAACTCCGCCGTTGCCTGCTGCCTGCAGCCCTGCAAGGTGCAGCTTGGGGGCTGGTGGGACGAGTGCCTTGACAAAAGAAGGGCCGTTCGAAATGTGTTTCATTTCTTTGCTGTTTGTTTAACGACGCTGTCAGTAGCTGAGATTATGTGACTTTCGGGCGAAGTATCTAAATTTATGTCAGACTAAAAATCTCTCCACAAAGCGGAAGACGGCAAGCGTTACTCATCTTCGTGACAAATGTCACGCCTGTGATACAGAATTTTAATTGAAGGATAACATATTATATGGAAGGCCTGCACATATTTGGGTGGATTAACCCTTTAAAGACGAAGCGTATCTGTTTTATATAAGGACTCAGTGCGTACCGCGCTGTAAACACTCTCCGCTTCGGCTATAAAAACCAGTCTCTTAATGTTTTATAAGGCAAAGTTGCTATTTGTTCTGAGATCCGTACAAAACACATAAAAGCAATGTGGGCACCACGTAGAATTTTTTAATATTAAACCTGGTCGTATGTAAAGTTGCCGCTAGGCTTTAAAAGGTTAAAAGATACAAAATATCGTGTGAATATATGGAATGGATTCAAGGGACTCCGAATAAATTTCAGTGGCGGGATTTTGTGAACACAGTAGTTATCGTCGACGTAGGGAATTTTCAGGGTTGCAATACTTTCACTTTAAAAGAAATTACAGTATCAGAATACGCAGTAATGATGGTGCAATACTTTTCAATAGTACTGAAAGGCTGGTTTCATAAACAACGGGAATTTATTTCGCTGTTGTGACTGTTGTGAGGTTTTGACTTTGGACTGTGTAATGATTAGTTGACACGCTTTTATAGAAAGGAACTGTAACACGAGGAAGTTCTGCATTTCAAAATAAGCTTTCAGTTTATTATCAGTGAATGTCTTGGACTTTGAAACTCCCTCTTGAATAAGGAGAGATTTAGAGTCAGAAATAAGATTATGAACATTGCCAAGAGGCTATTTGAACAGCAAGACGTGAGGAGGTAAAGTTACATATACCATATTGGTGTTAAATGAAAGCAGACTGGCTTGGGTAATTATGGATTTTGCCTGTACTTTGGTTAGAAGATTCAGTCGAAATATACCTCAACGCTTCACGCACAGAAATAATTAATCGAAGTGAAATTAGCAAAAGTGCTGAGTAAATTGGTTTTATATATTAGTCAGAAGGAATTCTGCAGTGAAAAGTAGGAAGGACGAACCTGTATCCAGGATTTAAGTCGTAAATTTAGGTAATTTGTTGAACTAAGTAATAATGATAAAGACGTGATGGATAAGTTACTGTTTGCATATTCCACGTATCATATATCGAATATCGACAGGGTGTGGCAAGAAGTTTGATATCCCCATTTTGTAGTAATTTATGTAGAACTATTTTAGCTTGTTACAGATTTTCGTAGTCTGACCTTTTCTACCTAAGCATTGTAGGTGTAAAGGTTTACTGTTGCACCTGATCACACTCAATAACGCACACACACACACACACACACACTCGGTAGGACTCCCCTGGATGGGGGATCGGCCCATCTTATAGGCCTCCACCTGTACAACACAAAATCCACAAGAGACAAACATTCATGCTCCCAGCGGTATTCGAACCCGAAATCCCAGAAAGTGGGCGGCGGCAGGCCTACGCCTTAGACCTCGCGGCCACTGGGATCAGCCTGATTACAGAATAGGTACGTGTTTTGGCAACAGTTTTAAGTCCTTTACACAAATTGAATTTACAGTACCATATGTCCCGATGTTAAGGAGGTTTATCAAACAAGCTGTGCAGGTTTCTGTGTCAGCATTCACAACACTGTGTCAGAGTCAGTGACTGTCGTTTGCTTCAACAGTCTTCAGATTCTGCCCTGCAGTGATGTCAGGCTTCCGCCGCGACGTTGATGAGATCTGCGTTCTTCGGGGATATTACGCGGCGTCGAGTGGTAATTGTTTACCGACGTTTCGGGACAACGTATCGATCCCATCTTCAAAGGTCAAGAGGTTGAGAAACCTCTTGACCCTTGAAGATGGGACCGATACGTTGTCCCGAAACGTCGGTAAACAATTACCGCAGGAGCCCGTGTAATACCCCAGAAGAGCTCGGATCTCTTAAATACTCTTAAATACTGTTTGTTCCTCACTTGAATTCAGTATAACTTCAATATAGTTAGGGAGTCGGTAAAATACAGCAAAGGAATATTACATTGAATGGAAGTGTGAATTAACCCTTTAAAGACGAAGCGTATCTGTTTTATATAAGAACTCAGTGCGTACCGCGCTGTAAACACTCTCCACTTCGGTTATAAAAACCAATCTCTTAATGTTTTATAAGGCAAAAGTTGCTGTTTGTTCTGAGATCCCTACAAAACACATAAACGCAATGTGGGCACCAATTAGAATTTTTTAATGTTAAACCTGGTGGTACGTAAAGTTACCGCTAGGCTTGAAAAGGTTAAAAGATATCGTGAATTTAAGAGTAGTGGTGTAGTGCCAAATGGTTGAAACTTCAGCCAGCTAGGAAACTTGGCCTTTCGTGGAGGTACAGCCAGTAATTATTAAGTTTCAACAGTAAATAGCTGTGAATGGGAAGCATTATGCCCCGACAGTTGTAATTCTGGAGAAAGAGCACCCGGTGTGTGACTGGTAGGCGGTACGATGTGCCGCAGTGCCGGCCTGCAAGCGATGATGAAGCGAAAACCGCCACCCTCGACAAGAATCGGAACGTGATCCTGCTAGTCGTGGTGCCTACAGTCTAGTCACTAATCTGAATCAGCTATCCGATGCCTAACAGTACTGGCCTTTTTAAAACATCGGAAAAGTATACAACGCCACAGCGAAATTTTGTCATAAAATGCAACTGAAACTTCGGAAGAAAGGAAAACACGGTTCTTTACACTGGGATACGCATGCCCATGGTGCCAGTTCTCCCGGGCGACTAATTTTTTTATCGTGGCGTCTAATATATATGGGTTCTCATGGTGGAAGTTGCTTCGTATTACGTAAATAACACTAAGCATTTTGTCTGACACAGCGTGTCTTTATGTTTAGTTTTTCAAAAGCTACAGCTTTCGATCAAGCTGATCGTCATCGGGGGTTTCTTTGTACAAAAACTTATAAACTTAAGGTAAAAATGTAAACGTTTTGCGGGATATCACAATTTATATAAAATATAAAACAAATTACAGTTGACTTGTAATCTTGATGGTGTGCCATTAAACACGAACGGTTTGGTGCGCAACCCAAGACTTAAAATTAAAAAGGTTGTATTACCCTTCTGGCCCCTAAAATTTTTAAGGGGCTTCTACATTTTTGGAAATGTTTCGTACATCTGTTTTACCCGGTATTTCATATAGTTATACACATACACTAAGAAATTTGTGCCTCTTTTTCCATTAATCATGAACCGAAGAATGTGAATTGACTT
This sequence comes from Coptotermes formosanus, assembly GCA_013340265.1. Taxonomy (NCBI): domain Eukaryota; kingdom Metazoa; phylum Arthropoda; class Insecta; order Blattodea; family Rhinotermitidae; genus Coptotermes; species Coptotermes formosanus. The sequence goes on along the minus strand of BLKM01012955.1, from coordinate 155,494 downwards.
CACGTCAACTGAACAGAGCAAGCAATGGGCAAAACAAAAGAAACACTATATAACAGACATTTCCAACGCCATTACTCGGGGGCAGAACGCAGCATCGGAGGCAGCATCAGCACATCCGTTCCTAGCTGTATTAATAGCAAATGGAGAAGTGGAGAAGGAAATACGAAAGGCATACGCTTTGTGAAATAGGTTCATATGCATCCACCCCAACACTCTTGTATCGCTATCCCAGTCTCCGGTGATGAGAACCGCAGTATTCTGCACACGGTGGTGAAGTCGCGTGAAGAAATCAATTCTGCACAGACAAGAGAGACTGCGAGAGTCTGTGTTGTAAGGTCTCGGTGGAGACAAACAGAAAGCCATGACGCTTGTATCTTTGGACTTAAAGATGAATGCGACAGGCACAGTGAAGAAACCACTTTACGTGCATTGTAAATTAACCCTTTAAAGACGAAGCGTATCTGTTTTATATAAGGACTCAGTGCGTACCGCGCTGTAAACACTCTCCACTTCGGTTATAAAAACCAGTCTCTTAATGTTTTATAAGGCAAAAGTTGCTGTTTGTTCTGAGATCCGTACAAAACACATAAACGCAATGTGGGCACCACGTAGAATTCTTTAATGTTAAAGCTGGTGGTACGTAAAGTTACCGCTAGGCTTTAAAAGGTTAAAGCAAACGAACTGGAATACAGTAAATTTAATTGTCTTGTTGTTGTTTGGGTGTCGAATGTAAGCGGTAACCTGGTATGTTACACGTATGAGAACCACATGTGATATAAATGACAGATACGTAACGGAAAGCCACTTAACACTGTAAAGGCTGTAGTTGATCTAAATTAAATTTAATTTTTCCGTTGCTTTCAGACAGAGAAAACTGCAGTTTTTTTTTTTTTTTGCAAAGACTGACCGGTTTGTCTTGTTTAGGATAATAATACCTGTTCACTTTCAGACCCATAAGATAGGGTTTAGTATATTATACGAGCGCCGATCCCATGGGCTGCGCCGTCTAAGGCATGGGGTCTGCGGCCGCTCGCTTGCTGGGATTGTGGGTTCGAATCCCGTCGGCAGCATGGTTGTCTATCTCTAGTGAGTGTTGTGTGTTGTCAGCTACAGGCTTCTGCTTCGGGCTGATCACTTATCGAGGGGAGTTATACCGAGTGTGATATGTCTGAGTGTGATCGTGAAGCCTCGATAATGAGGAGCTCCTAGCCCACGGAGGGGGGGGGGGCTGTTGCACCGTTTGAAAAAATGTATTCTATGAGCAAAAATGAAAAGAAAAGGTCTTTAACGAATATATTTACTAATCTCTGTCCTGTAGGTGGATAATTGAATCTACACGTCACACAAAATCTTAAATATTGTGTATCGCCTACTTCATGTGTGTGTGTGTGTTTATGTGTACACACACACACACACACACACACACACACACACTATTGCTGCTTGCATGTTTGCGTGCGTGCGTGCGCGCGCGCGCGTGTGTTTTGTGTAAAGTGTAAATGAAGGACACTCATATAAAAGTGTTTGGTTTTCAGTCTGCATACACCCGTTTATATAAAGCATACAAGCAGCAGTTTGGGGTCCACATCCAGGCAGACTGAGCCCAACAAACACCACCCCCAAGTACCCAAGTAATAATATTGTAACAGAGCCCGCATGGTCAGTACTATCCATAATACAGAGTTCGTCACATTACACAATCCTGAACTAGTTCCATGCGCCTCTTTTCCTTCTCCTTTGCCCCTTGAAACTTTTCAGAAGGCCCTCAGTTTGTATGCACTAGTTGTCCCACCCGTTCTGGCCACATTCCCATACAACCTTAGATGCGTATTTTTTTTTCACAATTCCAACAACTTTATCTGATTTGTATCAAGCATAAGGTTCATCGTTATGTAATATTCTTTCACGCAAATCAGGGGACACGTGTCGTGCCGTACGTGAGACCGCAGTTCTGTCGTGCCCTGCTTTCTGTTTCGTTATTGCCTGATCATTGGATCTTACACTGCCTCAGCAGTTAGCATAGTGCTTTGTGTATTTTGTGGTGTACTTAACCCTTTAAAGACGAAGCGTATCTGTTTTATGCTCGTATAAGGACTCAGTGCGTACCGCGCTGTAAACACTCTACACTTCGGTTATAAAAACCAGTCTCTTAATGTTTTATAAGGCAAAAGTTGCTGTTTGTTCTGAGATCCACACAAAACACATAAACGCAATGTGGGCACCAATTAGAATTTTTTAATGTTAAACCTGGTGGTACGTTAAGTTACCGCTAGGCTTTAAAAGGTTAGAGATGCTGTTCGTAACTCTGACTGTATGCAATTGAACCGCGGTGACTAGGACAAATGATGGACAACTTTATACAAGAGATTCGGTGTTCCCGGCGGAATTCGAACCCAACAGTTGCCCTATACAAGTCAGAATTTTTTCATTTAAAGCAGGGGTGCACAGGTTTTCCAAAAATCTGTAAGCCACCTTAAATTTCGAGACGCCATAAGGGTGAGATGGGACAATTTCCATATTGAGAACCCACAAATATTAAGGGTTACCGTAAAATATTTAGTCGCCCGAGCGACACAGCCCTTGGTATTTGTGCACCCCTGGCTTTAACCAACTTCATCGGTATATTTAGTAATGAAAATTGTCATTAAACGGATTAGACTTCTAAATTATACTAGAATAATTGTTAGTCAAAATTAAGATATTCATTGTCAGTATTTAATATTTTTTACAAAAAGTTTCGGCCATCTTGGCCACCTTAAGGTAATACACAACACAAAACACTTGACAGGTAAATTGCAACATTAATTTCTAGAAACAGAAATGATATCTGGTTTTCACGTTATAAGGACCGATGCTTTTTCTGTAATTTAAGTAACTGTATAAATGTCCGGCTTCTCTTAAGATATGCAAGAATATTTATTGTCTTCAAAGTTCAAGCCAGTACACTTCTTAAGGTTTTACTGTGCTGAATTTTTACTGTCTTCTCCTCTTCTTCATTGACATACGGTTCTTATTGTTTAACCAGTGCCTCCTTCAGAATGATAGCCAATGCAAGATTGTCTTCTGCTTTCCTTCCCCCATTTCGTGACACCCGTCGATTTCAGATCATTCTCGGTACAGTCCAACTGCCTTAGGTTTGGTCTTCCTGTTTTTCTTCTTCCATCTGGTTTCAACAGAAATACTTTCTTTACGGTCCTATCATCAGACATTCTTGCCAGATGACTAGCCCATCCTAGTCTTCTTACTTCTGAGTTTTTGTTACCGTGTGTAATAATGAGAGGTCTAGTCGACTGTTTAGCCCTTTAAAGACGAAGCATATCTGTTTTATATATGGACTCAGTGCGTACCGCGCTGTAAACACCCTCCACTTCGGTTATAAAAACCAGTCCCTTAATGTTTTATAAGGCAACAGTTGCTGTTTGTTCTGAGATCCGTACAAAACACATAAACGCAATGTGGGCACCACGTAGAATTTTTAGTGTTAAACCTGGTCGTATGTAAAGTTACCACTAGGCTTTAAAGGGTTAAGGAAAAGCGTCACATATGATATGGTATGATATGATGTGATATGATATTTATTAACTGCAATTGGGTTTTCACCCGGTGGCAGTGGTCCGTACGCTATACACAAATAGAAAAGAAATAACTCTATGCATAAGGAGAAAAAAAACACAAAACTATACAAAAACACAGAACACACAAAATAGAGAGAAAAACATACAAAACAATTAGAACTAACATAAGACGAATAATAAAACATAAAATGAATAATTAAAACATAACAAAGAACGAAGAGACCTAAAGCAAATAATTCAATATGCGAAACATGAGTCAGATATACAAAACAATGACACATAATATACAGTAACCCACATACGAACTACGTAACTATAAATAAGTGATAATACACACATTTAACCAAGGACCTACACTTCAATTCACTTCACGTATCTTCACTTCATTCCCCATTTTACATCATTTCACTTTTAGACGTTGCATCACCAAACTTCAGTTCCCTTCACGTATGATTACTTTCCTAATCCTCTTTTTAAAAATATGCGGTTTGCAGGGGAAGTCGCTAGCGCCTCTGCAGGTGGCTGGTTCCAGAGTTTGATGGTCCTGTATATTAACCCTTTAAAGACGAAGCGTATCTGTTTTATATAAGGACTCAGTGCGTACCGTGCTATATACACTCTCCACTTCGGTTATAAAAACCAATCTCTTAATGTTTTATAAGGCAAAAGTTGCTGTTTGTTCTGAGATCCGTACAAAACACATAAACGCAATGTGGGCACCACGTAGAATTTTTTAATGTTGAACCTGGTCGTATGTAAAGTTACCGCTAGGCTTTAAAATGTTAATATACATTAATATACATTTGATGCCTACCTCAGTGGACGCGCGGTCTAAGGCGTAGGTAGGCATTGATGTTTGTCTTTTGTGAGTGTTTGTGTTGTCAGGTAGAGGTCTCTGCGACAGGCCGATCCCTCGTCCAGAGGAGTCCTACCGACTGTGGTGTGTGTCTGAGTGTGATCAAGTGAAAATAAACAACCTCGACACCAGCTGTGAAAAAAGTAGGTAGAAGAGGTAAGGATTACGAAACGAAACATACGTATGATACATTAATTACGAAATCTGCGGTGTACTTTGATAGGTACTAATATTTCAGAAGAACTTTCTTTCTCTGTCTTTATACCGTATTAGTTAAAGATAATTCGTGCTTTGCAGTGTTAAATTGGTGGTTATAAGTTCTATCCTTTAAGTTAAGTTAGAATATCTGTGACGCGACATGAGAGGACGTTTATCACTTGGCTTCTATATGTAATTAGGATTTCCGTCAGAGAGTTCTCCGTATGCGCTTAATTAAGATTCACGTAGAAGAAAAAGCTTCTGCTGTGGCTGGAATTCCTAACGACTCACTTCCATATGAAATACGAATCTATACCCCCAGTATACTTCCAGCGACTTCCTACGACCTGGAGGGTTCGGGTCTCAATCCCCAGTCCGACAAGCAATATTCTCATCTCCACGCCTGTCCACACCGTTACTGGGCTGACCCTAGCCTGTAGAATGGGTGATATATCTCTTGTCCAGTGACAAAGCGACTGGGATGTGACGTTGACCATCCACGCCTAACTAGCACCGAGGTTAAGCATGAGTGTAGCCGTATTTCTCCTTCTCCTCTGTACCTCCTATGGCGTGTTATGGGATAACCTCTATCCCTACCTTAAAAGAATTATTGTAAGTTGTAAGTAGCATACACATGATATTTTATGATATTTTATTGTTTATTTTACATCACTTTGACACTATCTCGGAGCGCCAAATATTAGGGTAGTTATTGAAACATTATTTGTAAGTGAGCGTTGTTTCTAATTGAGGTACCAAGTTAAACCTCAGAATACCTTAAGACAGGTGATGTCACAAATATACATACAGGTCGTTACCGCTAAGCTAGCCTGTTTGGCTCGCGATCAGGGAGAGCCAGTCACAGTCACATAAGAAAAACAAGATGATAATATGGAATTGATCTGTCTCGTTTACAGTGGGTCTACAAAATAATATTGTGGTTACATTCTGACGGTTGTTATTGACACCTGTTGTTATGTATTCTTCACGCAAGTTCCGCTGAATGTTTTGGTACGCTCGGACCTTTTTTCTTCGCAACTTCTTTACATAAATAGCAAAACTTTACAACCAGAAGCCTTTGTAAGTCTGCAACAAAGGCGAAACTCTCTGTACCTTTAGAATCCCTGCCTTCACATCTTCATTCGGTTGGAACTAATACTTAGAGCTTGAATCAGACATCGATTCTGGCTTCGGATCAAAATATTATACAAGATATCCCTCCTATTTTTCAAATCACGGAAATGTTCCAGCAATAACAGACCTCTGTGACAGCTTTTCTGGCTTACTGTATGTCTGAATTCCAGTTTTTACCACTTCGTAGAAGGAATGGATTGTCCGTTTCCGAATGTTTTTGAAGAAGATACACCATGTTTTATTTTCGTATAGAATTTCTGAGCGGCCGCTCACAGTGGCTCAACGATGTAAGGTGTCTGTTTTCTTCTACAGCTAGAAAAAATGAAAACGCTCCTTCGAATTGCGCCGTGGTTACGGATGTGTGACTAAGTTTGTTATGTGTTGTCTTATCATCTGTGGTAACAGGCCTTTCGAGGAACCGATCCATCATCTAAATATTCCTAAAAATATCTACTAAAGGTATTTCAGACACCCCCCCAACATGAGTCTGTGTTCTTCGTTTGGCTGTAGCGTGATTGAGAGAGAGAGAGAGAGAGAGAGAGAGAGAGAGAGAGAGAGAGGGGGTTTAGAATAAAATATTCAAGCAGTCTGCGATATAACGCTGTGCCTTTGAGTGGGTAGTTTCCAACGTTTCGGAAGGCCGTAGTGCCTTCATCTTCAGATTCTGCACTGCGTGACCTTGATTTTCAAGGCACCACGATCTTTCGAAAAGTCGGAAACTATTGCCCCAACCACACAACATGAAGTGTCAGAAACGCCGTGCCATGGTTCAGGCGGTTAGCCGCCGGCCTCCCACTGCGGAGGGCCGGATTCGATCCCGGGGTCAATCCATGTGGGATTTGTGGTGGACAAAGTGGCACTGGGACAGGTTTTTCCCCGAGTTCTTCGGTTTTCCCATGTCAATTTTATTCTACCGGCGCTCCGTTACTAGGTAAAGGACAAAAAATAATAATCATCTTCATCATAGGGTTGCACAAGAAGCCTCAAGGCTGCAGTACGTCCGTAGCGTCTGCTGCGGGGCCCTTCACCATAAAAAAAAGTGTCAGAATGTCTGGATAGTGAGGATCACCGTCATGCGAATCGGAAGTCTTACAAACACAGAATGCCTTTTGCTGTTATTCTTAGACGATAAATTATGCCAAAGATACCGAAAAGAGGAAAATTTTGTAAATTTCGTTTTCAGTACGACGTCTCTTATTATGCGGGGTATTGCAGTCTAGGTCAGCGGTTGACAGCGTAGCTCATCCATATTTGTACATCTACCCCCTCCCCCGCCCCCCTCCCGCAATTAAAACATTAAATCGTCTTAATTGGAAGGTTCCGCCTGAATGAAAAATAACCCATTCACGGCATAGAAGCATACGTATGTATATGCGTATAGTTACGTAAAGACAACATTTTCCCTGTGCTTAATTGCCACGCCTTGTGAATACATCAGGAAGTAGCAGCATAGCTTCACTTATTCTTCACGGTCAGACTGGATGGAAATGAAGAGCAGACTTCATGATTTAATCGCTGTGTTACCAAGCACACAGCCCCAGCAAGAATTTGGTAGGAAACTGGAAGCCGAGCTGCAGGCGGTGATGCAATATTCCCTGTCCTTTTCGAGAAATAACCCTCTGCCGTTTAACCCTTTAAATACGGGATGTATCTGTTTTATATAAGTACTCAATGCGTACCGCGCAGTAAACACTCTCCACCTCGGTTATAAAACCCCAATTTGTTAATGTGGTATAAGGCGAAGGTTGCTTTTTGTTCTTAGATTCATACAACACACATAAATGCAATGTCAGTACGACGTAGAATTTTTTAATGTTAAACCCGGTGGTACGTAAAGTTACCGCTAGGCTTTAAAGGGTTAAGGGGTACATAGTTACTGAACTGACACATAGTGTGGCTTGTATGCAGTATATCTCACACTTAGAGCATTGGAACATTTTTTATTTCAAATGTAATGACGAGATGGTGATGAATTTTGACTTCACAAGACCTTGGAAGGAAACAGAGTTGTATTGCAGCGGCAGATGAGTTACATTTAAATAGGTCACTGCAGTGACTTAGAAATTAATACAGGCACTCCGCGAGACTTCTAAAATTTCAAGTTACGCAATTCTGGACTTCCGAAATTTAAAGAAAACTAAAAAAAGTAGAACAACATTTTTGAAAAGCGCCGAATTCTTCTTTGCGGGAATGAAAACGCATAGAGACCAAGGTGGCGGAAAAATACTGCTGGGTGATAACAGGCGTCATTGATGTCATGCTGTGGCCGATTAATTTCCAGTGTTTTGGAGTTTGAATTGCAAATGGGTTCCCTTTTTTATACGTATATTTGACCATATGTATACTCGATTCGACTTACGTGGGATGTTCCATGACGTAGTTATTGTGTAAGTCTGGTAGTGGCTGTATATTTAACTATCCTCGTGTCTGCTACAGGCCGCTGTTGACCACCTTTTTGACCAGCAGCTTGTGAAAAAGGACCCTGCCCAATATAATTAGCAGTGTAGACGTTACATAGAGGTTTGTGTCACTGATTATATCATCATTGACTGCAGTCAGTGCCATGACCATGGGGAATGCTGCTGCCTGTTCTGCTGTAGGTTAATAGATGACTTCGTATACCCAAGTGGGCAATCATATGGTAGTAGCAGCGTACGAAGCGTCCCTGTACGTTGTATCTCTTGAGATATATAGCCTATGTCTCATCGGATGGTACAGAGTAATGACAACAGTTACACATTAATTAACAGTGACGATTGTCCTCATCACAAGGCAATATGTGTGACGTTCGAACTGTAGAAGGATTTGAAAGCGAACGTTGCGCGGTCGGTTGGTTCGCACTGATTCGTATTCAGAAGTTCATGACATCAAACTCTGAGACCGGTTATAGTGTACTCGGCCCCGATGGTTTTCTTCAGTCCTCCACTCTTATCATTGTGAGTATAAAATTTGGCATACTGAAAAGCATCTTCAGTAGATGACACTGTGTAGCGTCGGATGGCAGGATGATGTTGAATGATGAATTTGTAAAGGTGTGGAAGGAGACAGTTCAAGAAGAATGAGATGGGCAGGGCATGTGGCACGTATGGGGGAGGGGAGAAGTGAGTACGTGGTGTTTTGATTGCAGAACCTGAAGGAAGGAAACTGGTTGGAAAACCTAGGCGTAGGTGGGAGAATAATAAAACGGATATTAACCCTTTAAAAACGAACTGTGTTCGTTTTTATATAAGGACTCAGTGCGTACCGCGCTGTAAACACTCTCCACCTCAGTTATAAAAAACAATCAGTTAATGTCGTATAAGGCAAAAGTTGCTGTTTGTTCTGTGACCCATAAAAAACACATAAATGCAATGTGGGCACCACGTAGAATTTTTTAATGTTAAACCTGGCGGTACGTAGAGTTACTGCTAGGCTTTAAAAGGTTAAAGAAATGTATTTGGAAGATGTGGACTGGATTGATCTGCCTCGGGATAGGGAAAGTTGTTGGATTTTTGTGAAGACGTAATAAAACTTTTGTCATAAAATGCGGGGAATTTCTTGACTAGCTGAGAAACCAAGTTTTGTGAGGAGGACTGTGCTCCATGGAGGAACAGTGGAAGTGAACAGCTGTTGCATGATTTGCAGTTATATCCACACATTTGGTCAAGGTAGTGAAGAAAACTGTGAGAAAAATTTATTCAGGGTTGCCAGGGTCCAGACCGAGATTTGAACTGGGAACCTTCAAAATACGAAAAAATTTTGCTACACAATCACTTCAAAATTTGGTGTGTTCATAGAGGTGTAGCTGTACTCTTTCTTCAATCTCGGCGCTAAATGTTGGTGGGTACCGACACTATGTTATCTTAGCAGTTGACAGCGTCGTGAAATAACACAGCTATATGGACGCTATTGGATGTCTAGTCGGTCACCCATTCAATGGAACCCGAACATTCGTTACCCTATTCACAGTAGATGACCAGTGGTCACTAAATAGGTAACGTTGTCCGTGTGTTTCAGTAAGCACCATGCCATGAAAGTATATGGAGAAATGGAGAGATGTTTCCTAGAAATTTTTAATTTCGTCACTAGTTGGAGGTCGGTAATAAGCTTCAAGCTTCGGTCGCCTTATCAGCGAGAACAGAGTCAAAGGCACCTACTGGATAGAAGTCTGGATAGGCCTCAGAATTGGTTTGGACGCTTTGGAGAGGAGATAAATTCGATTCCCTAGATATTGGACCCGTATTAATCCACTAGACTGATTGAAATATTTCGTCTGCTTTGAAGGAGAGAGAGAGAGAGAGAGAGAGAGAGAGAGAAAGAAAGAAAGAAAGAAAGAAGGAAAGAAAGAAATAAAGAAAGAAAGAAGGAAAGAAAGAAAGAAAGAAAGAAAGAAAGAAAGACAATTCGAGCAAACAGTCGAAGAAAGACGTCTAAAATAACACGTAAAAGGAAAGAAAATGGAAAGAAAAAGTGAGGTGAGAATGAAAGAAGGCAGATGGATAACTTCCATTATGTGATACTCACGTATCTCTTTGATAAATGTCAAGTTAACCATGAGGGACGTTGAATTTATTGTTTGCGTAGGAGAGTGCCGTGAAGGCTGGGCATAAATATCGTTGGCGTAATCCTAAACACGGGCTTCTCATTTTTTAACAAAAACCAACTAACTTACACTAGAAGTTCATTAATAAGAATATAATATATTGGTTAATAAGATATATGGATCTCTTGTAGCATCTTGTATCATTTTGAGCTATACGGAGTCTTTTGCTTGTAGTGTGTGATATGAGACATTGGAGGCCGATGTCTGCAGAGCCAATTAGCTAGAAAATCCAGTTTCCTATTCCTCAAGTGAAGAGCTACTCTCTCTGTCTAGAAGGTTAGGTTGTGTGTAGGGGGGGGGGGGATCCGCAAAGTCTCCTAATCAAGAGAGGAGCCTGTCTGAATCACTACAGAATTGATAGTGAACAAGAGACCAAGTACTGTAATTGTGGGTTCTGCACTGTCAGCTGGATCCCAGGCCACACACATCTCCTTAACCAGGCGCTTTACAAAATCCCACAGTTCGAAAAGCTTCTTAAACGAAAAGGAAACAAATAATGACGTTGTTGTAGTAAACGAGACAGCAGTAGCCGTACATTAACGGTGGTCAAAAAAGTTACTGTGTTCTGGAATATGACGCCGTGTAAACTGGTAGAAGTGTACGAAAGTGTTGTTTTCACCTCCACCGTGACCGAGGCAACAGTTTTCTCTGAAATGTCGATATATTTCTACGAGATTATAAACGTCACACGCTAGGTGACAGTTCATAATATTCATGGTTGTACTAGTCTCAAACCTAGTTACGCTTCGTCTTTAAAGGGTTAACCCTTTAAAGACGAAGCGTATCTGTTTTATATAAGGACTCATTGCGTACCGCACTGTAAACACTCTCCACTTCGGTTATAAAAACCAGTCTCTTAATGTTTTATAAGGCAAAAGTTGCTGTTTGTTCTGAGATCCGTACAAAGCACATAAAAGCAATGTGGGCACCACGTAGAATTTTTTAACGTTAAACCTGGTGGTATGTAAAGTTACCGCTAGGCTTTAAAGGGCTAGTACATTGATGTACTCCTCTTGGAAGACAGGCGCCATTCGAAGTGTTAGTGCGTCAAGAATCTGCCTCTATGCTCGGTTAAGCTGTATGGCATACAGAGTATATGGGAGTGATCTACGCAGCACGCGCTGGCGCAGTTGTTTGGGGCACTGAGCTACAAACTGAAAGGTCGCGGGTTCGATTCCCGGTGGAATAATTGGAATTTTTCATTGATTTAATCCTTCCAGCCGTAATATGGCCGTGGGTTCAACTCAGCCTCTAACAGAAATGAGTACCAGGCATATTTCCTGGGGAGTAAAGGCGGCCGGTGCTTAGGGCTGACAACATTACCACCTTCATATGCCGATTGTCTAGAAATCCTGGGAGTCCAAACCTCCTGCAGTCCTAAGGGCCTGTCCAAACCTGTACAGGGATAGCTTTGCTTTTGTACAAAGCCGTCGGGAAGAAGCCTTTTCAAATTTCAGAGTAAACAATGTAACCCAACTTAGGCCTTCTGTCTAGAACAACAGCGCCTGCTACGTCGGCCCTCGTCTTCGTGCTGTCTGGAAAATAGCAACCAGTGTTTGCCATTTTAGTGGCTGTTCCTATTATCACAGGGAGTGGCTGCTGAAATACCTTAAACAACATGAACTTTCCACTTCAGTGTGTCACTGTGTGTTGCTGCAGATGCGATTACAGGGGCTTGCAGGTACCTTGGTGTCAAGGAGTTGAAAGCCACGTGGGTTGGCTGAGAGGGGTGTGGTGTTTAATCCATTGCGTACTGGGTAATTGAAGGGTCTCGATTGCAAATACATGACTGTTCATGTGTTGCACTATAGGAGAGTGTACTTGGCAGGTTTTGTGTGCGTCTCTATTGTCAGAGGGGGAAATGTGATTCCGGCTAAGTCATGGTGTGAAGCCAATGAATAAAACATTTTGTGGCGTAATGCATGTAGGTGCATAGCATGTGACATAGATAACATAATGCTTGATGCATTACATGAGATAAAGTTGGTGTAGCGTCTGATACGTTAACAGCTTCTGGAGCTATATCTAATTTGTATTCGCGCATTATGTTACAGTATTTAAATGCGGCGGCGCCAGTGTGTGTGTATGTTTTTGACTCCCTCTGTTTTTTACGGGAAAATAATGTAAGGTAAAAAGCAGTCCCATTACAGGCCTGAACAGGCCCTGAGGGTTCCAGGAGGTCGAGGCTCCCAGATTTCTAGACAGTCGGCACATGAAGGTGGTAAGGTTGTCAGTTCTACACACCTGCAGCCTTTACCCCCCAGGAAATATCCCTGGTACTCATTTCTGTTACAGGCTTAGTTGACCCCAGGGCCAGAGTGGGGCCGGAAGGATTATGTCAATGAAAAATTCCAATCACCATTGGAAATCGAACCCGCGACCTGCCGGCTTTTAGCGCCGTGCCTCAACCAACTGCGCCACCACGTGCCGTCGGGCAATGTACAGGTGCTTAAAGCACTAAGCTTTTCAGGGGGACTAAAACTGTTGTAACTTTTACAATGAGGGGTCGCTTAAATTCGAAACAGAAAACAATGTTTTTTGGAGACGTGTTGTGTCGCTGAATAATCCATAATGGCAGAAACAATGTACTACGACCTTAAGCGGTGGAGTCGACCGCTCCCTCCGCCAGTGTTTCGTCATCATTTGTATGCACTGATTGTCGTAAAGCCTTTCTTAATACAGGAAGACACATTGTGGCCAGGGCTGTGGAGTCGGAGTCGGAAGGAATTTTAGGTGGAGTCGGAGTCGGAAGGAATTTTAGGTGGAGTCGGAGTCGGAAGGAATTTTTAGGTGGAGACGGAGTCGGTGTCGGAGTCGGTAAAAATGTACCGACTCCGACTCCGACCTCAGTCTAAAATCTTAACTAGATACTCCAAATCCAGAGCCCTGATAGCTACAGTAACCATTAGACTTATACTTAAATATAGGTTATAAGTCTAAACAGTAGCCTGATGATTCACGTGGTGGCGATGAAACGTCTTATAGGTTTACCATGATTAATGCGTATTGAGCTTTTATGAAGGAGTCGGAGTCGGAGTTTTAAACCTCGAGGAGTCGGTGTCGGAGTCGGAGCTTTTTTTAAACCGACTCGACAGCCCTGATTGTGGCTGTAGTTAGTAATTTCCTGTCACCAAAAGTATCGTTTCCTCTGACATGTTAAAAGACAAAGTTACTCTGCCACTTTTTCCGGACATTAAAGTTGTGTACGTTGTTTTGTTCTTCTAATTGTTAATGCACCACTCTTCCCGTCCTATACAGAAAAAGTGATTACAATAAACATAGCATATTGCACAGTAACTATCCCTTATTTTTTTATGTGGGCTGCACTACAATATTTCTTAACCTGAGCTGCGTTATATCCCCTCTAGGGGCCGAAAACTGCGAAGTGTTCAAAGTTTGAAATCGACACAAATAAGTAATTCTGTCTTTTTATTTTGTACCATTTACTTTGCATTTATATTATAAATTAGGCTTAATAACTTGCCAAATTTAAAGATTTTTAATTTGGATTAGAAAAACATATTTCGAAAATTAGAGACAGGCGAGCTGTAGTAAAAGGTAAAAGCCACTGCATTACTACGGCACTCCTTTATTTTCTTACGAAATGGCTGAAGGTGACCATCTTGTTATGGAATCCTCCGGTTAATTATCCACTTTACACGATCCCCTTCCTAGTCTATAACCTGAGCGAGATTAGTGCAGTTCCAGGCTGCCCGAGTATTTTAATATTATCCTTCAATTTCCACCTACGTTTTCTGAATGGTCTTTTTCCTTCAGGTTTCCTGAAAACATATTTCTCGTAAGCCTCACAGGTGGCGTTGTGGTGCTTCCTCTTGAGGTTGGTATTTGGAAAGAATTTAATTCTCACGTGCATTTAATTTAAGAAAATTCGGGACAACCATTACCCTACGATACCACTCCGTTTAGGAAGAATAAAACATCACCACACATTTCTTTTGCCCGTTTTCTTCTTCCAAACACATTTCATTCAATGAGCGGAAGACGGAAGCAGATTCCACACTTCCAGCTGTCTTACTTCCACCAAATTTGGGTTCAGTTTTTGCCTACATATTCTGTTCTACCACAAGTCTCTTCCTTGTACAGAGCTTACTCTGTGGGATCATGCGGCAGGGGGGAAGGGGGGTGCCAGGTTCCCCCTTCCTGCCGAATATGCGCAGTATCCCTTTGCGTTATACACCAGTAAGCAAACGTGTACAGCAATTGTAATCCTATAGAACATGGTGACAGCGCGCAACTGTTGAATGTTACGACACTAATCCCATGCGAAATTAGCTCCCCAGTACTTCCTGCATGTTTGTGAGGTAGGTAGTGGGTCTGCAGAACAACTTGAGAGGGAAGGCAGTGTTTATTTAACGACTCTGTCAATTACTAAGGTTAGCGTCGGCAGTAGAAGCATGAATATTGAGTTTTGGTGGAGTGATACTGACAGGGGAAAAGCGACGTAGGCTACGCACGGAAGACACTCCGAGAGCCACTACACCCACCACAAATCCCACACTGACTGGCCTGAAATCAAACACGGTCAGGCTTTTCTGATAAGGGATACTTTCTTCAGTGTGGTACTAGACCTACCTCCCATGATCTCGCGTCGTCAGTTTTAGTCTTTTAGACGCTATAAATGATTTCACAAGTCTTTCAAACATCCTGTCTGAAAATATTTCCGGAAGCTTAGAAGCTTAATTTTATTTAAGGATGCTGTCTCTTACGATATTTCGTCTACCCTTCAAGTGCAAGTACCGTATCCTGCCTGATCACCTACCAGACTAAAAGGCGTCACATTCCAGAAGACATCAAGCTTCACAGACATCGCCGTGTGAACGTGAAATTCTACTTGTTAATGCTGCCTTATTTTTATATCATTGTCGTCGTTACCACTACTGCTTGTACTACCACTACTACTACTACTACTACTACTACTACTACTACTACTACTGCTGCTGCTGTACCACCACCACAAACAACAACAAGAACAAAGACGACGACGACAACCCTGTTACTGCTACGTTTGTCTCTTTTATTTGCACAGTTTCAAACTGAAACACTTGTCTCAACACTGACATGTCAAGTGTGCCTAACATGCTACAAGGCGGCACACCAGTCTGATGTGCCACTGTTTTAAATCTTGGTGACTGCGTAATCATTACAGAAGTAGATAACAGTCCACACACAAAATTAAAGTGTAAACAATTAGATGCTACTAATTGTATTAATTTGGCATATGGTTTTGTTGGTATTGATACAGGCCGTACCCCAAGCCAAGCCATCTCACCAGACAGCTACAAACAAGAATAAAAAATCCGGAATGCGTGGTTAAGGACCACACCCAGGTACGTGTGCTGAAGAAACTCGTCTAAATATTTGTGGGAATATTGACATGCTATGTAGCGTGCAGGCTGCAATGTCGTCGGACTGTAGCTAGGCTGTTTACCTGCTGAGCATTTTAGTATCGCTGATCTGTTAGAGTTTAATTGAATTAATTTGTCAGGGAAATTGCTACGACCCATAAATGGTGAGAAATACGACACACACACACACACACACACACACACACACACACACACACACACACACCACTTATGTTACCGTACCTTATAACCACTTTTTTATTTATGTATTCTTAATCTTGTAAATGGAATGTAGTTTAATGCGTTCCATGTCCGTGCACTATATTATACAAAAACACTAATCACCAACAAATGCACAAAGAGAGTTTTATTCATCAATCGTAACACACACCTACATGTTTCGACCCTGCTGGGTCATCTTCAGGGAGAACTTTTTTGTTATCGTTACACTAAGGTTGCACTTTATATTTGAGTGAGAATGTGCTGTTGACTGTGTACTGTGTATTGGAGGCGTGAACTCACTGCGGTCCGGCCCGGCTGGCAGGCACCGAACGCAGTGAGTTCACGCCTCCAAAAACAACGCATTTGTGCATTTGTTGGTGATAAGTGTTTATGGAATCTAGTTTACTTGTTTCGGTACGCAAGCAAATATGGACCTAATTCTTAACAGTGTAGTTTGGTACGAATTTGCTAATATCTCGGAGGAATTTACTGCATCCTCTTTTGAGCAGAAGTCTTCAAGTTCTTTCTAATCTGCAGACGGAGGTAGCACATACCACCGAAACTTTGGTAACCGCTTGCTAAACCACACGCCATCACATTTCAGACGACCGTAAGTTCATGGATATACAGATTCTGAACTTGTCTTGTAAACGTATCGTGCCGGGTGCCGCGAAGTTCCTTTGCACGTCTTTTTGTGTTGTTAAACATCGCGAGAGACGTCACTTACACCACCCGGTATTAATAATTTAAATAAACTTAAATGTAGGCTATACACACACCCGAGGTTCCCTGTATGTAACACACCATGATAATTCTTCTTTATTTCATTTTATTTTTTTCAACCTGTCAGTTTCTTTCGTGTTTCATTATAACGATCCTTCCGATCTTTTCACTGCTTTTCACTGTCATGTTTCTGTCATTCCCGTACACCACCCCCTTTCGTTTATATTACTTCCTCCATTTACATTATATTATCCTTTACTTTCGCATTTTATATTACTTTAATCTCCTTCTCTTGAGGATTCGAATATAGTAAGTGCAGTACACGGCCCCCTCCTTCCCTACCCTTCCCTCCGACACTCGTAATTCCTTAGGAAATGGACCACTTTGACGTCCCTTTCCATCAATAACTATTCAATTTCTAACGCCTATTTTTCTACATCTTCCACCTTCGAGGAACTCTTCCAGCTTTCACTTAGAGAGATAGGAGCGGACGACAGGATGTGCTGCAGATTACGACGCAATCAATCGTAGAGTTCAATCGAGTGGTAACAGAGTCATCCATTTGCAATAGAACAAAAAAGAAGGGGAGAAAAAGGAGCGTGAGGTGTGTCCACTACAACAGCTAGACCGGAGCAGTTTCGTCCTCAGACTGCGACTGGGAACGTGATGTCACCACCGCCGATTTTATAAAGGTGTTAGATGTAGAAAGGCTAGTTGTGAAAAGAAAATGATATGAAAAATGTCACAAGTGGGAGAAGGTAAAACAAAAGACAAAATTTTTACTGCATTTTGAGTCCGTATCGTTATATTGTGGGCGCCGCGATTCGCCAGTCCTTATACTGACTAGGCTGACGCTACGACCAAGGAGTCATCAAAGCTGCCCCGGGCCCCGACTTATACAACAAATTGAAACTAGAATTTATAAACGAATTTCTGTACTTACATAATCTAACGTGTTTTCTGAAATGTTTTCCGAAAGGCTTCTTTTATTTTCGATATGTAAGTCTGTCGTTTCGAAGGAAACTAACATGGCTTTACAATATTTGTCCGTGGCGGATGAGTTTTAGCACGAGAGAAATTGCCTTAGTGAAATCAGTGCTTTATATTTGATCGTTACCAACCGTTTCCCAGCTAAACATGCTACCGTTGTGCAAACCGCATCGGCAAGTAAAGACTCTGGTAGTTTTAACACATTCATTTCCCCAAGAAGCTCTGGAGGGATTTATTTCTGCACGGCAGTTACCAAATGACTATTTCCCTCGGAACCCCGGGTTTCTGCGAGCGACTTCGAGGGGTTTCGCAAGCACAAAATTATTTCTAATTTTATTTTGAGTTTTCTCCCTATCTTAGTGTGTAATAAGCTTTGGGGCTTCTTTCAGTATTAACTAGCTAACTCCATGGAGCAGAGGCCTTCTTGAGAAGCTAACAGTTTCTCAGCTAGTCAAGAAATTCCTCGCATATTATGGAACTCGGAGGTTCATTACCGCATTCACAAGAGCCCGCCATCTGTCCCTGTCCTGAGCCAGCTTAATCCAGTCCATGCCCCCCATCCCACTTCTTGAAGATCCATCTTAATATTATCCTCCCACCTACGCCTGGGTCTCCCAAGTGGTCGCCTTCCCTCAGGTCTCCCCACCAGAATCCTGTATACACCTCTCTTTTCTCCCCCATACGTGCTACATACCCCGCCCATCTCATTCTTCTCGATTTGATTACCCGAATAATATTTGGTGATGAGTACAGGTCATTATGTTCCTCGTTATGTAGTCTTCTCCACTCCCCTCTCGCCTCGTCCCTCTTAGGCCCAAATATCCTCCTCAGCACCCTATTCCCGAACACCCTCAGTCTTTGTTCCTCCCTCAGTGTGAGAGGTCAAGTTTCACACCCATACAGAACTTCTTTCAGTATTTTTCACCATTAATACTTCTGGCCATAAATATAACGAAGTGTTTTATTTGCTAAAAAAAGTTTGTTTTGGAAAAGTTCCTTTTTAATTTTGCACCCAAAAGTACGTTTTTTACTTTACAGGAGTTCCTCGAAAATTCGCGTTCCTTCACAAGGGTTCCACAGATGTCAAGAATTTAAAGATCAGTGCCTCAGGGGATCCGCGGATGTCTTTTCTATTGACAGACTTTATTTGATGTAACTCCTCAACAAAAAAACACTTAGGTAGTTAACAGAAACATGAACTTGTCCTGACTTTGTAGCAAACTGACTTGACGCTGCCCGTAGTAAACCTATTCAACAAGTGCGCCTGAAATTTACTTTGAAAAAAAAATCCAAAACAATATTAGAATTTTTTCCCAAAACCAAGAGTCACAACCATCGTGTCTCCAAACCAGTAAGTGCCTTTCGACTAGGCTAAATTTCGGTGTGTCTGATTATACGTTCCTTTGTTTTGGGGTTCCTAGCGGCTTGTTCCAACACATTTAACCCTTTATGGACAAAGCATATGTATTTTATATAAGGGCTTAGTGCGTACCGCGCTGTAAACACTCTCCACTTCGGTTATAAAAACCAGTCTCTTAATGTTTTATAAGGCAAAAGTTGCTGTTTGTTCTGAGATCCGTACAAAACACATAAACGCAATGTGGGCACCACGTAGAATTTTTTAATGTTAAACCTGGTGGTACGTAAAGTTACCGCTAGGCTGTAAAAGGTTAATTACGCGTGTAGTATGAAAGTTATTGGTCTAGCCAACAGTCAGGTCTTCTGAAGACAGATGTCTCAGCAGCAAGTCGCTTTTATCTTTTAAACAACTGTCGCAGGAATCAAATTCGTCATGAATACGGTGTGGAGCTATAAGCTAGGTTCGGATCTCGTGAACAGATTGGTTTTCCACGTTCGGGTTCCCTCTCATAACCTGCGGAGTTAAGGTTGGGGGTAGCGTCCAGATTTTGCTAACAATCGATAGTGGATGAGTGAATGTGCGAGGCACGTAAACGACGTTACAGCATTCCTGGATGCATCCCGATATCAGTACTGCCTGCAGGATACAGCTTACGTGTTTACGTTCCTAATACCATGTAAGGCTGGAATTGCCCTGCTTCATAGTGTCTATGGTTAATCATTCCACAGAAGGCAGCATCGTACGTCATATCGACCTGTATCGTACCAACCGGGATATCAAAAACTGACACAATGTGGAACCATTCGTAATGAAATACCGCGAAATGCTGGCGTTGGTCTTGCAGCGTCTGTCAGTGTGCCTGCCTGCCTGCCTGCCTGCCTGCATGAAACAAGCTGAGAAGCACTGAACCGATATTTGTGTAACTAGGCATTTGAGAGTTGTATGAAGTTTTGTGAAAACGTTCCAGTTTTGGTTGAAGCTGGGTAAAAATAATGGGAATTTTACATGAAAAATACAAGTGTTTATGCAGATATCTAGGGCGTAAATCACTAAAATATTTGTAACACAGATGTTTCGGAAAAGAGGTATCCAGAAAATATAAACATAAGGTGTATTTTCTGGTCAGTACGTGCCTGTCCATGTCTTAAGGCAGGGATATCCAAACTTTTTTTCGGCAGATGGCCACGACCCTTTTTTGGACTGGTTCGCGGACAACACGTGTGAAGTCACTCCGAGTAGTGTATCTAACATTGTAAACTATTATGTAATCTTTACAGCATATATATATATTTATATTTATACACAGTCGAACCCGGTTATAACGACGTCGGTTTACACGATACCTCGCATATTGCGTCAGACATTCTACGGTACCAATTAATTCTTCACTGTTAACCATAATATTATACTTGCCGGTTATAACGACACAAAATATTCAGTCCCTTTCGTGACGTTATAACCGGGTTCGACTGTGTATGTATGTGTGTATGTATATATATGTGTATGTATATATATGTGTATGTATGTATATATATATATATATATAAGTTACAAATGTGGCCACGAGTTGCGTAACACAAAATGGCGGGCCGCATGAAGTCCGCGGCTTGCTAACCCATACCTTACACTTGTAGTTAAAAAGACATGGCTGTATTGTGCCAAAATTTGTAAGTTACGCATACTGTCCTGACTTGGATTGTTACTTAGGGCTAATGGCCGCAAGAAGTCTATCGGTTCCGTCTTCAAGGGTCAAGAAGTCTATCGGTCCCATCTTCAAGGGTCAAGAAGTCTATCGGTCCCATCTTCAAGGGTCAAGAAGTCTATCGGGCCCATCTTCAAGGGTCAAGAAGTCTATCGGTCCCATCTGCTGCTCCCGCTGGGAATTACTGCTTTAGGCATTACATCGGTTCTGTTTGAAAGTTTATCGTATGCTCGTTTAAAATCCCAAACAAGACGTGTGCATCTTACACCAGCTAATTCATATTGAATTAGAGAGCTGCATGTAAGAACCTTATTCTGCCTGCGTGTTCATTCGGTACGTAATACGTCTTTTTATTAAATTCGTAGAAACATATGGAGACACGCTATAACTGACGCATTGGTTTAAATGTTACGATTTCGTTCTAAACTTTAAACGTCTGTCGAAACCTGTATACTATTTCAGTGGTTATATACATATTTCATACTGTATGTCCGTAAAGCAATGTGCAAGAATCAACTCGCCTTGCATAACGAGTCCGTTCAATTGGTATTAATTCTTAGTTTTCCGAATACGAAGAGCAAATCACTTACATTTTTGGTTTGCAAAAGGACACGTTACAACACCTCATTTCCATTATCACTTTCAGTTCCGTTCTGGACTCATTACTAAACATCGACATTATCTTGCGACATCAAGCTGAATAAACTGTTAAATTCGTCGTTATGATAAGCAAAGCTTTGTTTGGCTGGCACACGTGTTCTCCGCAAACACACCCCGAGTTACACAACACTGTGAGTTTAAGGCACACACTTCTAGAACAAACAACACACGGGAAAGTGAATCTTAGTGTTAGCTCATCACGTTTAAGTGGAGTGAAGAAGACAAACAACTGAGAAACTACAAGTTTTTGGCTTCCACAGAGCATGGATTTTTCATGTTTAGCCCTCTTGGTCCGTGCACCGTGTAGACTGACGTTTCGGAGGAGCCTTCTGCCTTCTTTAAAACGAAAGAAGATCCACATTCAACCTGAAGTGCTTAGGGAGAGGCTGTGTTTTGACGATCGCCAGTTTATGAGGAATGCGGCCAATCCAATTAGGAACAGCGGACAGGGAACAGCCGTCTCCGGGCCATAACGGACTGTGGAAAGTAAAATTTGAGAAACCACCAACTTCCTTTATCCTGATTTATCATATTTTCCTTCCTTTCTGACGTAAGGAACGTGCGGTAAATACTTCGTCACTTAAGCACGGCGGCCGCGCGCTCTAAGGTGGACTTTTGCGGCGTCTCGATTGCGGGGATAGCGGGTTCGAATGGATGTTCGTCTCTTGTGTGTGTTGTGTGTTAAATAAGTAGCGGCCTCTGCGACGAGCTGATCACTGGCTCGGAGGAGCCGTACCAGGTCTATGTGTGATCTAAAAACCCCAACACTGTGGCGAGCCAGACCCGAGTTGGGCTCTACAGCCACAGGAAGCATCTCACTGGCCACATCACATACAGCAGATTTTGTTTAGTATTTAATAACACTACGTCACGCTTATTAACCCTTTAAAGACTGAACGTATCTGTTTTATTTAAGGACTCAGTGCGTACCGCGCTGTAAACACTCTCCACTTCGGTTATAAAAACCAATCTGTTAATATTTTATAAGACAAAAATTGCTGTTTGTTCTGAGATCCGTACAAAACACATAAACGCAATGTGGGCACCACGTAGAATTTTTTAATGTTAAACCTGGTGGTACGTAAAGTTATCGCTAGGCTTTAAAAGGTTAACCCTTTAAAAACGAAACGTAATCTGCTTTATATAAGGACTCAGTATGTACCGCGCTGTAAACACTCTCCACTTCGGTTATTAAAACCAGTCTCTTAATGCTTTATAAGGCAAAAGTTGCTGTTTGTTGTGAGATCCGTACAAAACACATAAACGCAATGTGTGCACCACGTAGAATTTTTTAATGTTAAACCTGGTGGTACGTAAAGTTATCGCTAGGCTTTAAAAGGTTAACCCTTCAAAAAGAAACGTGATCTGCTTTATATAAGGACTCAGTGCGTACCGCGCTGTAAACACTCTCCACTTCGGTTATAAAAACCAGTCTCTTAATGTTTTATAAGGCAAAAGTTGCTGTTTGTTCTGAGATCCGTACAAAACACATAAACGCAATGTGGGCACCACGTAGAATTTTTTAATGTTAAACCTGTTGGTACGTAAAGTTACCGCTAGGCTTTAAAAGGTTAATGTGGCTTGTGAAGACGGGCACGAAAATTTAATGACTAGCGTAATTAAGTACGTTATTGTATAAAACCATTAGTTTAACCCAGAACTTAGTCTAGTTACCGGATTACCAGAGTTTTGTCTTGGCGTGGGATTTTGTGGTTTTCTCATTATTTACAGGAGACTTTTGGGTAAGGGCTTACTGGTTGTGTTTCCAACCAATCACATTTCGTATCTGCCTCGCACACTGCTTTTCTTTCTAACATAATATGTTAGTATAATGAATCAGCCATTGCCACGCAAGTTTAGAACCGGTGTTTCCAACTCTTTCTGTAGTGGGTCACAAATATATATGTGGGCGTGGTCTCTCCAATATTTTAATGATAACACTGTGAAGTACAGGCTACTGGCTGTTCAAAAACCTTATTCTTTTGAGTAATACAAAAGCTTCCCCAAAAGACTTTAGTCGAATTTTATCCTACAGAATGTCGGTCGTCAGTTCGGGTCCTGTGATTCATAATACCAGTTTATAACGTCTTGAATTTTTCTGTACTGTCTACTACTACATGTGTACCTAGACGATTATTTAAAAAGTATTTTGCTAAAAATCTGAAGTCGGTCGCCCTCCGGGACAAGACGGACCACAACGGCCCAAAGGCCAAAGAGTGTACACCTCAGGTTTAGAATATAATTCTTATTTTTGTAATGAGAACTGGTGTTTATATACAAACAGGAGAATAAATCCGGTTACAAAAAATACTGGCAGTAGTGCTGTCTAGTATTCGGTCGCCAGAGGCTCTGTTTAGAGTTTAATAAGTTTACGTAAAATTGGGAATAATACAGTTGAGATTAGTAAGATTGGGAACTTCTCGAGAACTTTTACTGAAATATCAGACATGGAATTCCAGCTAGACTGTGGGACGCAGGAGGAAGTGCATTTATAGGGTGTAATTTGAGGTTTTAACAGCTGTGCTGCTGATGTCTTCTGGAGAGTTACACTGTGTCAACTGGTGAACAGCAGACGTTTCGGAGTGTCCTACTGCCTTACTGTTCAGTCAGGAGTGAATATAATGAACGTAAGATCTTAACATAAGCGAGGTTTATTACGTAGCAGTACGATTGAAAATGGGTGCAGCAAGTTAAGTTTTATTAAAAGCCGTTATTTTTTAATATTTAAAACAATGTGTCCAACAATTTAGGAACTGATGCGAGGCTGTAGCAAGACAAATAGTACCTGCGCGGGAGGACGTGGGTGAGTTAAACTGTAAGGGAAAATTAACCCTTTGAACACTAAATGTATATAAGGACTTGCAGCGTACCGCGCAGAAAACGCTCCACCTCGGTTATAAAAAACCAGTGAATTAATGACGTGTAAGGTAAAAGTTGCTTTTTGCTCAGAGATCCGCACAAAACTCGTACAACAGTGTGAACACCGCGTACAGTTTTCGAATGTTAAACCTGTTGGTACGTAAAGTAACCTCTTGGCTTTAAAGGGTTAATATAATCCCTGTGTTCAATGTGATTTTGCTGTTTGTAGTAATAATTTGACACCAGATATGTTAAGTTATGCACGGTCTAAATAATAATGTGAAATGTGTCCTTAGCCGATTTTACGAACTATTAGTGGAGTTAATTTCTTTAACCCCATGTTCTAAAAAGTGTTAATACTGCTTTTTTATGTATTTTGATGGGCATCTTGCATTTCTATGCAGTTTAAATTGTAGCTATTATGTAAGATGATATATTCGCTTTTCTGTGATGTTACGCTGCGTAGATTGGTAATTAGTTACAGATTTCGGGGCAACCTCTCCGTCCCACATTCCAAGCTGAAGCTTGACCCTTGAATGTAGGACGGATAGGTTGTCCCGAAACGTCGGTAACTAACTTAACTAATTACCAATCTACGCTGCGTAACGTACCAGAAGATGGAAGATCTCATTTACACCGTGGCGGAAGCCTGAACTCACGCATAGCTAGTAACCGTTTAAAGGCGAAGCGTATCTGTTTTATATAAGGACTCAGTGCGTACCGCGCTGTAAACACTCTCCACTTCGGTTATAAAAACCAATCTCTTAATGTTTTATAAGGCAAAAGTTGCTGTTTGTTCTGAGATTCGTACAAAACACATAAACGCAATGTGGGCACCACGTAGAATTTTTTAATGTTAAACCTGGTGGTACGTAAAGTTACCGCTAGGCTTTAAAAGATTAAGTAATTTTTTTATTTCAGTTTTGTAGGGAAGCTTCTTTTAGTTTTTTGAAGTATGCAGAGAAAGTCTGCATATCCATACTGAAGGGAAGATACAGTCGTTCCTTTCACGGACTGCGTGGTTCTTCATCCCTTCTTCAAAGCCGCAGAAAGGCAACAGACGTGCAGAAATTTATGCAGTATTTATTGATTTCACTGTCTAAATTCTAGCTTGCTAGAACTCTGTGTGTGTGTGTGTGTGTGTGTGTGTGTGTGTGTGTGTGTGTGTGTNTGTGTGTGTGTGTGTGTGTGTGTGTGTGTGTGTGTGTGTGTGTGTGTGTGTGTGTGTGGTTAAGTCAGTGAAACTCTAACGACTCTTGCCTCCTGGCAATCCCCAAATCACTACTTTGGTCTGCTTGTCTTGCATTGTGCATGAACAAGTCCATCTCTGCCATCTAAATTATACAACGTGACTCGTGGAAATCTGAGCTGCATCTTCTGAAATCTCCCCATTTTCTCTGAGTCGAGAGCTAATATCCTTAGTGCAGTGTCTGCAGTTGTAACATGGAGAAACTTAACGTAAAACTGCCCAGAGCCTCATTCGTAACAGATATTTACAAAACCTGCCTTACCACAGGATGCAGATGATGCCTAATAGTTACAACTGCTGATGGGAAGAAATTTTATTCGTTTCGTTTCGTAGTCCTTACCTCTTCTGCCTACTCACAGTAGGTGTCGAGGTTGTTTATTTTCACTTGATCACACTCAGACACACACCACAGTCGGTAGGACTCCTCTGGACGAGGGATCGGCCCGTCGCAAAGACCTCTACCTGACAATACAATCACTCACGAGAGAGAAACATCCATGCCCCCGGTGGGATTCGGACCCACGATTCCAGTAAGCGCTCGGCCACAGACCTACGCCTTAGACCGCGCGGCCACTGGGATCGGCAAGAAATGTTATTATGCGTTAAAATTTGGTAATTATAGAGCTCTGCGTCGTGCTTAAAGCAGAAACGGCTGTGTATGCCTTGCATATCATGCGAACCACAGGATTCGCGTATTGTAGATGAATTTATGTAGTCAAGTTAAATGTCATCTATTGCTGATTCCAGTGGCCGCGCAGTCAAAGGCGCGGGTCTGTGGCCACTCGGTTGGTGGAATTGTGGGTTCGAATCCCGCCGGGGGTATGGATGTCTGTCTGCTGGGAGAGTTGTGTGAGTTGTCAGGTAAAGGTTTCTGCGACAGGCTGATCACTCATCCAGAGGATTCACACCGAGGTTGGTGTGTCTGAGTGTGATTCCGAAACCTGAACGATGAGGACGCCGCGACTCACCAAGGCTGTCGAGGCATTGTTAAGATGCCGGGTCTTTGTTGTTGCGATGTGTTTGTATAAAAACTGAAAGTAATTATCTGTTCAGTGCCACCCTTTCCCGAAAAACCAATGCTTGTTTCAAAGTTCCCAGGCTGCGTCCATTTGTTCTTCTGGTAAGAGAAGTTTGTCTAGATGAAGGTGAGTACCGGGCATTGGTGGAACGGTAGTGATAGGTTAAATTCGAAATACTGCGAGATCCCAATACCGCCATGTCCACCACGAATGCCGCATGAAGTGACCTGGGGTCAAACCCGAACCGTAGCTGTGGAAGGCCATCGACTAGCCACATGAGCCATGGCACGGAATCTAATGTATAAATGTAACTCTGTGCTAACTGTTTCCATTGCCAGACTAACAGAGAATCTTGGGTCCCACGCCGGCTATGCTGACAGAGGATGTTCATGGATTCGTCAGACCTTCCAAGCAAATTCAGACACATTAACTTTTATTAGACTATGACTGCTATCTGACGCGTTAAATCTACGTCATTAGCCACTAATTATCCTCCCATTATGTACTGTATAGTCGCAGCTACGTACAGCGTTGTTAAATAAACTACAAATAGACAATTTTCGGAAACAAACTAGAAGGAAAGCGTGGCGCATCTGCGGAGCAAGTAGAACAGAATTTTAAAGAAGAATATTAGCATCCGCTGGGTTGTGGAGACTTCTGCCTCCGTCCGTCTTTAGGGTAAAAGATACAGGCGTCACATACCTTCAAAAAATGCAGGCATCACATACCTTCAAAAAATGCAGGCATCATATACCTTCAAAAAATGCAGGCATCATATACCTTCAAAAAATGCAGGCATCACATACCTTCAAAGGATGCAGGCATCATATACCTTCAAAAAATGCAGGCATCACATACCTTCAAAAAATGCAGGCATCACATACCTTCAAAAGATGCAGGCATCATATACCTTCAAAAAATGCAGGCGTCACATACCTTCAAAGGATGCAGGCATCACATACCTTCAAAGGATGCAGGCATCATATACCTTCAAAAAATGCAGGCATCACATACCTTCAAAAAATGCAGGCATCACATACCTTCAAAAAATGCAGGCATCATATACCTTCAGAAGATGCAGGCATCATATATACCTTAAAAAATGCAGGCATCATATACCTTCAAAAGATGCAGGCATCACATGCCTTCAAAAGATGGAGGCATCACATACCTTCAAAAATTGGATACTTTCTACCAAACTACACAGCGTCGATTCGCAGTTGACAGTCACCGCCGCCATTACATCAGTCTCAAAAAATTTTGATGGTTTTATATTTTTATTTTTTGGGCGTGTGTAATTTATAAAGCGCTAAAATATAAAACTCATTATGTTGTGTTTGTACTAAAAAAATTACTGATTTTTCAGTGAAGTGCACTAAATACGGGGAGGTAGTTGTTAATTACGATTCATATAACATTAAATTACGCACGTGAGAGCACTCAATTAATGCTGATATATTATAATCTACAAATAATTTGGGGCGTTTGTTTTAATTTGTACGCAGGCACTGAATGTAATAACGTTGTGACGTCACATTCGCCTTCTGAAAACTTTGTAACGATACAAAAGCAGTGGCTGTTCGCAGGTCGTCACTTGTCTTCATCACCGCAAATGGTAGCGAGCAGGGAATAGCACAATACTGTAATTAGTCTCATTAATAAAGGCGCCATACAAAATTCTGCAACTGTAATTTAAGTTTATTTTTAAGCATTAGCGTTATACTCGCACGCTTACGACAGACGCGGCATCACTTGGCCTGTCTCTGGCGTAGCCAAAATGCGTGTAAAACTTTCTAAACTCTCCGGCTCGTGCATTCATACACAATATTTTGTGTCACGGAAAATGTCATTAACTGACATTTTGGCAAAATCGCTTTCAGCAGCCCGCAGAGATCAGCGTTTGATAATTCAGTGGCACATTTGAATGCTGAAGTGTATACTGCATTTCGGTACAACAGAACGGTTTTTGGGCTTTAAACTTTTTTCGTATAGATATCCAGTTTCGTATAAATATCCAGTTTCTGTTTCAGCCAAAGTAATATTACGTCAATTTCACGGAAATGGTTTGAAACAAAACGTAAGTAATACTTTATACTCTGAAGTCAGCCTGATGCAATAATCTGATATAAATTCTTCTTCTTCTTCTTCTTCTTCTTCTTAGACTACTACTTCGTCTTCTTCTTAGACTTCTTCTTCTTCTTCTTAGACTTCTTCTTCTTCTTCTTAGACTTCTTCTTCTTCTTCTTCTTCTTCTTCTTCTTAGACTTCTTCTTCTTCTTCTTCTTCTTCTTAGACTTCTTCTTCTTCTTCTTAGACTTCTTCTTTTTCTTAGACTTCTTCTTCTTCCTCCTAGACTTCGTCGTCGTCGTCTTCTTCTTAGACTTCTTCTTCTTCTTCTTCTTCTTTTTATTCTTCTTCTTCTTCTTCTTAGACTTCTTCTTCGGCGCAGCATCCCAAATCCTGCCCATGGCCTGCGGCATTTTTTCTTCAGGTTTCGAAACATGTGATTGTTTATCCCGCGGGGACAGGCTATCGGCTCCTCGCTCAACCCCTAACCAGGAGGAT
This sequence comes from Coptotermes formosanus, assembly GCA_013340265.1. Lineage (NCBI taxonomy): Eukaryota > Metazoa > Arthropoda > Insecta > Blattodea > Rhinotermitidae > Coptotermes > Coptotermes formosanus. The sequence goes on along the minus strand of BLKM01012955.1, from coordinate 126,434 downwards.
CAGGTCTCCGTACTCATGACCCCGGAAGCAGATTGGCACAACTGTACCCCGAGGCATTGCGTAGCTCGGGACATCACGGGCGCCACTTGCCATTATCGTAATATCCGTGAGTCCGTGAAGCTACAGGCTTTTAATATACCTTCTGTAGACACAATACACGATTTCAAAAGAATTATTACATACGAGTCTTTATGAAATAGGCAGTGGAATTCAATAGTTATTGTGTTTTTATTTGGATTGCTGCAAAATGTAAGAGTAACTCCAGTTTGCTAACATAGCTACTAATGTGTTTTGGAATAAAATTATAAAGTGCATATTCCGTATGCAGGTGAAGCTGACGGCCTTTTTAACCAGTACAATATACGGAGGTGTTTCAGTATTCGCGTTTTTAATTTTATTCCCTATCATACTCTTTTTAAATTGCTGAAAATCTGATATAGAAGGATGTTGCTAAACTTTGTGGTCACGTTTCATTTTCCGTTAAAATCGGACAACAATAATTGGACACTTTAAAGCGCAGATCCACTGACGTTTTTGTGTGCATCTCGAGCGTAGCTTGCTACGTATTTATCAGAGCGAAGAACTTTTCGAACAAAAGCTGAGAACAGAAATGAAACACACATTTCATGCTCAACACATCTTTACAACAACTCTTACGCCTTTGTAGATATCTAAACAAAAAAGGATTTTTATGCTCTGTCAGCCAGTAAGTCGGGCATTAAATGTTAGGTTTTTTTATAAATTGAATATGTAGAGGTAATAACGGAATTCGCCCGAATTATTTAGCTGCTGTTGTGTTTCTTGGTTTGGTCTCCGCGCTATTGTTTCGGTGACTGTGCGGTAAAGTCAGTTGTTACTTAGCTGGTAAGAGTCACAACTGCGCTGACATTAACCTTTTAAAGCCTAGGGGTAACTTTACGTACCACCAGGTTTAACATTAAAAAATTCTACGTGGTGCCCACATTGCGTTTATGTGTTTTGTACGGATCTCAGAACAAACAGCAACTTTTGCCTTATAAAACATTAAGAGATTGGTTTTTATAACCGAAGTGGAGAGTGTTTACAGCGCGGTACGCACTGAGTCCTTATATAAAACAGATACGCTTCGTCTTTAAAGGGTTAAGAAAACAAAGTGTCACTTCAAGGTCTGCAGTGGTCTTGCTCTACGGTTGTTCACGTAGGATAGCTTTGACTGCACCCTAAAACATACATCTACTATTTACCTAACGCTCATGTTTTTCGAAACATTGTGGTATAAAAAGAAACCAAGACCATGGACATTGTCCAAAGCATTAGTCAAGCTTACTCTTGGAAGATATTTCGAGCAAGTAACTTCTGCATGTTACGTGAATGATGTGTAAACAGAGGCTGATTCACAAGCAAGTAGGGCAGGGCAGGTGATATGTGGGTGAAACTATGTTACCAAAGGTACTGTACATTTACAGCAATCAGTTGCAAAGTTCACACAGGTGTAATCGTTATGCCCTGGTAAATGTGGATAAATAGAACTGGACGAAGCAGTATTACCATATTTGGAGTTATCAGGATCAGTGACAAAGCTCAGACAGGTGTAACAATTATGTACTGATAAATGTTATTAAAATTACAAAATTTTGAATTTTGCAGCTTCCACCACCAAAAATTATCGAAATGATTCATAACATTTTAGGACTGCATACACCACAAACAGAAATTCCAGCTCGTGTCTAATGGGAAGAGCGTATCTCGTACATGCTTCACTTATCAGCTAGTATCAATAGAAGTTGCACTCTTCGAAACGTCCTGCCCGCTTCTGGGGCCCACCCGTCCATCTTTGCAGTACGTACTGGCGGCTCTCCTCGCAGGTGAAATGGCCGGAGCGTGAGGCTGAAAACTAACCTACACTTATTTCCGAGGTTAAGTCTGAGTGGAGCTATACCGCCAAACGCGCTGTATGCCTTCCTATCAGGTATGGGCACAGCTTCACCTTATATTGGTATCAATGAGCCGATCCCAGTGGCCGCGCTGTCTTAAGGCGTGGGTCTGCGGCCGCCCGCTTACTGGGATTGCGGTTTCGAATCCCGCCGGGGGCGTGGATGTCTGTGTCTTGTGAGTGTTGTGTTGCCAGGTAGAGGTCTCTGCCTCGGGCTGATCACTCATCCAGAGGAGTCCTACCGAGTGTGGTGTGTCTGAGTGTGATCGTTAAGTCTCGACAATGAGGAGGCCCTGGGCCACTGGGGGCTGTTGCACCAAGGGGAAAAAATTGTTAAAAATGAAATAGACGTTGCTAGATTTGAGGTTCCCACAGCGGCGTTAATGAATATTCAGGTTTTTTAGAACATGACGCCGTGTAGTTTGGTACAAAAATATCAACTTTTCTGAGGAAATGTGTTTTCCCATTATCTGAGGAATTCAGGAACAGAGGAAAGCTTATACCCCGAAGATGGAGGTAGAAAGCTTCTCCTAAACGCTGGTAGATATATATCAGTCGACACGAGGTCGTATCCCAGAAAATACGGATCCTGAACAATATAGCTGTTTATAAATGCTAAAACTAGAGGCGTTCGTTGGTAATTACCCTGCTTCCAAGAACGCAGACAGACCTCAACACCACAGTTCGGGGTCTACTTTGATAGTAATTACAAAGAACAGGGTACAAGGCAAGTTCAGCAACTAGACGCTGGTACGTATTAGAAGGACCACGGAACATGGGCTTGGAGCAAGGATAAAGTTGAACACGAGGCAGGACCGTCGATAATTGTAACCTGAAGTATGAAGCTAGTGATTAGGCCTCCCGTCATAAGGCACATTCTTCACAGACCTCCAGTCAGGTAGTATGTTGTTCTTGTGTTATAAGCAGTTTACGCTTCTTACCGGAAATCCGTTAAGATTGACCTTTGAGCTTTCAGGTTTTCCCACAGGGTGTTACAAAGTGTTCTGCCGTTTTTGACGATGTAGTTGTTCCGTGTCCTTTGAAATTTAGGAACCCACATTACACTACAAAGTGTAAAAACACAAAAAAATTGTTTATTCTATGTTGACACTCTGCTGCTATTGCAGTATACAATCTTTATTTATGTAACGGTGCTTTAGTTGCAACAGAATTGCTCTGAGATTTGAGGTTTTATCAGAGGTTACTATGAAGATCATTTCTTCTAAGGTATGACATTGCATAATCTGGTAAATATCTAATGCCTAATACTGAGGGAACAAGTGTTATCTGAAACGTTGTTTTAAGGACCACTGTTAATTTGATGTACCACCACGTGTAACATTAAAAAATTTCCACTCTCTGCGCACAATGTATTTATGTATTTTTTATGGATCTCAGAACAAACAGCCATTACTCCCTGTACAGCATTAAATTATCGGTTTTTAAACCGAGATGGAGTGTATATAATCCGCGGTATGGACTGAATCTTTATATAGAATTCTGGTTAATTTCGTCCTTAAATGTTCTAAGCTATTCGTAAATGCCAGGAACATGGATAATTTTAAATGTAGAAACTATTTTGTCGAAACATAGACGAAGGCAATCTGAAAATAGGTCTGTGTTTTAGTGTATATCCAGTAACGTGAAGAAAACAGAGCGTCAATAGAAGTACAAACTCTGCCCCGCAAATATCACGGTTCCTTAGCGCAAAGCGTTACGTAACTCGATATTTACGTATGGGAGATTCTAATAGCCGTAAGCAGTATCTCTCCGCACTCAGCAACACATAAATTACTTCGCGTAACACGTGGATTGTAAAACAAATGCAGAGGCGGTGAATTTGTAGCCGCATTCCACATACTATTTTGTCTCTGTAGTTCTTAGAGGAAGATACGTTAGTTTGTGCTTTACAATCCTTCACTCCGTATGTATATTAATTTTTCAAAATATCCTCCATAATGGAAGCTTACTTTTCGAGCGCAGCATAAGACTGACCCACCTTCATTTTATTTACATGTATGCTTATCCAGCTCTTCAGTCACACCCAACAAGTTACATCGAATACGCTAACTTGGCGACTAGTTTCGGCTCCGAAAACGGACCATCGTTAGGTCAGGAATAAGACTATAAAATGGAAAGCTGTGGATGTTATACGATGGCGATCTGCCCTTCGCATCGATGGACACATTATAAATGTATATAAAACCAATGAAGGTTTTTTTTTCTGTAAGGCCTGAGTAAAAGTTAAAAATGTGTTATCACGGAGTAAATATTTAAATAACGAAGTTTATTTAAAAAATAAAACATTAATTTTAAAAATAATTAAAAAGGAAATGAAAGAAATAAAGAGTCAACTGTAAAGGTTTTGTGTACAAAGCAGTAGGTATTAATATGAACACAAAACGTACACCAGTGGGGACATCCTGTATCAAGACTTACTACATGTGGGTTGTGGAAGAGGCTACATGCACTCGAGTTCAGTTAAGGCAGACCTACGTAATGCGGAAGGCGCCTGTATCGTACGGCCGTCATAGTCTGCCGATCTGCGTTACTTATTGTGGTGCAGTGTCTGTAAAACCTTTGTATTTCAGATCTAACTGTCTGCACGATTCAGTGCACCATATTGCTGTTTTGCAAATGATACTGTCACTTCCTGTTCATCATGTTTGGTGTAAAGAAGTATTCTAACCTTTCAGCGAATTGATCAGGAGGCTTTCTGTTTTTCTTGCGTTCTTCTTTATTCCTTTCTTCATTTTCGCATTCTGTATAAAATTTTCCTGAAGACTGAGACAGTATATTCCTCAGAAACGCCGACATTCACGTGCTAGTCTACACGGAATTTTAACCTCGGCACTTGGCACGTAATTTCAAGTTATAGTCTCAAACTATCCTGACTGGTATTAGAGGAGGTTCTGTTCGAATCTTGGCCACGCCTTTGACTGCTTTATGAAGTACGTTCGTAGTTTTCATCAGCCACTGCAGGTGTGTGCCGGAATGCTAACTTAATCTGCCCGAAGTCTGCTGCTTTCCACATATATTTATGCTCTTTATTTTCTGTTATCCACTTACTCGATGCCGTAAATTTTGATCCACTAATAGCACCGTTAAGTAAACATCAGAACACGGAACTCGAAGATGACAAAGTGACTGTCTTGTGTTTAAGTCCAATTCTTTCATTTTTCACAGTTTTTGTAAGTGGATCTTCACGAAACAGGGTGGTGGGGAGGCTTGGATTGTATAAATTTGACGTAGGAGTGGGATAAGAGCGAGCTATTGTGAAAATGGTAGTGAAATTCGCGTTCAATAAAATATGTTGAATTTCTAGGCTAGCTGAGGAACTGTTTGCTTCCAGGGAAGGGCTCTGCTCCATGGAGTTGGTTGATTAGTTTATAATGGCATGTTAACTTTTTAAGTGAAAGTGTTCCAAGTTTCTGTCACATACCTGAACACTGGGGGAATTTCATTCCCACAGGGTATTAGTCCAAACAGCATTAAACGTTTGACTTTGTAAGTGGAGATTTTGAGTCTTAGTTTGCTGCAAGATGAAACTGAAATTTTAAATATACTTCAGATGAAGTTTTTGCTTCAAAAGATTAAAGTAAATCGTTGAGAGACTCACATATCCAAAATTTCACTGGTCATTGAATTCTGAAACTTAACCATATGTGACAGGAATGTTTGGCTGGGTTATATGTGCGTGCTTGATTTGTCGCGTTGTTGCACCCCAGCACATTACTGCCAGAGGACCAAGTATCACAGCGTCGCTTGCACAAACGCTGGCGTCCAGACTTCTTTACAACTTTCTGAACATAAATCACCCACACAGGTCAGTTACCAGTCCAGTTTTAATGGACCGAATGCAGGATTATTCGCTATTTGTTAGGATCCACACACAAAATACAAGTGGTGAAATTCAGGCACATCGCCATCTTAGATTATCAGCGTGCAGCTATGAGTAAGTTCTTCCCTTTCGCCACATTTTCGCTTTGTTGCAATCCCCTATTCAACATTCACTCCCCTTCCCCCCTTACCGCCCTCCTGGTATTAATGATTTTCATCGTCACAACCCCAATTCCTCTCCCCTTTTCGCACGCACACACACACACACACACTCACACACACACACACAGACACGCACGCACACACACACACACACACACACACACACACATACACACACACACACGGACGTCGTTCACACAGGTCGTCTGATATACACGTCCAAAACTTTTCCTTGACAGATCCTATTCAAGCGTTCAATTACACATATCAGACTGTGCCTAATAAACTATCCGCTCGACAATTTGTTCCTGTAAGTGGTGTAACATTTTTTAAATAGCCCTTCATTTTTCAAAGTGAAAAGAGCAAGTAACAACTGATGATTTTATTGCACTACTTACAAAGTTCGTTGAAAATTTAATGGGTAGTGCCTTAAATTTGAAAGTATGTACTCGTCAGTGTCGTCTGTTAAATACTGAGAATGTATGGTAAACGTAAAAAAGGTAAAGCAGTCCCATTACAGGCCTGGACAGGCCCACAGGGTTCCAGGAGGTCGAGGCTCCCAGATCTCTAGACAATCGGCACATGAAGGTGGTAAGGTTGTCAGCCATACGCACCGGCCGCCTTTACCCCCCAGGAAATATTCCTGGTACTCATTTATGTTAGAGGCTGAGTCGACCCCAGGGCCATAGTGCGACCGACAGGATTATGCCAAAGAAAAATTCCAATGGCACCATCGGGAATCGAACCCGCGGCCTTCCGGTTTGTAGCGCTGTGCCTCAACCAACTGTGCCACCGCGGCCCAAACGATTAATGTCGTATCGGAAAGTATTTGAATAATAGGGGTGGTAGCGTGTTCTATGCGCTGACGATTGAAACCATCTGTGTTCTAATGCGTGTCTCTTAGGCTTATAGGTGGGTGAATATATGTAAATTCGTAAACCGTGTGATGATTAGTACTGTCGCTTACACATTTGGAATAATGACATTACTTGTCTCTTATATGAGTCAATAATATACAGCTACCCGATCATAAACCATACCCTACCATGTACATGAGTCTGCTAACCCTTTAAAGACGAAGCGTATCTGTTTTATATAAGGACTCAGTGCGTACCGCGCTGTAAACACTCTCCATTTCGGTTATAAAAACCGGTCTCTTAATGTTTTATAAGGCAAAAGTTGCTGTTTGTTCTGAGATCCGTACAAAACACATAAACGCAATGTGGGCACCACGTAGAATTTTTTAATGTTAAACCTGGTGGTATGTAAAGTTACCGCTAGGCTTTAAAAGGTTAATAAGAACCTTTGAATCAATTCGCAGTACTGGCATAAAGAGCAGCCTAGCGCGAAGTTTCCGAAGAGTAACGCGATGGAAAGGACAAGACCTTAATGAGAAAGGCACTCAGAGGAACTTCGTCACTGTTTGTATTGCTCGGAGCTTTGTCTAGCTGTTTACGTCAATGGAGCAGAGTACTTTTGAGGATGTAAATTTCCTCAGCTAGACAAATTCATGTCCTTGTTTGCAAGAGCTAGCTGCCGCTCCATATGCTGTATCATATAAGTCCAATTCACACAATATCAGCCTGTATCTTAGTGATCGATTTTAATATTATCTTCTTATCTACACCTGGGTTTACAAGCAACCTTTTACCTCTAGTTTTGCCCACCGACACACTGTAAGAATGTTTTTCTTTGTGACACATATTACATGCCCCAACCTTCTTGTTCTCGTTAATTGATATCTATAGTAAAAATTATAGTGGATTACAAACCATTAAGCCCCTCCTTAGACGTTTTTATTCAGACTTTTCTCACCCTGTCCCACTTTGGTCCAAATATTCTTCTTAGCATCGTGTTCTCCAAAATAATTATTTTTTATTAATACGTCAACGTGAGAGACGAAGTTTTACACCCATACGTCATTACAGAAAAATGATAGCTTTGTCCATTTAACATGCACTTTTGAAATACCAGGATGAAAGGCAGAAGATTCCGACCGCATTTTTTGCCATTCCCGGAATTTGATTAGTTCGAATTTCTTGACGAATTGCATTTTGCATTGTTTGCGTCTCACTCAACTACTTGAAATTGGTCATGTTTTGAGAAGTTTTATTTGCTGCCTTCATATTCTCAAAACAAAAATGTGGACAAATTTGAATGGACAAAGAGACACACTCCTACATGTTTCGACCCTGCTGGGTCATCTTCAGGGATAACTTTTCGTTACCATTACACTAGGGTTGCACTTTACAGTTGAGTGAGAATGTGCTGTTGACTGTGTACTGCGTTGTTTTTGGAGGCGTGAAGTCTTCGCGGTCCGGGCCGCCCGGACCGCGGAGAGGGCCTTCCCCTTCAATCCATGTAGAGTTGTCCATTCATGTTTATGTAGAGCCTGGTGATGGTTACGTAACGCCGAAACTGGTCGCTCATTAACCTTTTAAAGCCTAGCGGTAACTTTACATACGACCAGGTTTAACATTAAAAAATTCTACGTGGTGCCCATATTGCGTTTATGTGTTTTATACGGATCTCAGAACAAACAGCAACTTTTGCCTTATAAAACATTAAGAGATTGGTTTTTATAACCGAAGTGGAGAGTGTTTACAGCGCGGTACGCACTGAGTCCTTATATAAAACAGATACGCTTTGTCTTTAAAGGGTTTTTATAACCGAAGTGGAGAGTGTTTACAGCGCGGTACGCACTGAGTCCTTATATAAAACAGATACGCTTCGTCTTTAAAGGGGTTTTATAACCGAAGTGGAGAGTGTTTACAGCGCGGTACGCACTGAGTCCTTATATAAAACAGATACGCTTCGTCTTTAAAGGGTTAAAGAACATTAAGAGACTGGTTTTTATAACCGAAGTGGAGAGTGTTTACAGCGCGGTACGCACTGAGTCCTTATATAAAACAGATACGCTTCGTCTTTAAAGGGTTAATAAAAACAAAGAAAAGCGGTGGCTGTGACTGACTGCCCCTCAGACGAAGCACAGATTTGTACCGATACGCCAACTGGGTTGATAAACATCAAGTTTTTACAGTAGTTCTACTTCTTATGCCAAAGATGCCCTTTTTAAGTCGCAGAACAGCCTACAGCTGTCGCAGCTAGAGTGGCGTGAAATTACACACAATTGTACAGTCATCTGAGTGCTACGTTCCTAAAAGACAGGCGATACTCGTTGGTTTGAGGTTAGTATGATACTGTAGAGGCATGTGGTGTATCTGCCTGATGATATCACAATGCCGTTAGGAAACTGTATATTGATCAGCTTTCTGTTGCCGTTGAAGTGTCGCGCCTCAGCGATGTGGCATCACGGCAACCTCTTGTGTTCCTTTTACATTTCGTGAATTATAGTACTCTAGAAGGTATGATAACACTGAGTACAAGACACTTACCCATGAGATTTACATTCGAATATCCAATACTGATATTCGCTTCTTTATTAACGGGTTCACTCCTGTTTTACATTAGAAAATGCACAACCCTAACGCGTGTGTCGGTGTGACCTACAATCCCCCCTTCCGCGTAATTCGCCATTAGTGTTGCCGGACGGATTTCAGTGAATTAACCCTTTGGGGCGCAGTGGCGTATACTTCTTGCCTTAACGAAGGACCCCGAAAGCACATCCGTCACACAGTTCATTCACGTGTTTAGTGTGAACATTTCACCAACTATGATCAGCGTGATGAAATTAAGGGTGGTGATTTGGGCAGGACATGCGGAATGTAAAGGAGAGGAGAGGAATTCACTCAGGGTTTTGGTGGGGAAATGTGAGGGAAAGACGCCACTGGGAAGAGATAGGCATAGAAGGGACGATAATATTGAAATAGATTTTAAAGGACTAGGATGAGAAGTCCTGAACTGCGTTGATCTGTTTTTGGATAGAGACAGGTTTTTGACTGTTGTGAACATGGTAATGAACCTTTGCGTTCCATAAAATGCGGGGAATTCCTTGACTAGCTGAGGAACTACTAGCGTCTTGTGAAACAGCCTGTTTCAGGCTGTAAGAAATTAGCAGAAAGATTAAAACAAGCAGCACTTAGACTTTGGTGTTGAAGATGGAGAGACAGTACGTTTACTATGAGTTAGAAACTGAAATTTTTCTTATTGAGTAAATATCACGTTTCAAAGCCTTAAGTTGTAACCAGGGCCAACGTTACTGGGTTGACTGGCTTTGTTACAGTCTGGGCAGTTTTAACCCGTGCATTCTGTTCTTGGTTATGTTAGTATTAGAATTGGTATTAGTATTAGTATTAGTATTAGTATTAGTATCATTGCGTCAATGGACCAGTGTGCTGAGACATAGTCCTTCAGTGCTTCAGCCTGCAGTAGCAGCCGAGGTGACATATGATTATGGAGCACTACTGCAATGATACCTGGCGGGGAAAATTCGAACTCTTGTACAGCCACTTTTCCACCCAAGATCCCATATTAGCCACCTACACTAAGACTGAAGGCTGGTTTCAGCGATGAGAAATCATGGCTTAACACCCAGAAATATGGCACTGCTTTGTACAGTACCAAAGATAAATGTCATGAGATATTTAAAATCCTTCCTGTTATGCAAAACTTTAGCACAGGACAGAGATGTGTTCATGTTTCACCAAGGTCTGGGCCAGCAGTGTTATTTAAATGTTCTCCCATATTGTGAATATTCAGCGAAACAGACGGCAAATAATATGTGGACATGTTACATGCAAATCTTCGCAGCAATGTAAAGATATCTGCAGCAGATGAAAAGCAACATCAGTGCTTCATGCGCAGCAGTTAACGTTTCTTCGTTTGTGGTCAGTTTGACGGTGCTGTCAGTATGTGAACGTCGAATGTTAGGATAAATACTTAATAACGGACAGTAGAGTATGTGGAAGGAAGCAGTTGTGCAGTTATTAAAAACATTTTTTTTAGTAATTATCTGGTCGGGCTGAGAAAGATCACGAAAAGTGTCAGGATAGCTGGTGTCCTAGCGAAAATTCGAAATGGCAACATACCAATTACGTTACAAGCACTACCAGTTCGGTCACGTTGATCGCTTAAATTTAGGATCTGTGCCCTGATTATGGGGACAGCAGGATACTCTGTCACATCTGCATACTTCTGACACTTCAGGCGGTATGTCTTTCCAGAAGAGACCAATCTGTATGGTCACCACTGTGAAAACCCCACATTTCGCGAAGTATGGTGTAATAGCGAAGTTCGGAGATTAGGCAGGCCGCTTGCCAGCTTCTTCGTTACAGTTTCCTTTGTCATCAATGCTTGTCTGCTCCATCCATTGGCGATGTAACTTGATTTGGAGCAGAGGAAATGGAGAGAAAGGGAGATTGTCAGTGTAGAAGACGAAGGAGAGAGATTGACAGTAAACATGGAGAATGCATTAATAAATAATAAGGAATGGAGAAGCTGAAAGTGGATAACTTCACCAAGGAAACTTTTAATGTCATGATTCAAATTTAGGTATGTATAAAATAAAGTTTTAAACACTTTTATTTTAATGCAGATTTAAGAAACTTGGAGATGAAAAGAATTTTTCTCTTAACACAGTATATTTAATGTATGTGAAATAAGTTGAATTAAGAAGTTTTAAGACGCCGATGTTCTGCTTTCAATAAAATTAATATTGTGGAGCTTTTGATGTGTTTCTTTGTTCTTAAGGATGAATATTCTCTTTCGATTACGCCTATAGGTCATTAAGATCATCGTGATTTTGTTGGAAGGCATCGAAACGGAATGTATAATATGATTTAGAATTTATTAACACGATGAGGCCTGAACTTTATCTATGTAATAGAGGGTGGAGCAAAATTTCCTTGACGCTCAGTGTTTAAAAACACAGTGGCCGTGTCAAGTGACTTTACGTGCTACTCTGTATATAATGCTCGTTATGTTGGTGGACTGTTGAGAACCAGGTAAATCGTAGTAAGAATGGTCAGTATACTGACCAAGATTCAACCCACGCCCCTCCCGAATACAAGTATGGACACTCCACGACTTAGGAAGTAATGACATTGTGGAAGATCTGTCGCAAGATGAGTTTTGCGCAAGTCGCAATTAAGTACACGTGTGGCCGGTTGTATAGGTATATAATCCAAAGTCCAAATACACTGGAACTTGAGCAGCCGCAGAATGACCTCACCACCGACAGTGTTATCGCCCAGGAGTATTTTTCTGCCATGTTCGTCTCCGTGCGTTTTCATTCCTTCAAAGAAAAATTCGGCACCTTTCAAATGTGCTGTTCTACTAGTATTTTCTTTTTTTGAAGGGGGGGGGGGGTTTAAAACTGGGTAAGCTTGAAATTCGGAAATCGGGGGGTGTCTGTACAAGCGTTAGGCTTTGTACTTTTTTCATAACTAACAGCGGCGGCACGCCCTTGCCGGAAAGGTTGTTTTATTTTCCAGTGCTGTTATTTTCTATAAGAAGGTTACAATAGTAAAATATTTGAATAATGAGCCAATTACCATTAACTGTTATAATGATCGCTTTTGCAAACAGGGAAAACAGATATGTACATGGCGGCCCCCCCTCCACAGCAGGGTATCCAACTGTCCACACGCAATAAATTATAGTACATTGTGTTAGGCGACTAAGCGGGTGATCACAAACACGATGATGCGAACGCTAAAAGCACGTTATGTGTCACTTGGAAATATGATATATTTGTGCTTTCGTGTCTTATATGTGGCGACACGTTCAATATCTCAGATAGTGTGACTTCTTATTGTGGTGTAATTAGCGAATGGTGAATTGGAAAGCGCTGGGAGAGGAGGGGCGTTGGCGGTGTTGGTAATGGTGGTGGTGGTGGTAGTAGTAGTAGTAGTAGTAGTAGTAAAAATAATGTCAGTTTTACTACAATTACGTGCATTACGAAGTAATTCCTTGCATGTAAGATTAAATGGAGACAGGAAGATCAGCTGAAGAAAACAGAAGTGAGGTTGGGTTGGGAGCAAGAATGAGGTTGTGCTAGGACCCATGGCCTATAAAATAGAAAAAAAAACACATAGCAAGAGCTAAAAACTGAAAGAAATGCGTGGTAAACAATATAGTATCGCGAGTATATTGTAAACGTATGATTAATATACAGGAATGCACGACAGAAAACTTGCACGCGAGCAGAAACATAACCGGAATTCTGTAATGTGACAGCAGATACATTCTGTTATATTAATAGAGTAATTTTACATCCATGTCACATTATGTGCAGAACTTTAAGGCCGTTAAATTTGTTGTGTGTCTGGATTCAGTTTTCAACTCAACTTCCTCTATTTTCAGATCACGTAACATGCAGGAAAAAATCATGTTAGTTTTATGCGAGTAAATCAATAAATAAATATTTGAAATTGGTCTTATCTTAGGAAACAATGACGCTTAGGTAACTGCATCTCTTTTACTGTGGATAAAGAAACAAACAGAACAAATACATAGAGGACTGGAAAAGGTTTAGAGTTATACCACAGTAAGCATGTCACATACCCCATATAGGCAGAGTCGATATGCTATTATGCGACAGTGTTCTTGTTTCTTGTACTGAAGACACGGAAAGCATTCCCAGGGATGGTGGAGGTGATGTCATCGTGGCTTCCCACTTTGTTTCTCCGTAGCTGCCTGTGTGTGCTCTATGTAAATCAGCACGGAGCGGTTGCCTCTACCGAAGGTCATGTCATCGATACAAGCACTTGTACGCATTCTGTACTCAGGTTTTCTTGTAAAGCCACGCATTTCTTTTAAAGCCATGCTGTGACCTAAGAAGTTCGTACACCGAGAGTCTTTAAAATGTCACTAGGAACACGATTCTAGTCAAATACTACATCTTATATCCCAAACGACGTGGTTTCTTACCCTGTCAAAGTGTCTATAGGTAAATTAGAAGGCAGTATCTAATTGCATGGGACCAGGCTAATTTAAAGATATTAATTTACGTTTTATTCCTTGTCTCGCTAACAGGCTGCTACAGAATACCGAAAATCTGGCGTCATTCAACTGTTATTAGACGTCATTAAGCCTTTTGAAATGAGAACAGTGTAGAAGTACTGTTCTGTCAAATGCTGTCCGGTATCCGAAACAGTACTGCTTTGTTTGAAGGTTACCGGGTACTAAATTTGTCTGTATTATATTTTAAGATACACTTCGTAATTCAGAGAAAATGCGTTTTACCTCCTTTCGAATGTGTTCACAGCACGCTGTGTTAAAACTGTTCACAATATCCAGTAACACACCACTACTGTACACAAATACATATCAGTCCTGCATTTACATACGCATCTGCTTCCTATATGTTTTGGTCTTAACGTATCATCTCTAAAGAAAATTAAATTTAACAAAAGTGAAGCCATTGAAAATTGAAACATTAATGAGACTGATTCATGAAAATTTGATGGTTTGTTCAGTTACACTTTTTCGATAAATCAACTACGTCATTTTAAATTATGCACCTCAAATTACTCAGCGCCAGGTTTATAAATTAATGCTGTATCATATCTCCGTTAGTGTTCTTGTAAACTGCAGTAAAATGTTAATACCCTACTCTTCTGACTGGCATGATATTAAAAAGGGCGGTTGCTAATGCTGTCTGTACGTCATCACAAGTCTTACGTTTTTATTGAATTATTCGCCGAAGAGTACCAACAATTACGCACAGGTTTTTACCCTATGCGACCCTAAAGTCCTTAGGCGGCCATCTTTAATCCTACGTGTTTCGGTGGCATGTTTACCACCATCATCAGGGAGTTCACACTTGGAGGCTGCGACGCCACTTGTGGGATACCGCCCTTTTTCACACGCGTCATCAAAGCTACTCTGCGGGAATTGCTGTCCATCGCTGTATATGTACCGTGCAAGTCCCCTTCACACTGGCCGTCAGGTAGAACACTGTAGTCAGCTGGATGTTAAAGTTAACACTGTAGTCAGCTGGATGTTAAAGTTAACACTGTAGTCAGCTGGATGTTAAAGTTAACCGGTCGCGTGGGTAGTGCGCAGGTAGTAACAGGCGGCCGTTGTTCTCGGAATTCCACCACGTAAGAGTAAAGGTGGCTCCCTAAGGACTTTAGGGTCACATAGGGTAAAAACTTGCGCGTTATTGTTGGTACACTTTAGGGAATAATACAGTAAAAATGCACGGTGAAAACAACGTAGTGAAACCCACATTTTTATGCTTACGATTTCTTATTCTTGTGTCCAAAACTGCGCTAATTTTTATGCATCCTTTTTTTACTACAAAATACAACAATATGTATGAGATTTGTATAGTAATATTCCAGTATTCGTTTCTTGTATTATTGTCCGTCAGAGAATTATACGGTCATGTGCAAAAAGAAATACATGTCTTCGTTATATGTAAATCTTTAGAAACTATGAAGTCCACATGCAAAAAAAGTCGTCTTAGTGGATTGCGTACATATGGGGGGCAGCAAACACCTCTGAGAGGCCGGGGTAAATGTTTTACGAATCGACACGGTGTCGTGTTATAGATGTACTGGATCATTATGAACCCCCGGTTGAAAATCCCAAATATTGTGTAATATAAAGCAGTTGTACTGTGTAATTTTCTCAATGGATCCTCCTCTTCAATCCAGAATATTAGACAGGCAGAATACAAATTTATGTAGCGCGTACTACATTTCGTGAAAAAGTGTGAACAGTAATTAGTTTATCGACTAGCAGTTTGCTTACTTGAGGCCGAGTGTATCCATCCGAGACTAATTTATTATGTTGGGGACAGCTGAATAATTTAAAAGCACTTTTGATCTAAATAAATTAACGTTTGTTGTAACCCTGATTGCAGCGAGACGCAGTGTCTGGGGTAACTGATGATTACTGCGGTGGGTCTGTCTGTAAGTGAATTTATGGTAGCTGTAGTAACTATAGATAGAATAATGTCTGAGACGAGGATTTATGTTGTGGCGTTCTGTTACCCTGAAGTTGGAAGTAGCAGGTGTCTGTGAAAAGATGGTGCCTCTCTAACACAACACACTGTGTCATAACTCAGAAAACCGCTACCTAAGCCAGCTTCCTGTGAAACGTTAGTAAATTTCTACCAGACTGCACGGCATTAATCCCATTAGACAGTAATCTTAATATCATAGTTGGTCGGATCATCGTGTCTTACTTCTTTCGAGAAATCTGTCTGCGTGAGACAGGGGCAGTTTGCGGAATCGCTGTACCTTGCAACACACTTGCTAATCAGCCCCTTAGAGCCCAGTGGTTGCGTTATGTATAACAGGCTTTAACTTTTAAATGTTCTGCCTTCTCCCCACACGGTGTATTTATGCGTTTTGTATGGATCTCAATGGCCGCGCGGTGTAAGGCGTAGGTCTGCGGCCGAGCGCTTGCTGGGATAGTGGGTTCGAATCCCACCGGGGGCATGGGTGTTTGTCTTGTACAGTGTTTGTGTTTTCAGGTGGAGGTCTTTGTGACGGGCCCATCCCTCGTCCAGAGGAGTCCTACTGACTGTGGTGTGTGTCTGAATGTGATCAAATGGAATTACAAAAACCCTCGACACCTACTGTGAACAAGTAGGTAGAAGAGGGAAGGACTGAGAAAGAAAGAAGTATGGATCTCAAAACAAACAGCGATTATTTCCCTGTACAGCATTAACTGAATGATTTTTATAACGGAGACGGTGTGTGTTTACTGCGCGGTACGAACTGGGTGTTTAAATATAATTCAGGCTAGTCTCATTCTTTAGAAAGGGACACTAGTGCAGGTTTTCTCCAAGTTATTTGGTGTTACGTTGTCAGAATCATTTTACCAGTGCTTCATAGAGACGATGAACAAAGCTGACACAACTTTCTCGTGCACCTGCCGACGCAATCTGCTTCGTTAAAAAATCAAACTGATGCTTCATGGCGACTTTGAGTAATGAAATTCCGAATTTTCCCCATTCACTGCAGACCGCAAAGAACTCTTGTCTTCGTAACACCGTATTTTGTACTCTTTCCAATTTCCATTTTCCAAAACAGAAACACCTTGTTTATCTTATTTTTTCGGCCCTGTTAGTAACTCATGAGAGGCACATATGGCGTCAAATGGTTCCATCATCTTTATAAAGAATTTATAAAGAATTTATAAAGAATTATAAAGAAGCGATCGTCGCTGTTTGGGTTACTAGCCACTTTTTTGCACAGATGGACTGAATAAAACCGTGTAAACGGACTAGATGATTGCCCTTTCGAGATTTAAATTGGGCATCTCCTGTATATAGACCTTGGGTTTTGCTACTGCCAATGTTTCAGGTTCTGCTGACAGGTAGAATTGCATTTATTATTGTGCATTTAAATACGACAGCAAACGAGACTGTTTTTGTCTGTAGAAAGTTTATTATTGCATGACAGCCATCTTGAATTAAACACCCCCCCCACCCCCCCATTGTCGTGTGTAATTTGTTTAATTTTTCACCTACTTCATATGCCTCACGCAAAGCAGCAGAAATTATAAAATATGATAAGAACAGGTAAGTATAAATTATCATATTACCAAGTAGCATAATGCTGTGGCGTTTAATCTGACGTCGCATCGGCATACATGATTAATATACTGTTCAGCAATTCAAAATTGACTTGGCCAGAGTAAAGGTGGCCTATAGCAGGACTAAATGAGTACAGGAAACGTAAAATACGGCGATTCCCTTTCATGTGTCATTTCCCGTGTCCACTACTACATAATGGAGTCGTACAGCTATGAGGTTTGTATTGCTTTCCCTCCTTCACTTCTCCTATAAGAAATGTTAAATGTTTAGAGCCTAGCCATAACTATATGTACCATCAGTTTTAACATGAAGTACTGAGCATTTCGCCAAAGCAGTGTGTTAATATGTTCCAAAAACACAAAGATTAGGGTATACAGAACTATAATTTTACCTGTTGTTTTGTGTAGGTGTGGAACTTGGTCTCACACTGAGGGAGGAACAAAGACTGAGGGTGTTCGGGAATATGGTGCTGAGGAGGATATTTGGGCCTAAGAGGGACGAGGCGACAGGGGAATGGAGAAGACTACATAACGAGGAATTTAATGACATTTACGCATCACCAAATAGTATTCGGGTAATCAAATCGAGAAGAATGAGATGGGCGGGGCATGTAGCACGTATGGGGGAAAAGAGCGATGTATATAGGATTTTGGTGGGGAGACCTGAGGGAAGGCGACCACTTAGGAGATCCAGGCGTAGATTGGAGGATAATATTAAAATGGGTCTTCAAGAAGTGGGATGGGGGCATGGACTGGATTGAGCTGGCTCAGAATAGGGACAGGTGGCGGGCTCTTGTGAATGTGGTAATGAACCTCCGGGTTCCAAAAATGCTGGGAATTTCTTGACTAGCTGAGAAACTGTTAGCTTCTCGAGAATACCTCTGCTCCATGGAGTTAGTTAGTTAGTTAGTTAGTTAGTTAGTTAGTTTGTTTGTTTGTTTGTTTGTTTGTTTGTTTGTTTGTTTGTTTGTTAATATGTACCGTGAGCTCTTTAATTAAACAGCCGTTATGTCCCTATAGGTATTAACTGATTTCTCTGAGTGGTTCAAAACCGAATCTTTATAAATAAATGCGCTGGTATTCAGAGGATTAACGGAGGTGGCGTGACGAGGCGTGCATTTCCCTCAGCATTGACACATCTAAGTGCCACCACAGTGTGATATTAGCGGGATGGTCCCTGACACTGAATAATGACCCCGTAGTTCAAACTCACTGTAATGAACTGCATGAACTGTAACACTGTAGGCTTCTCTAGATATCTGTACGCGTGGATCATACGGAAGGGTGACAGGTAGGCACGCAGCTTCAACGAAAAAGAAATTTACGCAATATCTGTAATTACAAGCGTTGCATTTTTTTTTGCATGGCACCACAGTCCCTAGTGGGCCAGGGCTACCTCAGTGTCGAGGCTTCACGATTACACTCAGACACACCACACTCGGTAGGACTCCTCTGGACGAGTGATCAGCCCGACGGAGAGACCTCTAACTGATACTGTACGACACTCACAACAGACAAACATCCATGCGTCCGGCGGGATTCGAACCCACAATCCCAGCAACCGAGCGGCCGCAGACCCACGGCTTAGACCGCGCGGCCACTGGGATTGACCAGGTGTTTTATGGCGGTACAATATTCATTATTATCGCCCACTTTGTAAATTGGGGCACGCGGTGGCGCAGTTGGTTGAGACACTTCGCTAGAAACCGGAAAGTCGCGGGTTCGATTCCTGATGGTGTCATTGGAATTTTCATTGACATAATCCTTTCGGTCGCACTATGGTCCTGGGGTCGACTCAGCCTCTAACAGAAATGAGAACCAGGAATGTTTCCTGGGGGGTAAATGCGGCTGGTGCGTAGGGCTGACAACCTTACCACCTTCATGTGCCGACTCTCTAGAAATCTGGGAGCCTCAACCTCCTGGAAACCTGACGGCCTGTCCAGGCCTGTGACGGGATTGCCCCCCCCCCCTTTCTTGTTTTTACTTTGTAAATTAACATCGTCAGCACTGAGTTGCTATCTTAGCCGTGCAGAACTCGTAAGCTTCAAATTCTTAACTCTGCGCCCACTAAGAACTGATGCGTCTTTGCCCGGTCTCAGTAGATGGTTTTAGGCTTTCAGTCTTTAACTCGTAATAAAACAGGAAGACAAAAATGTGGCACAACAGAAATTCTACGGTATCAGGTATTCTGTGCTTATCGACTTCGCAGCGATGCTGAGAGGCGTCTGTCGCCCTGCAAAAATTCCGCTGGCATCTGGTGCAGACTGCAGTGTCACATACTGTGCAGTGCAAGTAGCAAACGACTTGAAGGCTTTTGTGTGTCTCTGATATATTGTGCGAAATTGAGGCGGATATTAAGTATGATTCAAGCGCAACTTGGACAGCAAGGGAGCCAAGGAAGCTCAGTTGTTAAAGGCAATCAGACAGCAGACGCGAAAATATGCGCACGGTAACGACAAACCAAGAACCATTCGTAAATAACTACACAGTTCACCAGCCAACTCATAGCTCCTACAAATTACCACCGTATTATCCACCTAATAAGCCGATCCCAGTGGCCGCGCGGTCTAGGGCGTAGGTCTGCGGCCGAGCGCTTGCTGGGATCGTGGGTTCGAATCCCACCGGGGGCATGGATGTTTATCTTGTACAGTGTTTGTGTTGTCAGGTAGAGGTCTCTGCGACGGGCCGATCCCTCGTCCAGAGGAGTCCTACCGATTGTGGTGTGTGTGTCTGAGTTGTGATCAAGTGAAAATAAACAACCTCGACACCTACTGTGAGTAGGTAGAAGAGGGAAGGACTACGAAACGAAAATATCCACGTAAGAAAACAGAAGTATTGTAAGAATTGTAAGATTTTAAGATGATGTTAAAGTCAGCACCAACATCACATTTTAATGTTCTAAAGGTAATATATAACAATTGATTTACACTTCCCTGAAGATGGCGCTCAGCCGAAACATGTTGGAGGAATAAATAGATCAGTGTAATATGCGCTATATTGTGCATTTAATTGGTTTTAATTAGAAATATCCTGCTGCTGCTGTTGTTGGAAAGAAGTATTCCGACAGATGACTTGTGAGGAACATAAGGCGCTTCATTCCTTCGCTTGCTTCATGTTATTTGCAGCTCGTCTCTAAGCCAACATACTGCAGCTGCACGAACGAACATGTAAAGATGTACCTATGCTTAATTAAGCGCCATGCCACAGAGATGTGTGGCAGAATGGAAGTATAGCTCCACGCATTCTTTTCGTATCGGCACTGGATGCAGGTAACCAGCCAGTTTCATGACGCAGCCACATGCCGTACGGGACAAGACAGCGACACAATTTGCATAGAAGGCAGGGTGGGTCACAGAGTCTGCGTGGACGCTGTGGAGGTGAGAAATGTTTGTCCATGTGGCTGATATCACAGACCAATTCTCCAATAATGCGTCCCGTATCAAAGTCACTACACTGAGTGATGTTTTCTTGGATGTGGCATGGTGCGCTGTGGTAAACAGGCACCAAGTAAATGACGTCACAACCCCAAAGACAGCAAGCTAAATAGAGAACAACGGTACAACGTCGAACTTCAGAAACTCGCTTTACCGGCTGCCTTATCCGATTTCCATACAGTAAAACAAATTCACTCTTCTAAATTAGAAAGAAGCACAGATGCAACGCAGTCTGTTAAATATATGCAGTCCGTGTAAAATGAAACATTTGTGTGCAGTTATGCAAAATTTGGCCGTTCGCTTCCTATCAAGGCATGCGACAGCAATGTGCAATATTATTAGACGCAGCGGGCTTAAGGCAACCGTGGTAAGACACAAACACATCGTGCGCCAAATGGAACATGGTCTCAAGGGCTGTGGTGGGATTTGATGTCGAGATTACGTTGCTTAGTACACTGTTATTATGTCTACACTCTCAGGGTTTGTACTGAGTCACAGGTCACTGCGTCATAACCGTGCTGTAACTGCGGGCTTAGCGAGTAACCCAAAGTGGTCTGCAGGGCTGCGTGCGGCACAGCGCAGTTTTATGTAATATCACTGTATTAATTATGACTAATACGCTCATTCTTCTAAACTAATCCTTGCACCATATTTCGGAACGGTAACTGCAGATGCGTGCTGTCCTCTAAGACCTGAATAAATATGACGCTGTACAGGATTTCTTAGTCATTAGGCCTTACATAAAGCATACTTAATTCCATCGTTCATTACATCGCCATATCTGAAACAGAATAAGCCCTAAAGCGTATACAATTCTCTTTTCCTGGTCCTATATAGGGCCCAAAATTTTAAGATTTTGTCTGTCTAAATTGTTATACAGCCGACCACGGTAGGGTGCGGTGTACGGCTTATGCCTACAGCAGTTAGTTTCTGGGATCGCGGGTTCGAATTGCGCTGAGGGTATGGAAGTCCGTCTTTTGTGTTAGTTGTGTGTTATGTACTAGCAACCTCTACGACGAGCTGATCACCCGGTCAGAGGAGTCTTAACGGCTGCGTGTGTGTGTTTAATTGTGTGTGATCTACAAACCTCAAAAGCTGTGAATGGTTTGCCGTATATATAAAAATACTGAAAAGAACAATATTAGCCTCACAAATAATTACTGTGTCGACGTAAAAATAATGAATTTACACTACACGTACACGGACACGTACAGTGAACGTCATGTAACGCGCTACCAACTCTTATTTACACAAACAGCTGAGTAGCAATGTGTCATATAATGCTTTGGGATAATTGCTTTTAGTCCTTACCGAAGTGGATCACCCTGTATATAAAATTTCTTTTTATATGCAGTGGTAAGTTTCAATATCAAGGCAGCTATTAGCCTTCAGTATCACCTGTCCTGCGTCCAGCCACAGCCTACGCCGTTAGATGCTGTCTTCTGACCGCCTTACCTTGTGATTCTCTAGGTTGAATTCACTTGAGATTCGTATGCACCAGGTGTTCCCTTTACTGATCATATTTCCGCCACTGTTCCATACTCATACATCACTGCCCCCTAAGTGTACGATAGGCCTGACCGAGTAGCATACTATCATGTCCTTCGTCTTTAAGTTGGGCGCTTCATATCTGGCTTACTCTTGGCTGGCCACGTATAAAGGATAAAGGAAGTTATGTTCAGGATACTGTTAGGAACTTAACGACATTTCTGTTATTCAATCATGAACAAACCCTTCTTCGAGTGCAGCCTAAGTCATGTGTGTGTGTGTGTGTGTGTGTGTGTGTGTGTGTGTGTGTGTGTGTGTGTGTGTGTGTGTGTGTGTGTGTGTGTGTGTTCCCCTTTACGTTATGTTATAAATTCCAGCTGTGTTTCAACACCGTGCCTCAAGACGTGTGGGGGGATGCAGTTACGTATGCACGCTTTCTCAGTCTCGTCGTCCTGTGATGCAAATCGTTGCCATCTTCATGTCGGTGGGTCAAATATCGAGTCTGGGCGAACGGGAAGGCGTTTTCGTTTGGAGAGAATAGATTTTTATTAGCCCAGCAAGAAGTCAGTGTGTTGTTCATACAGTAGAACGTCGGGTTATACGATATCCAGTTGTACGACACATCCTGTTTTATGATGTTTTCGGATGGTCCTGGCGGAACTCCACAGGAGACTGTAGTAGAATATATTCAGTTGCATGTCATTCACTTGTACGACGTATTCAGTTGTGCGACCTAAATTTTAAGTCCGATCGAATAAGATTTTTTCGCTTATACGCCATCCTTTCTCCGCGCTGAGGGTGTACCTGGCAGAGACGGAGGCCCTCTGCTTATCGTCTGATCATCCCGTTGCACCTCAGAACGTGACTCGGTAATTATGGCCGAAGTAGCCCGACGCTCAGATCACAGTGATTCTGCGCACAGTGAGGAAGACACAGAAGAGAAATCCGCTCCTCTGCCTTGGCGGCTTCAACCCTTTAAAGACGAAGCTTATCTGTTTTATATAAGGACTCAGTGCGTACCGCGCTGTAAACACTCTCCACTTCGGTTATAAAAACCAGTCTCTTAATGTTTTGTAAGGCAAACGTTGCTGTTTGTTCTGAGATCCGTACAAAACACATAAACGCAATGTGGGCACCACGTAGAATTGTTTAATGTTAAACCTGGTGGTATGTAAAGTTACCGCTAGGCTTTAAAAGGTTAAGAGGCTACCAGTGCGGTCGACAAATGAATGAAGCGGAAGAAGGGTGTCTCTGGCGGATAGAGCGTCTGTTACACGAGGCTGGTGAGACCAGAAGGAAACAGACAACCGTCGACAGTTTCTTAAGTGACAAGTTTGTGTAAACGCGGCAGTTGTTTCTAATTATACTGTATTTTATGCCATGATGTCGTTTAAACGTGATTGTGCAGTAACTGTGTTCAAGAAATTGCCCTCTTTTTAATTGACTTAATGAAATTTCTAGGCATTGTTCTTGATTGTACTTACAAATTTTGTGACTGTAATTTTTTACTCATGTTTAAATAAAGTTGGCGTATTCAGTTGCACGACACCCTCAGTTACACGACGAAATCTTCCGGTCCTTTGAGTGTCGTATAACCGAGGTTCCACTGCATTACAAATGCGCAGTATTCAGCGTCGTATAGTTCGTGGCTTAAACCTTACGTGAAATTAGGGCGGTAATTTACTTCATGCTTGTACTCCAGTGGTAACTGAAGCTCCACTACAAGGCGTTACAAGCCAAAAGACAGTCATTTTTGTATTTAACCCTTTAAAGACGAAGCGTGTCTGTTTTATACAAGGACTCAGTGCGTACCGCGCTGTGAACACTCTCCACTTCGGTTTTAAAAATCAATCTCTTAATGTTTTATAAGGCAAAACTTGCTGTTTGTTCTGAGATCCGTACAAAACACATAAACGCAATGTGGGCACCACGTAGAATTTTTTAATATTAAACCTGGCCGTATGTAAAGTTACCGCTAGGCTTTAAAAGGTTAAGTAAAATTCCAATTTTTATTTACATCCATTGTGTTTTGTAAGTGGGTTTCCAGCCTTAGTTGATTCTGCGTGATTTCAGGCTTCGGCCGCGGTGTGGATGAGATATGCACTTTTCTAAGATATTACGCAGCGTGGGGTGGTAGTTCTGTACCGGCGTTTCGGAACAGTATCGGTCCAATCTTCAACCTTGAAGATGGGACCGATATGTTGTTCTGAAACGTCCGTACAGAACTACCACTCCACGCTGCATATTATCCCAGAAGAGGGCAGCTCGTACTTGGTTCTGGTTAAGCCGTGTTGCGGTTAAACTCTTACAGATTAATATCGCAGCCCTTCCCTCTTCTACCTACTCACAGTAGGCGTCGAGGTTGTTTATTTTCACTTGATCACACTCAGACACACACCACAGTCGGTAGGACTCCTCTGGACGAGGGATCGGCCCGTCGCAGAGACCTCTACCTGACAACACAAACACTCACAACAGACAGACATCCATGCCCCCGGTGGGATTCGAACCCACGATCCCAGCAAGCGCTCGGCCGCAGACCTACGCCTTAGACTGCGCGATCACTGGGATCGGCGTCTTACAGATTAGTAACTGTTGGATATATGTAGATATAATAATATATTTCATAAAAATGTATAATGAACTTTGTTTGTGGAATGTGTAACAAGTTTTAACAAGTTGTGTCTGTCTACTTAATCAGCTGTACCAGCATAAACTTAGCTTTATTAGACTGTTACAAATGCAATGTTAATTTGCGTAATCCGGCAGAGAGTCCTTATGTCATAAGCTGTGGGTATTTTTAATAAATAAAATTCAGAGGGCATTTTGAATACTTTGAACTGTAACCCTTTAAAGACGAAACGTAATCAGTGCAGTACTAGGGGTCATTTTAATACTTACTACTTTATAAGCAAATCTGCACTTCCTGGTATACGATCATTGGCAGTGGGGTATTAAGTGTAGCTTCCGTAGTTAAAGTTAGTAGTTGAAATTTTCTAGTTTTGAGTAATGCCCGAGAAAATTATGAATGTGTTTTGCCAGCCTACCCTACTGTTTTTTACACACGTATCTCCGCTGAAATTTCTGTCCCTTCAACAAACCTGAAATATTTCTATGAAGTTGAAGTCAAGCAACTCTTGCAGCAAGAACGACATTTTTTAAGTATACGCACAGGTCAAATTGCGATATGCTAAAACCGGATAGCTTGTGGAAGAACGTTGGTTCCGTTGCGCAGCGTGACGTTTGAGGCTGTTAAACATTTTACTGTTTTCAGAGATACGAAATCAAGCTGAAAACAAGTGAAGAAGAATCCAAAGTGCAACAAATAATTTTTGAATAAAACATACGGAAAGAGACGCTGTTCAGAAACTAACGTAGCAGAATGGCACTGTGGATGACTCAGGTACGGGCGTAGAAACGCGTATGTTTGATAAATAAAACATATAAAGTGAATGTGGGCAATTTTACAACTCCGCAAATTTGCTATATCACAGCGACGCACTAGGCGGTTTGGCTGGGCTGCGCTGGACCAGATCGTGTGTCTTTTCCCGCCTGCCCATACCAGCCGCAGGCTTACTTAAACCTACGTGTTCTTGTAATAGCTGGTACTCCGCACTTTAAGGTGAATTTAATTTTATGAAGGTCACATGAATAATTTCTGTACCTTAATTGAGAACTTGTAGGAAAATGCCTGCATTATTAATTCGGGGGGAGGTTTGCGTCTCGGTTATGGAATATAAAAGTGGCCAGTAGAATATACTTGAATGTAGACGAATCACGTGCCGAGTGGAATTCGTGGGTATTCGCGGGAACCTGAGTGGCATTATACAGTAAATAAGCTGACGTGTTGCTATGGTAATTGCACACTCATTTAACAAGCGTTCGGTATTAATCTGCATTGTAATGTACATAAAGTTGATATTAACATCTAGAATAATATACCAAGCACTAGTACGCTGGTTTGTGTCCGCGGAGTCCTGGGTTAAATCCCAGACTCTTCTATGCGATATTCATGGTTAACCTTTTAAATCCTAGCGGTAACTTTATATATCACCAGCTTTAACATTAAAAAATTCTACGTTGTGCCCACATTGCGTTTATGTGTTTTGTACGGATCTCAGAACAAACAGCAACTTTTGCCTTATAAAACATTAAGAGACTGGTTTTTATAACCGAAGTGGAGAGTGTTTACAGCGCGGTACACACTGAGTCCTTATATAAAACAGATACGCTTCGTCTTCAAAGGGTTAATAAAACTTGAATTTTCTCGACAGATTTTCGAAAAATTCTGAAATATCAAGTTTCATGAAAATGCGTTTAGTGGGAGCCCAGTCCAATGAGGACGGACGGACAGATTTGGCGATAGATATGACGAAGCCAGTAGTCGCTTTTCGCAATTTTGCGAACTAGCATAAAAAGAAAACGAGACGGTTTTTTTCGAAGTAATATTTCGGTTTTCCTTGTCAGTGTTTATTCCACCAGTGCTCCTAATTCATTCATCTATCCCCAACACTATATAACCTTAGAAATTCACTGCTGTTTCAGTAACATGATCAACACTTAAGCGCATGCAGTGATATATCTCTGGCGGCACAAGTTAAAACATAGAGTAAGGTTGGCGAATGTGGACCCTGTTTTTGAAATTTGCATAAATCCTGTTTTTTAAGAATTGTAAAGTTTTAATTGTCATAATAATGATATTTGATATGCCAGCTATTGTGTAGTGGTGGTAAATTGCTTCAGTCTACGGGCACTTGGAAGTTGTACGGAGATTAGTCAAACGACTGAAAGGCCCACTTTAGCCGCACTGGTTTGTTAAAGTGGGCCTCGGCTCCACTTAACCCTTCTTTGTCAGTGATAAAACTAATCGCTTATGTGTCATATCCAGACTTCTCTATTGTAACAGTGAAATACGTTGTAGAAACAATCTGACCGTTAACAAAAGAGTCTGAAAGTGAAATATGAAAACCAAAAGGACGTAGATTACAAATAAACCCAACTTAATAATGGGAACAGTAAAACACTCGTGTAGTCCATATATTTGTTTAACCTTTATCCTGCTAATGTGGAATATATGGTGAGCTGCTAATAATGCCAGCACCACTAATGTGTAATATTTGGTGACCTACATTTGGCAACGCTGAAAGGAGCCTCTCTCTCTCTCTCTCTCTCTCTCTCTCTCTCTGCTCAATGTCTCAACACTGAATAAATCGTGAAAGACGTCCTATGTCATATCTGTGTGCACACAGTTACTCGGCTACCAACTAGGCCCTTAGTTTAGTATTTTCCACTGTTGATATTCATTCAAGCAGTTGCATAAACTTAATATTTCACAGCAGAATAGCCTATGATTACTCACATCACAGTTCTGGAGGATTCTGTTTTCAACAACCAGCAAATACAACCGTCTTGCTTGCCATAGCTCAGCAGATAGTCCTTCTACGCTTCAAACTGAACACATAGAATGGATTACAAAGATTTCCAGAAAAATGCAGCACTACACAGTGTAAATATTGATAGGGTCCACAGTAGCCACAGGGTCCACATTCACCGACCCTACTCTATATGGTGGCTTTTTCCATCAGCAATACATGTTACGTCAATGTCACCCTAATTTTGCTGGAGCAGACGACGTCTCTACCTTGAGTTGTCGAGTGGAACTGATGCTGGTTTCTTATGAGCACTGGTTCTGAATATAGGAGAGAGATGAACTGCCAGAGTGGCAGGAGGGCGATGTACCAACGTGTCGCGCAGATCAGAACGTGTAACCGCAGTGCATATGTTTGATCTTACAGTTCAGTTCAAAGTGTCAAGTTGTTCTGCCTGCAGAAACCGAGGTTATCTGGAGAATTCGAGAGGAATTGTAATGGTGTCTGACGATAGAGGTTCTCGAGGACGATGGCGTTAGTCGAAAGTATAAAATCGATATACGACAGGTACATTACAGTACTCCTGCAGGGCAAACGAGCTTCGGAAGAGAGAGAAATCCCGGCTGAAAGAAAATGGTAAAAGTTTGTTCAGTACTGACATTGAATGGATAAAGAACATGTCTAAAAGATAATATTCGTATGTCATCGGAAATTTCCGTTTTTCTCCGTTCCACTCCTTACGCAGTTATGAACAGAAGAGAAGAGAGTCACTAAGGCCAATCGTACTCTGTGTAAAACATCAAAAGAAAGTTATGGCAGATAGTACTATAAAACAAAGACATCAATATTTGTGTTGTCGAATTAGTTATATTAAGTTTTCATAGTTATCTTATAACAGTTAAATTAAGTTTTACCTGTACTAATCACTGAGCTTGAAATGTTAAATAAAGGACGCAGGAAAGTTACTTCCATACACTCAGCAAAACCTTACTTAGGCAAAAGTCCAACATTCACTTTCACTTATACATAAATACATGCAAAAGTCTCCTCTTCGACTGAACACAGTGATAACACACATTACCGTGAGGTCAGTTCTATTTTCAGGACAAAATGACTGTAAGAAAGTTCATAAGTTGCCCCTAGCAACTTCACGTAACACGAAACAACCGTTGTCTGTACCTCGCGAATTCAGCGAATGTCATAACGAGGTAACTGCAACAATTTATTCTTCTTTAGCAGATTGCCTTCGTTCAGCGTCTTTACTGGCTGCACTCCTTCTTCTTCGACTTGCTGGAGACTTATCTCTTCAAAGGAGCTCGTAACTAAGTATCGGCATGTTTCGAGGTGAATGTAACCCAGATTTTGTAATTGTTCACGGAAAATCCGTGACTGCTGGTGATGACATTTATGTCTGCGTACAGGATAACTGATTGCCTATGTGTTCTGAACAAGCTGGCCACATTTTGAATCC
The DNA here is from genome assembly GCA_013340265.1 of Coptotermes formosanus. Classification (NCBI taxonomy): domain Eukaryota; kingdom Metazoa; phylum Arthropoda; class Insecta; order Blattodea; family Rhinotermitidae; genus Coptotermes; species Coptotermes formosanus. Next base: position 97,304 of record BLKM01012955.1, on the reverse strand, counting down.
CTTATTACCTGCCTCCGTGCACTATACGGTCCTTTATTTCTTAATATGCTGCCGCCCTCGGTGCACCGCATTTTTGTGATAACATAATTTAAAACACCTCCAAGCTAGGCAATAGCCTAAATCTAATCCCCGCCATAGGGCCGTGCCATGGCTCAGGCCCAGGCCGGGTTCGATCCCGGGTCAGTCCATGTGGGATTTGTGGTGGACAAAGTGGCACTGGGACAGGTTTTTTCCCCGAGTACTTCGGTTTTCCCGTGTCAATATCATTCCACCGGTGCTCCATTAGTAGGAAAAGGACAAAAAATGACAAATCATCGTCACCTTCATCACAGGGTTGCACAAGAAGCCTCATGGCTGCGGTGCGTCCGTAGCGTCTGCTGCGGGGTCCTTCATCAATAAAAAAGAAACATCATTGAGGGGTTAATGACCAAATGGGGTGTTCTGCAGGTTTCGGTGTATACATTTATGGTAACTGCACTGTCAGTGGTTCAGGCTGCAGCACATCTAATGGTACGGTGGAAAGTGAATAATTTAGAGTATACCCGCAAGGAGTAACATTTCCGGCACGTTCGCTTTTCTTATTGTCTCTATTACTCCTAATTTACATGGAGTCTAGTCACAGTCTGTACTTTCTTTTGTTTTTATGTGGAATAATGCGTTATGTGTAGATTGTCAGCTGTTTATCCAGACTCTGGTTCTGCCTGGTTTCTTGTACGTATCTGGTAATGCGTCCGGATGTCATTGTACGTATCTCGCAGACGGCGAGATGTTGTACCTCTTGTACTGTTGCGTGGAAGGGAAGCTATTGTGTTCCCTGTAATTATCTCGTGAATCGCGAGGTATTAATTTATTTTATGCACGTGTCTCGTAAACGGCGAGATGTTTAAATCTTGAGTTTTTTTAGGCCTCATTTTATACGTCACAGAGAAAAGTGTCTTCATAAAAAGTTCATTCTATTTTTGTCAAATTATAACCAAAATCGGAACGCGTGTACAGATTTTAGTAAAAGCTACAAATATGAAATTTCACGAACTTTCATCTGGTGGGAATAGCATTTTTCAATACGCAGAGACATGTCAAGGCTAGTTGTCTCCATTGTGTTAGTTAACCTTTTAAAGCCTAGCGGTAACTTTACATACCACCAGGTTTAACATTAAAAAATTCTACGTGGTGCCCACATTGCGTTTATGTGTTTTGTACGGATCTCAGAACAAACAGCAACTTTTGCCTTATAAAACATTAAGAGACTGGTTTTTATAACCGAAGTGGAGAGTGTTTACAGCGCGGTACGCACTGAGTCCTTATATAAAACAGATACGTTTCGTCTTTACTCTTTTAAAGCCTAGCGGTAACTTTACGTACCACCAGGTTTAACATTAAAAAATTCTACGTAGTGCCCACATTGCGTTTATGTGTTTTGTACGGATCTCAGAACAAACAGCAACTTTTGCCTTATAAAACATTAAGAGACTGGTTTTTATAACCGAAGTGGAGAGTGTTTACAGCGCGGTACGCACTGAGTCCTTATATAAAACAGATACTCTGCGTCTTTAAAGGGTTAATGTGAGAGGTGGTTGTAAGAAACGTTTGTAACGTAATTTGAGGTACTTGTCTGGAGATACCGAGAAAAGCCTCACTTGTCATAGCTGAGTCGCAGTCGAATTAAGAACCTGGTTCCTTCAGATTTCTAAAGTACAGTGCTACGCCTCAGTCGGTACCGAAGGTAGCTGCAATGCTGTCACTTCTAAAATTCCTCTCAATAGAGTGAATGGACGACTGCAGGAGAATAAGAGGAGCGCATGCGTTGGAGGGGGCTGCGTCTTCGTTTCTTGCCTGGATTTGAAACCTGCACCCCTAAATATGAAGCCGACATGCTGCCCACACGACGTACCTCGATGTACAGCTCTCCGATGTACGGAGCCATAGCGAATACGGGACATAGAATGTTCAGAGCGTAGATATATAGTATGTATACTGCTTTCTGTGGCGTTATGTAATGCAAGCTGATCCCGCATAAAGGGCACTTAATGGAATGCTCAAGAGAGCATATTCAAAACATGTAATGAAGCTATTATTTTTCTTTGGTGTTTAGTTTGGGAATTTGCTATAACCTGAGACCCCATGGGAAGGGGCCTAGTAGATCAAATTAAAGAGAAACCCCTGATCTGCTACCTAAGAAACTGAAGTTCATGAGCTCCCTGGGAACACGTAAAGTGGCACAATAAATTTAACTTTGTCGTACCTGCTCTATGTTAAGTCAAACATCAGTTGTCGTCTTAACAACTTGCTTCTGCTGAACTTCTCTGTAGCAATTCTGTATATTTTTTATCACAACAAACTAATGGGCACTTAAGTGGTTAAACAAATCTCTGTTCTTTTGGACCTTGTGTTTGATCGGTACTCAGATAAGGCACCGCGTTCTACTTGTACAGACTCCTAGATCTGCTGTCGGATTAAGCTGACTGTTATTTAGAGAATCACCGCTCAGAATGCAAATCACACATAAATAACCTTTTCTATACCGAGGCTACGGAAAGAAGGATTTTAAATTTTGAATTTCTGATTATGTAGGTACGATTTCCAAATATTATTCGGCTAATAAAAGCGAGAAGAATGAGATGGGCGGGAAATGTGGCACGTATGGGTTGAAAAGAGAGGTGCATACAGGATTTTGGTGGGGAGACCTGAGGAAAGGAGACCACTTGGGAGACCCAGGCATAGATGGGAGAATAATATTAAAACGGATCTTCAAGAAGTGGGATGGGAGCATAGACTGGATTGAGCTGTCTCAGGATAGGAACTGGTGGCTGGCTCTTGTGAATGCGGTAATGAACCTCCGGGTTCCATAAAATGCGGGGAATTTCTTGACTAGCTGAGAAACTGGTAGCTTCTCAAGAAGGCCTCTTCTCAATGGCGTTAGTTGGTAGGTAGGATTTAGTTCCATTTTGAACAGGCGGACGGAAGGCATTGTTAATCATATGCACGCACGTAAGTTTAACGTACATTTTTTGTGGTTGGTAGAATATAAAGCACAACGCTAAGTTCACTGTCACATAGGGTTGGGGGGGGGAGGGACCCATGAGATTATACTTTTGCTGGTCATGACGTCGTGTAGGCTAATATAAAAGTACCGACCTTTCGTCTGAAGGTACTTTCTGCTGAAGCTATCTCCGAAACGGCGGTAAATTTGTGTCTGACTACTTGGTGTCATGTCCGATAAGACGGTAGTGTTCAAGAAAATAAAACTTGGTGGTAAATAGCTGTATTAGAAGAGGGACAAGAGCTTGTTTATGGAGAGCAGCGTGAAGCTGTTTATTCTGTAAGGAGGCACGCAGCTGTCTGCGTTGTGTTCTGTCTGTGTTTGTGTAAGGGTAAATACGTGCTTGCAGGCAGCCAACTTCTTTGCTTAGATACTGTCGACACAGAAAAGATTTCCTGATTACATTTAACCCTTTAAAGACGAAGCGTATCTGTTTTGTATAAGGACTCAGTGCGTACCGCGCTGTAAACACTCTCCACTTCGGTTATAAAACCCAGTCCCTTAATGTTTTATAAGGCAAAAGTTGCTGTTTGTTCTGAGATCCGTACAAAACATATGAATGCAATGTGGGCACCAGGTAGAATTTTTTAATGTTAAACCTGGTGGTATGTAAAGTTACCGCTAGGCTTTAAAAGGTTAAACGAACGTTACGGTCGCGTGGTTTCTGGCCGTGCTTCTTATAGGGGAGGTTCCGATTTCAAATCTAGGTTCATGAGACCGGTAAATGTGAAGATATTTTCGGATTTTCTCAGTGTCTTCCCGCAAATTCGCTGTGTTTTTCAGCCATTAAAAATATAATGTTGTAGAGTAAAGATATAGTTGTGTTAATTGACTAAATGTATGGAGGAAGTTAGTAAAGTTCTACATGTGGAGCACAGCTTTGTATGGTGCCGAAACATGGGCACTTCGGAAAGTAGATCAGAAATACCTGGAAAGTTTTGAACTGTGGTGCTGGAGAAGATCAGTTGGACCGATCGTGTGAGAAATGAAGAAGTATAGCATAGAGTCAAGGAGGAGAGGAATATTCTACATACAATAAAAAGAAGGAAGGTTGACTGAATTGTTCACCGTCTTGCTTAGGAACTGCCTTCTAAAACACGTTATTGAAGGAAAGATAGTTGGAGGGATGGAAGTGACCGGAAGAAGAGGAAGAAGGCGTAGGCAACTATTGGATGTTAGGAAAGAGAGGGGATAGTGTACATTGAAAGAGGAAGCAATAATCGCACTATATGGAAGAGGCTATGTAGCTGTCATAAGGCAGACAACTGTATGAACTTATGTGTTGCGAGGTGATCTTATTGAGTGGTTATATACAGAACATGACGGGTTGGCATTCATCAAATTTATTACAGAGTAATGCTGTCGTCTACAAATTACACATTAATTCAAGTGTAAAGCCATAGAATAATTCTGTCTTCTTCACATTACTTCAAGTGTACGGCCATAAATAATTTTCCAAAAAAAAAATGCTGCGAACATAAAATGTTTAGAACTAGACGCCTAGAAAAGTCTAATTGTTGCCATGACGCTGTATACAGTTTAAGAATACAGAGAATGTTTCAAGTGACATTACTGCTGATTTATGTTTTCTGTGTGTTTGGTCTGCAGGCATACAAATAACAGGGCTAGAGTGTCGGCTGTCACGCACGGTATTTAGTATGCACATCTCTTGCGTGCGGTGGGTGCAGTGTATGTCACGAGGAGTATACCGCTAGTAACAACGGCAAGATGTTCCGATACTGCTTGGCTCGTGCTACCAGAACGCTGATGAGGTGAAAATTGATGGATAGTTGCGTGTCTCGAGTACCAAACCTTAGCCACCCCCCCCCCCCCACCCGGACCCCCCCCCCCAACTCTCGCTCTCTTCCTGTGTTACAAAGTCGTTAATACGCCATCCGTCTTTATTGCGTGACGCTGATGTTGGAGCATGATACAACGTTAGGGGGTCTTACACATATGAAACAAGAGCATATTATAGCCTGGTTACCGGCACTACTGTGGTCAGATTCTGAAGACTGTCAGTGATTCCCAGGCAGTGCTGTCACATTGATACGCGGTAAATGAGAAGCTTCAAGATTTTTACCACTCGCCAGATATTATTGGGGTAATCAAATCAACGAATTTCAAGAGGCGGGGCGTGGGATACACTGTTAACCTTTTAAAGCCTAGCGGTAACTTTACGTACCACCAGGTTTAACATTAAAAAATTCTACGTGGTTCCCACATTGCGTTTATGTGTTTTGTACGTATCTCAGAACAAACAGCAACTTTTGCCTTATAAAACATTAAGAGATTGGTTTTTATAACCGAAGTGGAGAGTGTTTACAGCGCGGTAAGCACCGAGTCCTTATATAAAACATACGCGTCGTCTTTAAAGGGTCAAACAAGATAAATTCATACAGAGTTTTGGTGGGAAATCTTGAAGGAAAGTGGCTCTTTGATAAGTATAGGTAATAATAAAGTATTAACCAGATTAATCTGTGAGGTGATGGGTTTATGGACTTTATCCAACGTTCGAAGAGTAAAATATTAACAAGTTAAAATCACAGCGTTTCGGAAGCTGGCTCTGCTTCCTTCCTCAGGTGACTGGAGGGGGAGAAGAGAAGAACACCTACTCTGCTGGGGCCCTTACACAGAGCTATCCTCCATCACTGGACTAGCTCTGTCTAAGGGGCCCAACAGAATAGGCGTTCTTCTCTTCTCCCCCTCCATTCACCTGAGGACGGAAGCAGAGCGAGCTTCCGAAACGTTGTGATTTTAATTTTTTAATATTTTACTCTTCGGACGATGGATAAAGTCCATAAACCCATCACCACACAATATTATACACCATCGTCAAAACCTTTTAGAATTAACCTGATTAATCTGGCTGAGTTGGAGACCGTTGGTGGGTCGTTGTAAACGCGGTAATTAACACTCCTGTTTCATAAAATGCGGAGAGTTTCTTGTCCAGGTCGGGAACTTCTGGTTTCTGACGTGTGTCTGTCTTGCATGAAGTGCGTTTCGATAGTGCTAACAATAATGGCAGTGATGATGATGATGATGATGATGATGATGATGACGACGACGACGACGACGACGACGACGACGACGACGACGACGATAATGGCGGCAACGGCGGAAGTTATAAATAGATGCATGTGGTCTGAAGTTTGTCAATGCTGTTTACTAATTAATACATCAAATCTTGCACGTAAGAAAATACAATTCAAGGTAATTATAAAACTCCTATATGTTTCTGCGCCGGCGTGCCATAATCGGGGGTTACTCAGAATGAAGGAGTAACAAGGCCCACAGCTAATCTAGGCATTGTGTCTCCATTCTTAACCCTTTAAAGACGAAGCGTATCTGTTTTATATAAGGACTCAGTGCGTACCGCGCTGTAAACACTCTCCACTTCGGTTATAAAAACCAATCTCTTAATGTTTTATAAGGCAAAAGTTGCTGTTTGTTCTGAGATCCGTACAAAACACATAAACGCAATATGGGCACCACGTAGAATTTTTGAATGTTAAACCTGGTCTTATGTAAAGTTACCGCTACGTTTTAGAAGGATAATATGATTATATTAAAAATATAAAATATACAAAGTAAATAATCTTAAAATTACGGTGCTGTGAATTTAAAAATTTAAAAGTGAGCTGTCCCATGTGGAAGTTTCCAGTTGTTTACACTCTGTATGTTGCATGCATACAACCGGCTGTCTCGATCTTATATGATCCGAAGGGATCCCGTCCTGACAGAGCGTGTGAAGTGTGTCGTGTCAGGCGGTGTGGTGTACGTCATCTACACGTATAATAATATCTCATCAACACAGAATCAAATGGCCAAACGGGTTCTAATTTCATTTTTCGTCACTCAGTAGATTGATAATGGAGAAGGAGAATTCATACCAGGACCGTAGAGGGAGATGAGCCAAGATCCGGAGGAGGTGAGAAGATACAATATCTGGTGTCAGAAGGTTTTGGCTGGTAGTTCGGGGATAAAATGTGATTTACTGCCCACGTCTGCCAACACGACAGACGGCAGCCATAAGACCAAATGGCCCGCGTGTCCCATGTCAGGGAACCAGATTGATTCCGCAGTAAAGAAAATATCCGGGTCAGCTCGACACGGATGTGAGTGATATAGCGGGGAGATTTGCAGGACATATGTTTCTCTTCAGAAGGATGAAAGGAACGTTTGAAGTTCTGTTTTAGTAAACTTACCGCCGCTGTTTAGAAGTTCTTACATTACAATTGGAGGCTACTTGTTGGACCTTCGAGGAATCGTGGTTCGATTCCTCGCAGGTGCTAGATATTTTTAGGAACGTTAGCAAAATCACAAAAAGCGACTGTTAGCTTTGTCATGTCTGTCTGTCTGTCTGTCTGTCTGTCTGTCTGTTCTTCCGTTTGTCTGTCCGGTCGGTCGATCCGCATGGAAACAACTCGACAGATTTTCGTGAAATTTGATATTTGACTATTTTGCTAAAATGTTTCGAGGAAAGTCAAGTTTAATTAAAGTCTGACAAGAATAACAGGTACTTTACATGAAGACGTGTGTACAGCTATGATAACGTCTCGTTGCATTCTTCTTGGAATGAGAAATCCTTCCGTGAAATTTGTAGAGAAAATCAAAGCACACATTTTATGCACACTAACCTTTTTCTGAATGTCGTGCCGTTTATGAGGTAATGTGGAAAAATATGGTATAGCCAGACAGGCCACAGATGACATAATGCGGCGCGTGCTCTTTGCATGCTTTTACACGGCAACATTGGTTACGCGAACGCGCCTTAATGTTATGTTATACATACATCGTCAGTCCTGTTTCTCTTCTTCAAAGGATGCAAACCGTCTCTGCAGCTCATACGGTCTCATATACTATGGGTACAGGGGCTCTCTATTCGGGGACAAAGTGGCAGGTGTGTAAATCTGACCAACATTGCCACTTTGAGCTGAGGCTTTGAGTGACCGGATTTATAACTCCACAGCACCGTATGGCCCAATGGCTTACACAGAGACAAATCTACTATTAAATTATTAAAGAGTTACACACTGTGAAAACTTATAAGAACTCGTTCATTCAACAAAACGTGTTTCTCTGTCATCAGAAATTTGACAAACATGCCTTTGTCACGATATAGGTACTGTATAGGCAGGGAGCCTTATAATTTTCAATGAATTGTGCGTGTACACAAATATAAATGCCAGTTTTATTAAGTCCGAGGATTTGAACAATTCTACAGAATTTGATGTGGCGCTCTTTTGAGATTGTGATCGATTACGAAATCATTGAATGATTACGAATATATAATTAGTTTGATAAAAATTTTGTATCAGTCTCACACATCAAGTAACAGCAATAACAGAGTCATATTCATACATTTGTGTAGTGAAGTAGAGATGTGTGACGAGACGGCTGCTGTAATTTTATATCTAGTTCTACGTCTTTGGATATTTCGTTTAATTTGGAATTAAATATAATGTAGAATATAAATCAGAGGAAAAATTGTAAACTGAAATTGGTCCGTTTTTGGTGAAATATAATCATCACTACGCCTTGTTGTGATTTTTGGAAAGCAAGCTGTACATTGCTGACAGCCGATCCTTGATCACAGAACAGTTGATGACGTAACAGCGCAAACATATGAGGTGGCGGGGCGACAGGTGTAGCTCGATCAGAGAAGTTAAACAAGTTAGGAAGGATGGGAGAATCGGAGAGTCGTACTGCAGGAATTTGCCATTGGAACAGGCACCCGCTTCAAGGATTTTGTTTATAACATCCCCTGTTAAAGCAGCTGCAAATGCACATTGTGTTACGCAGGGCTGAGGAGTCGGTGCAAAAAACCTCCGACTCCGACTCCTCGATTTTTAAAACTCCGACTCCTTCATAGAGGCTCAATATGTATTGATAACGGTAAACCTATAAGACGTTTCATCACCACCACGTGAATCATCAGGCTACATTTTAGACTTATAACCTATATTTAAGTATAAGTCTAATGGTTACTGTTGCTATCAGGGCTCTGGAATTGGAGTATCTAGTTAAGATTTTAGATTGAGGTCGGAGTCGCAGTCGGTACATTTTTACCGACTCCGACTCTGACTCCACCTAAAATTCCTTCCGACTCCGACTCCACCTAAAATTCCTTCCGACTCCGACTCTGACTCCACCTAAAATTCCTTCCGACTCCGACTCCGACTCCACAGCCCTGGTGTTACGGTTCCTTACAAGGAGTTTCTGCGCGTGAAATCTGTGCTACTGGCCACCGGAATGGCGACGCCAGCTTATTCTATAGACGCCAGGATGGGCGTTTAATAATTACCTGCTTAGTAGTCCTTACGTTTCTGTGATGGTGTCCTGGGTCAGCCCTCAAGTATCATGTCCATAGATAAGGTCATACAGAGGATTATGGAAATACATTAGCATACTTGTATGATTCTGTATTGTTATAGTTAAGTACACTTAAATGTCTTTCCTTTTATTTATTAAATATCAATTTTGTTGAGTCTGCTTATGTTCTTAGTAGAATCTCTCACACCCACTCAGCGACACCCATTGTGCAGCTCGTGTCAACAGGTTTTCTGTTTGCTCGCTGGGGATAATTTGGTGATTAACACCCGATGGCACAATACAAATTACTATCGTCGTATCAATAATTACAAATATTAACTCTAGTTTAATAAAATGTATCTTGTAATAAGAAAAGCTTATTTGTACAAATGGTTAAACTGTAACGTGTAATTCCATTATAAACGCATGGATAAGCCAGAATAACAGAGCAGCTCTATGCAATTGGATACCAACATTAGTTAGAGATGTGAGCGACACTGAAATGTGCATAGATAAATACAGTCGCTGCGTGAATGCGTGACAGATGTTGAGCAATAAATTAATGTAGGCAACGTTTGCAAATTGGTATATAATACATATTAGCCACGAAAATAACAGCTTGGTATTCTGAAACTGTTCTAACAAAATTGTTCTCTCCTACCATGTTTTGACAGTGTAATTGCTAAATTATCAATGCTCAGCTCTACAAATTCAAACCGTTGGTCATATTAATACTGTGTTTCAAAGCACAAAAAAAAAAAGGATGGTGACTGTAATGTCTCCATATTGTAATGCGAAAATGCATCTAATACGCGATACTGTAAACAAATTTAACCGCCTGAAGCATGTCGTTTACCTCAATACCGTAACCAAGACAATGCGAGGACAAGTAGAAGCTTATGTAGAAGCTCGTACTTTTGTGTGGCGTGTGTTATAGTTTTGCTTATTTATTAGTACTGTTTTTGTCTTGTTTTACTTGTGTGCATAACTGGTTCTTAAGCAGGCCTACACTCGCACGCCGCCGAGGTATGTACGTACCTGCACACTTGACAGTGGAGTGAATCGATTTTGCTTGTGATGGCAGACGCGCGACGCACTTCAGAGCATAATCGTGTCCCAGGGCTGTGCTGCCATTAATAATGACAAAGCCTCATTTAAAACAATGCCAAGTGACCGCGTTGCCGCCTACAGTAGTTACAATACGCTGCAGTGTAACTGGCCATCTGTGTTTTCAAGTGAAGTGTCCTTGAATTCACATACGAAAGCATGTCTAGGTATTTCATAGTGTAATGTGGAGTCTGTTTCCAGTTCACGTTACCAGAACATAGGATATCGTGATACAGACAGCGGTAATAAATTCTTTGGGGAAATTTTTGTATTTTGGGAGGACGGTAAGCACTGAAGTGTACATAAATTTTTTGGAGGGGGCAAACAGCGGCGTCAAATTTGAGTGGTAAACCTAAATAACGACTAGTTTAAAGGTAAATTAATCGACATTTCGCCCGGAAAATTTCAGTTGCTTTTCAGAATAAACAGTTATAATGTTCCTAAGCGTTATTAGTCAAACTAACTTCGCAAGCGAGTTGCAATGTGTTTTCTCCGAGTTCAGACCTAAACCTTTCGGTAATATCTAATTTCACTTCGCCTATTAGAGGATTAAAGCCCAACGCTTCGTCGACCTCCAGATTCAAGATAAAATGGTTTTGCTAGTGTTTATTTTCACATCTCCTCGGTAAGTTTTATAAAATACAGGCTCTGTCAGTTCGAAAGATAAAATCATGTGTATTGCTCTCTCATTAACCCTTTAAAGACGAAGCGTATCTGTTTTATATAAGGACTCAGTGCGTACCGCGCTGTAAACACTCTACACTTCGGTTATAAAAACCAGTCTCTTAATGTTTTATAAGGCAAAAGTTGCTGTTTGTTCTGAGATCCGTACAAAACACATAAACGCAATGTGGGCACCACGTAGAATTTTTTAATGTTAAACCTGGTGGTATGTAAAGTTACCGCTAGGCTTTAAAAGGTTAAGAAGAGCAGAGAACCACTCTGAGTGAACCCCACACTACACTTGGAGTGACAAACGCCATATGTATGTATGTATGTGTGTGTGTGTGTGTGTGTGTGTATATATATATGTATATGTACCGTGTGACAAATGCCATACGCAACTTACGTAGTACGACCCAATACCTGCTACAGTAACATGGAGCAGGTAGTTGGGTCCCCGAGGAGCGATTCGTTAATGGAATTGCCCCTAGGCCTGAGCTGTGTTTTAGGTTTGTGTAGAAGTTCAAATGCACGGGCGTGATATAGATGGACGCGTTGAGAGAGTGAACACAACGGCTACGCTGGAAGCAGATGACTCTGGGAAGTCCAAAGGGTGGAGAGATGCACGCTCCTCCCTCGAGAGCAGTAAAACAAAGAGAGGCATGTCTGCGGAACGTCGCTAAATGAATAAATGCATATCAATAGAAGGAGGCACTTTGTGCGAATAATTTTAGAACTTCTGATCACGACTGTCAGTACTTGCCTAACGTAAGGACGGGCAGCCCTTCGAAATATGCTGGACCACGTAATGATTTTTAAATATTATGTCTTAAACTTTTAATGTATTTTATTATACATAATGTTGGCGTTGGTTATGGTATGTCTTATTGAGTTACCAACACGGCATGGAAAACATTAAAATAAGGACTTATAATTTTGGAGCCCCGAACACAGAAGTTTTGTCTTCCCGATGACGTCCAGACAGGCTGAGGGGCCCACCCAGCGTCCTATTTGATGGTCACCGAATTTGCTTCTATGGAGTAAAGAGACTGGCGCGTGTTGTTTACCCCTCACCTCCATCTAGGGCGAAGTTATTCATGAGTGGAGCTTTACGTGTACCCCTGCCATGCTTCCAAGAGGTGGACAGAGAGGGCACTTCACATTTTCCGTTGGTGTTTCAGTTTCTTATACTGAACTTAGAACACTGGAAGTTTTTCTATTGTTTATCTCGTTTAAATGTCAAATATGTGTTTCAGTATGGACAAACGTCTGTGAAACTTTTTATATGTAGCTCTTAATTAAAACAAGGCAGTTCAAAAATACATATTAGTGTATAAGATTAAATAATTTGTTTCCATTATTTAAATTACTGTGGCGAGTAAGTGATGGATGTAGCCATATGTTTGTATGATCTATATGTATTTTGTTGTCCATTTCGCTGTGGTATTTTTTTCCATTACATATATTTATGCAAGCAATTACGTCTATTTGCGGACGCGAGCCAAGCGCATTTTCCTATTTCAGCTGCACCCAGACAACATAAATGCGTTTATGTGATGGCTGTGAACAGTAAACATAACTGAGAGTTGACATTTTCAATCATATTTAATTCATATTTGTTTTTTGCTACAGCAATATTGATGGCTTTAGAATGAAGAGCCACTTCTTTGTAAAGGATGGACATGGCTATTCGCCAGCATGCAGTAATTGAATTTCGAGCCAAGCCATGTGCATCCTCCATACAGTTATTTATTTGCTGGCATATGTAAGAATATGGAAATATAATGTGTACAGTCATAACTGCACTGAGACGGTAAGAGGTGACACTGTGTAATTTGGTTTATAGTTACCTATGTGTATACCAAAATATATGGTGCCACATCCCAAAAGTACCGCCATCTTAATATACTGTGCCCTGTGAATATCAAATCTCGTACAGTTAGATAAAATGTGAAGCTGAATTATGTGCCGCACTTTGACAGCAAATATTGCGATACTATAAATCGGCAAAATTGTCTCTTTGCAGTGTGCGTACCGTTGTGAGTGCAATACATACGTATACAATGAAAGTCGTCCTCACAACTTATTCTTCATTTATTAAAAGTTAAAAAATTGGCAACATGTTTCCACCAGATGGTCGAAACATGTTACCATTTTTTAACTTTTAAATAAATAAAGAGTGGGTTGTGAGGACGGATTTCATTGTATATGCAAAAATTATATCTACCAGTTACCCTGACTTTCTTCTTAAGTCCCTGCTGTGCACAGTTTTATTTCGTATTAGAATAATATTTCTGAGTACTGTTTGACCTTTGAGGAGGGGGTGGGGGGAACAGAGAGCCAGAGAGAGAAGAGAAAAATTAGGGGGGAATATGTATTGAGACGCATTATATTTATTGTTATTATTGTAGAGGGGAAAGGCAAAATTTTCTGCTTTTATTGTTTGCAGGCTGCGCCTCCTCGTGCTTCTGGTAAACCGAATTTGGAAACAATGTAATAAATTTGCCTGAATAGCATGCAACAGTTCAGTCCGCACCTCCTGCAGAACATAGCGTGCCTGTTTTAGAAAGAAGAATTGTTTAATGCTGTGTAATGGAAAATTCCTGTGTATTTTGAGAAACACATGAAACGTGTAACAAAAATGCGGAAAATCTTGGTATTAGTGCACGTGGTACGTGTGTTAACTAGTGGGCTTTATGGCTGTAAAGGTATCTGATATGATGGCAACTCTAAACTTTCGTATACACCATGGCCTTGTTTTACGCCTTTAGCTTTAACGTGCCTTGCCAATTTACACTAGTTCTTAATTTGCGCCCTCTCATTTTCGATTTAACGATGTTTGGTTGGTCTGTTTCCACTTATTTAAGTCTGTTTTCTTATGGGACTATCATTTTTTATTTAGACCCAAATTGTTATGAACCCAGCTGGGGCGTGAAAGAAGGCCTTTGTTAATACGAGAGTTTTTTGTACGTAACTAATTTTATGAAGGGGAAATTTTCAACGTATAGACTTACCCATAACGCCATTTTATGACTTCTTTTCTTGTTTTACGCAATTGAGTGTATCGTTCAAACTGCTCGCATTTCGTATTTACCTGCAAAGAAAATAAGTAAATTGTCAAATACAGTACTTTAAAACCCAGTTTCTATAGAGACTAGGTCGAACTGCGTTTTGTGTCACATTTTGAAGCGGTTTGTACACCTTGTGTTTTTAGGTACGTAACTTTGATGTAATTAGCCTGTATTTTTGAATCATTACCGTGTCTTATTGCAAATTATACTTGCTCCTGTGTCTGTGGGTGAGTGGTTTCAGACGTTTCGAAAGTCTGGTCGGACTGCTTGATCCTTGAATATGGAAGCAAGACGATCCTTCGAAACGTCGGGAATCACTCACCTAACGACACAGCGTCATGTCTCAAGCTTTGAATGATTCTCAATAGCTGCTGGATGTTAGTAGTAACTTAAGAGGACAATTCCCGCATGAAATTTTAGAAATTCTACCACCCCATTTCGAGTAAGACACATCGGTATTACAGCCTTATCTTTTTCACAATACACATGAGGCTGCCTTTTATTTTCACAAAAGGAATTTAGCCCTTCAGAGAACAAGAACGTTGCAAATTATTAAAACAAGAAAATAAACAACTGTTGAGTCATGTTGGGAAGTCGTAGCACTAGAATACGCCATTTAAAAAGAACAGTAAACTGATAGAGGTAACCGTAGAACAATCATTTAGCGTACGTTCGGATGGAGTGCCTGCTATACCCAAGATCAATACGGCCCTTGCTTGCTTTCTGTCCCACTATCAACTCCTATCTCCCACTTTCATATTTCTCTCATTCTCTCCTTCTCCCACCCTTCCCCTCTCTCTAGCGATACGCCAACACATTATCAATAATTCATGAACATATCCCACTGTGCGTGTGAGGAGGATCGATGTTATTCTAGGAGCAATAAAAATGGCTTTTTGTGTTTCTTACCTAAAGAAGAAGAAGAATTTTTCTATAAGACTTGCCAATTTATTTTACTAATATTATATATGTGCATCTGTATTTTTACAATGTAACTTTGTATTGTTTTCATCGTGCATTTTCAGTATATGAACAAATTCACCAACTAATACACTTTTATTAACAACTATTACTTCCCGACAAATGTTTCGGCGTCTAATGTCGCCAACATCAGGGGAGATTCATTGTGAAGAATACTGGACGTCCATATGGTTTATAACAGAAGTCTTATGCTAGGTAGTTCACATTGACACTTTCGGGAACACTGGTTCCAGTGTTCTTCACAATGAATGTCCCCTGATGTTGGCGACATTAGATGCCGAAACGTGTGTCGGGAAGTAAGAATTGTTAATAAAAGTGCATTAGTTGGTGAATTAGTTCATTTACAGTGTAAGTTTTAACATTATTATGGTGCGTCAGAATCGGGCTGTTACTATTTGAAATTCGTTGCGGTTTGGGGAAGAAGTTATTCCTAACGTGTAACTGATAGTCCCATGAAACAGTACTTAATATACATACTGTAGACTTGCGGGTCATAGCGCGTCGAATATAGAGAAAGTACGTTTCTACGAAACGATACTCACATGTAAGTACCAGACTGCACGGTGAAAGAATCTGCAAGATCTCAAAATGCCTCATCACAACCAGGAAAATGTAAAATGTCATGTAGTTCTTTATGCGTTCGAGAGACAGGGACTCTCTAAAGCAGCAGTGACGTTTCATGTTTGCGACATCGACCGGAAGTACTAACTTAGTATTTTTCATTCTTCGAGACGTAAGCCGATCACTTCTTTACCAGTAACGTGAACTCAAATTTAAGGAAGCAAGTGGTGAAATGCTGCACTTGTAACGTAGGTTTTATGGTGCTGAAACTTGGACACTTCGGAAAGCAGGTCAGGGACTCCTCGAAAGTTTTTAAAAAGTGGTGCTGGAGAAGGGTAGAGATGATCAGTTGGACCGAACGAGTGAGAAATGAAGGAGTGATACAAAGAGCACAGGAGGAAAGGAACATTCTACATATAATAAAACGAAGGAAGGCTAACTGGACTGCTCACATCTTACGTAGGAACTGCCTTCTAAAACACGTTATTTAACCTTTTAAAGTCTAGCGGTAACTTTACATACCACCAGGTTTAACATTAAAAAATTCTACGTGGTGCCCACATTGCGTTTATGTGTTTTGTACGGATCTCAGAACAAACAGCAACTTTTGCCTTATAAAATGTTAAGAGACTGGTTTTTATAACCGAAGTGGAGAGTGTTTACAGCGCGGTACGCACTGAGTCCTTATATAAAACAGATACGCTTCGACTTTAAAGGGTTAAGGAAGGGTAGAAGGGACGGGAGGACGAGGAAGGAGATGTAAGAAGCTCGTGATTGACCTTAAGGAAACGTGAAGATATTGAAAATTCAAAGAGGAAGCACTAGGTCGCACTCTGTGGGGAATTCGCGTTGGAAGTGCTTATGGACCTGTCGTGCGACTAGGTGATGATAGATACATGCAAATGTGCTTCTGCACTTGATACAGCATCTTATGGATCTACAGAAACTTGTTATTATGTAAAGCTTCACTTCTGCACAGCACTTCATTTATAGCTGTTTAATTTTCAATTTTTATCTTTAACCTTCCAGTCAAGCAGCACTATCAAAGTGTTTGATTTGTGTCTGTCATACGAAACAGCAACCAGCGATACAGGAGTCTCTCCAGCAGCGTAACATCACGTTTCCGTGGGCTAAATATTTCCGTGTCATAGATGCTTTAATGTATCTTAATCCCAAATGAAATTATATTACGTTGATATGACGATTGTTTATCCAACTACATGTTTTGTTCGTTGCTCAGACTCTGTACCCGCAAAAGGCACGACATTAACGAATAATGAGTTACAAGTAGGTGGAACAAGGCGACGTTGAATAATTTACCGTTTAGGAGATGGATTTAAACGCCAACTGTATCTCTTGATGGCATTAGTTCTTCCGGCTTAGCATGGACTTTTAAATTGATATCAAGTAAATACACATAAACATGGCATGTTGCGCCTTGTAGCAATACATTTTGGAGACAAGCATATGGGCTGCTAGGATGATACGAATAATGCCGTGTTGCGGCGTTCTCCTGAACGAAGTTAAAAATGTTCACAGGTTAATCTGATGATAGTGAAAACCAAGGCCATAATTTGAATCCGGGAGCTGCTGAAGGGGCAGCGTGTATCCTACCCGCAGGGCTACGTGGTTGGGTCCGAAAGGATTAGTAACCAATGATGTATGCCACAGCAGGGCAAGTGGGATTTGTGGTATATAAAACACAAGTGGGATAGGATTCTTCCGAGGACTTAAGCTTCCGTATTTAAATGTTATTACATCCATGATCCGGGGCCGCGGTGGCGCAGTTGGTTGAGGCACTGCGCTACAAACCGGCAGGTCGCGGGTTCGATGGTGCCATTGGAATTTTTCATTGGCATGATCCTGTCGGTCGCACTATGGTCCTGGGGTCGACTCAGCCTCTAACAGAAATGAGTAAACGCGGCCGGTGCGTATGGCTGACAACCTACCACCTTCATGTGCCGATTGTCTAGAAATCTGGGAGCCTCGACTTCCTGTGAACCCTCAGGGCCTGCATAGGCCTGTAATGGGACTGCTTCACCTTCACATTCATGATCCATAGTGATTTACTTGTAACGTACTGGGGATTGACAGTAGTCTACTTACGGATAACATTTCTATGAAGAAATATACTCATTCCACAAAAAATGTAAAATAATTAAAACAAAAATGCGACGTCAAGTTTGGAACCGGCCATAAGGGACTACAATATACTGTCAAGGTAAACAGTCATACCATCCTAAAGACAGTAGACAAATAAATGTGGATTTTCTAGCTGTAAAGGACGGGGATTGGCTGAGGTGGGTAAGTGTTACTGTAGTAGAAAGAACAATTCCACAGAACAGCGCCAAGTCTGCTGTCCCGGTGAGTGACAACAGAGTTTCTTCTCCCCAATTAGCGTTGATATTGTACTACATAGGTGAGAAATTAACCCTTTTTGGACTTCCATATATTACCGTAAATGTATAGTCTCTATTCTGATGACAGCTGAGACAATGAAATTGGACATTTACAGTCGAAATAACTGGTGCATGAAATTGTAACACAGTAATTTGAATTCAGTATTTATTTACGGTGTAATGTATGACTATGTCTGTGCTGTGAAGACAGCCCTGTTATGCCATGGAAGAAGGAATTTATCCATATAACTTCCGAAATTTGCAAGTAAGAAAATCCCACCCCATGAATTTATATAGCCCTGGTGCATCTTTATGATACTGTGCCAGCCATACTGGGGAGGATCCCAAATGGGGAAGGATATTTTTCCGTGAGTGAACAGGAACTATAGTTTCGTTTCGCTATATACATTCACGCAGTTTTCTTACTCAGCCGCTTATACTCATAAGGAGAAATGGGCCCAAAATCCAAGCGATCAAGAAAATGTCAAATTTAAGCTTCTTCTGTATACGTAATAAAAGAGTTAAACCTATGAATTACGAATATTGAGTACAAAACGAGTAAAAATTTATTTTATGCTATAAGAAAAACACTTAACGGGCTCAGGAAGTTTCAGGTTAACACAGTGGTGACCGTTAAGACTACTTCCTGCTGAAATGTGACCCCGTTTAGCCTCGTTGCATT
This sequence comes from Coptotermes formosanus, assembly GCA_013340265.1. NCBI lineage: Eukaryota > Metazoa > Arthropoda > Insecta > Blattodea > Rhinotermitidae > Coptotermes > Coptotermes formosanus. The sequence goes on along the minus strand of BLKM01012955.1, from coordinate 78,485 downwards.
TCATCGAACTTTCGAAGGCGTACGTTGTGTAGCAGCACGGCACACTGAATAATCCTGTTTTTATCTTTCCATATTTTATGTAGGAGTCTCTTTTTTGGGGTGAGGATCATAAAGGAAGGCTGTACCTGTGTATCGGATCCTAAAGAAAATGTCTGGACTGGATTGGCCTGGCGTGGGACTGAGAGAGGTGGCTGATTATTTGTGAACACATTAATGAAACTCCGCGTTACGTAAACTGTGGGGAATTTATTGACTAGCTTGGGAAATGTTAGCTTCTGAAGAGGGACCCTGCTCCGTGGAGTTTGTTACATGTATGTAATAGTGGTTACACCGTGATTATATATTATTTTCGTTTTTAGTATTAATTTCGGTGGCCTCTGCAACATTAAATATTTTAGTCAAATCTTTTCCCTTATTGTTTTGTCCCCAGTTCAAATCTTATACCAAAAAGATTTGAATTCATAAATAAATTAAGAACTTAAATTCCGGCAGGGTGTGACAGCCATTTGCTTCCTAGTTTCGGTGAAATTTCTGTCAACATGATTACGAAGTGCATATGCCATAAGTGCCAATTATAATCTCCACCCAAGTAAGAGAACCGTGATGGCGTGTGCATTTTAGTGACTACAGTACGGGCTGGATAACTTAGGACCGCTAGTTCAGTTCCCGGCAGGGTCAAGAGGTTTATATTTTTTTTCGACGCGCCTCCACCGAATCTGGGGGCTGATCCAGCCTCTTATTCAGTAGGTAACAGAGTCGCTTTTCCCGGTGTTAAAGCGGCCGGGACGCGAAGCCGACCACTTTTCTCCCTTTAGTGCGAGGGTTAAGAATAAATGGAGCTGTAACTCTCTGCTTCAAATAATTTTATAGCGTAAAAAGGGTCAAATTTTCCTTATTTACCACCAACGTATACTCTGTCACACTGCAATCTAACCTACATGAATCGTTAACCCAGAAGACATTAATTTCTGACATAATTCGTACTACCTTGAAATAGCCCATATTCGTTGTTGGATTTGCGTCCTAAAGAAATGCTTGCTTGCCTCACACTTATTTTATGTCCTTAGTTCATACACCTGGAATTAAGTTATTCTTCTTTGATATATTGAGTGTGAATTTGCCCTGTGCTTTTATGTACTTGCTGAATATTTTAGCAAATTAAAGCTCCTGGTAGGAATTATACTAACTGGAAATTTGAACAGATATAACGAAATTAGAGACAGCAAATTAAATCAGGAGTGAATGAAAGCGACGCTGGTACTGTAGTCCTGCTAGGAAAGCAGTCAGAACTCGCAGAAACTGGATCGTGTTCTGAGTTTTCATAAAAACTGTAAGAAGACGCATGAATTGTACGGAAGTAGTCTACGGTATTTAATATATCTTTGAATGTAAGACATCAGTGAGCAACGTGACGCCACTTCTGAAGTAATGACAAACACACTTGCACTCTATGACATTCTTGGATCGTACCGTGATAAGAGGAAATGTTAAAATTCTGTGATCTGTGACGCCATGTATATTGATAGATAATACGTAACTGTCTAGTTGCGTGACGTCACACCCCAGAATATGGTAATCATGCCACATTCAAACTATACTTACTGTGTAGAACATAACCATCGTGGCGGTCTAATGAGTCTGTTTATCCTTTTAAAGTCTAGCGGTAACTTTACATACCACCAGGTTTAACATTAAATAATTCTACGTGGTGCCCACATTGCTTTTATGTGTTTTGTACGGATGTCAGAACAAACAGCAACTTCTGCCTTATAAAACATTAAGAGATTGGTTTTTATAACCGAAGTGGAGAGTGTTTACAGCGCGGTACGCACTGAGTCCTTACATAAAACAGATATGCTTCGTCTTTAAAGGGCTGATGACGCTGCTGGCGTACTAGTTATGAATATACTCGTGTAGCGTCGAATGATAGAGTGGTTACTTGATAATTAACTGTGACAGGTTTAGAAGAGAGCCATCGTAACTTTGTTTGAGCCAATATCCCCCCCCCCCCCCCGAGTTTGCGTAGAAGCACTGAGAAAAATCACGAAATTATTACTAATCATAGTTGATGTCGCTGAATAGACTATTAGGAGAGGGAACTCCACCCTAATACAAATCCAAAACTTTACTCTTTATATTCAGTTTCTCGATGGTGAAGTAGCCGCAAGTATCCTAATTAGTAAGCATCTGAAATAATAACACCAACTAATGCACCAAAACACATATAATCTTTATTCGTAAAAGTCGTGTACATATTTCGACCCTGCTGGGACATCTTCAGGGAGAATAATATTGATACACTACGGTTGCGTTTATATAGTTATACGCGATACCTCTCAAACGGAGGTTGAAGCCTAGGGCACATTCACACTTAACTGTATAAACACAACTATAGTGTATCAAAACTATTCTCCCTGAAGATGGCCCAGCAGGGTCGAAACAGGTAGGAGATTTTTACGAATAAAGATTATATGTATTTTCCTGCATTAGTTGGTGTTATTTCATATGACGCAGTGCACGGACATGGAACATATTAACCTTTTAAAGCCTAGCGGTAACTTTACATACCACCAGGTTTAACATTAAAAAATTCTACGTGGTGCCCACATTGCGTTTATGTGTTTTGTACGGATCTCAGAACAAACAGCAACTTTTGCCTTATAAAACATTAAGAGACTGGGTTTTATAACCGAAGTGGAGAGTGTTTACAGCGCGGTACGCACTAAGTCCTTATATAAAACAGATACGCTTCGTCTTTAAAGGGTTAAAGTAGTAAGCATCTAGTCATTCAAGTATGTTTTATTTTATGCTAGCAGCAGCATGTTTCGACATGATTGGTGCCGTGCCATATTTGCCATACACCCGAAGCTTGCTCTTTTTCTTCAAGACTTACTGAAGGCAATAGAACAAGGGAATGTGCAGGCTACTGTTAATGTCTGTGTGAACCTTCATGCATGCTGTACTAAACTGCCCATTCTCCAAACGCATTGTTAAAGAAGTGAAGGTTAGTGTTTGCGTAATACTATACAGCAGCACCGTGGCAACATACGGAGCTGGTGTAGGGGTGTAAACCATATGCAGATATGCTTATCGACTTGTGGTAATCTTGTTAACTGTCTTTTATGATCCAACAAAACAAGTTCATATAATGTCATGGAAATTGGATTTTAAAATAATTTTATATAGCCTACTGGACTCAGAATAAGAATTGTTACACTAACTCTACACACACAAACACACACACACACTTGTAAAGTGTAAAGAGAAAGGTAAAGCAGTCCCATTACAGGCCTGGACAGGCACTTAGGGTTCCAGGAGGTTGAGGTTCCCAGATTTCTAGACAATCGGCACATGAAGGTGTTAAGGTTGTCAGCCATACGCACCGACCGCGTTTACCCCCCAGGAAATATTCCTGGTTCTCATTTCTACTAGAGGCTGAGTCGACCCCAGGGCCATAGTGCGGCCGGAAGGATTATGCCAATGAAAAATTCCAAGGACACCATCGGGAATCGAACCCGCGACCTGCCGGTTTGTAGTGCAGTGCCTCAACCAACTGCGCCACCGCGGCCCACTATAAAGTGTAAGTAATATTAATTTAATTAAATGTTTGGGAACCGGTGTCCAAGATCACTGCAGTAACAGTGGGCTTACTGTGCTGTACGAAATGTACATGTGCTTAGATTAGCGGTTCTGAAAAAGGCATACGTGAAGCTTGGTGTCAGATATATGAGACCAAATCGCATACATTGTCAGACACATCGACAGGGCTTAAAAATTTCTGACAACTTTCTTTTGTACAGCTTTTCTTGTTCCTAGAATAAAGTCTGACTCAAAGTCATTAAACATCGTCGTATTTATGATGCAGGATGCTACGTAGTTTGAAATATCAATTACCATGTAAGCCCTAATATAAAGCGAGGCTTTTTCGGGAATATCGGTACAGAAAAGTAGAGGGCTTACGTCATTTCCTAGTAAACGGTGACTAATGTGGGTGGTATAGCGCTGTTAGTAGGTGCATAAGGGCAATCATGACTGTTACTATTTTTAATTCCGTATCTGCCCCTCTGAAACTCTGTTAATGCGTTTGTTGCTTTATGTACATTTTCTGGTCTTCTTCCCTAAATACAGGGAGTGGCCCTAAATGCGGGGGTCTCTTTATATTCGGGCTTATAAGTTAAGTCACTATCGAAAATAGGTGTATGAAACCACCAAAAGTTTACGTGGACTGTTAAATGTTTGTAAACAGTGATCTGTAAATTGAGATCGGGACAGTCATAAAGTGACCAACGTTTTATGCTTTATTTTGTGCCCCATTAACACATCAATTTTTTCTATGGTGCAGAAGCCCAACTCGGACCTAGATCACCTCGTTCAAGGTTTCTATATCACACACAATCAGACGCACGCACACACACACACAATCAGACGCACGCACGCACGCACGCACACAATCAGGCGCGCGCGCGCACACACACACAATCAGACGCACACACACACACACAAAATCAGACGCGCGCGCACACACACACACACACACACACAATCAGACGCGCGCACACACACACAATCAGACGCACGCACACACACACAATCAGACGCACACACACACACGCGCAATCAGACGCACACACACACACACACAAAATCAGACGCGCGCACACACACACACACAATCAGACGCACACACACACACACACATACACACACAATCAGACGCACACACACACACAATCAGACGCACACACACACACACACAGACGCACACACACACACACAATCAGACGCGCACACACACACACACATACACAATCAGACGCGCACACACGCACACACACACACACACATATACCCGGCAGAACTCCTCTAGACGGGTGATCAGCTCGTCGCAGAGCCCGCAACCTGCACAACACACAGCAAAATAAAATAGAATCCGTCAGCGGGATTCGAACCCACGATCCGTATGATCAAGCGGCTGCCACAGACCACACGGCCACCGGGAGCCAAATATCTGTAGTCAAACTGTACAGAAGGCAGCGTCTGCTTAACAGCGTCCATTTAGTTACAGATGCCCAAAGAAACATTTTAAGACCTAGTAGCGTGAATTCCATCGAGTAGATTTTGTCTTCTTAAACTTCATATTTCTCATGAAAATCAATATCTGATTGCTCGTCACGTCACTATTTGAACCGCCATTCCCTCCACCCTCCACCCTCCACCCTACACCCTCCCTCCCTCCCTCTCTCCCATATTCCTCTCCAGGCTTTCCATTAGAAGACTTCCTACACCGAATGATCACTATTATCACCACCTTGCCATAGCGCGGTGATTTAGGTTTTACGAGGTAACCTAGATATTTCGCTCCGCAATTTGAAGATCAGGATTTTGATACAGAAGATTGATTTGCAGTTCAGTCTACCAAACTGTACGGGTGACAAATAAAAATCAGCACTATTCATAGTTACTGCTGTGGGAACCTCAAATTTAATTTCCTCTAAACGGATGGCGTGAATAAAATTAATGTATTAACAGGAGACCTGCTGTTCTGTTTTAACGGCTAGTGCTACTGAGTTACAGCCAGGTAGCACAACGGGTGAAACAGGGGTTATGGAGTCATAAAAGGTAAACTGCGTGCGAGTAATGGGTTCAACTTGAAGTGCAAGCCAACAGCTACACTACCCACCACCCTGCAGAAAAGAGGAAATGCAAACATAATGTAATTTATTTGCTATTAATATGTTGTTAAATATGCAGCATTGAATGAGAGAATGATTAGTGAATAATGATTGGGTGAAGGTGTGGAGGGGATCGGTCGTGGCTGAGGTACTTGCCTGGGTGTACTGAAGTAAACCACGAATATCCTGTCACGGTTTTTAGTGTCCCGTCTGGGGATTTCCTGAATGCCAAGTAATTCCGCGCGGTAAACAACAATCGGACTTACTAACTCTAAAGAATTCTTCAAAACGCCTTCCAGTTCAGTGCGTCTAACGACCTTGAATACATTTTCCTTGCATGAAAGAAATATTTACTTAGAAGCAATTTACAGGCATGTAATTTGCTTCTGTTTTTCTAGCATTAGAAACATCAAGACATTTATCATGTATTCCGTTCAGGAATCTTATACTGTAAATTCCAAATGCTATTTTGTAATTAGGTTTATCACTCATACAGGTGAAATAAGGTATGAATACTGATCAAAGAAGACTTTGTACGGTTCTGTTACATCTGAGCCATAATAGCACACGGCTGCAGGGATTCCATGTGTAGGTGACTATTAACCCTTTAAAGACGAAGCGTATCTGTTTTATATAAGGACTCAGTGCGTACCGCGCTGTAAACACTCTCCACCTCGGTTATAAAAACCAGTCTCTTAATGTTTTATAAGGCAAAAGTTGCTGTTTGTTCTGAGATCCGTACAAAACACATAAACGCAATGTGGGCACAACGTAGAATTTTTTTATGTTAAACTTGGTCGTACGTAAAGTTACCGATAGGCTTTAAAATGTTAATGTCCCCGCACAAACTACTTCAAAAATTCTAACGGCTTAGTTGAAATTGTGAAAAACTGCACGCTTCAAAATTGTGCAGTTTTCGCAGGGCAAGTATGCAAAACACAAGGAATTTTACTCAGCTAGGAATTCTGGAAAATTTATGTCTTTGAAAGGTAGCCTAAATCTCGAGGCCCCCTTAGGAAATTATTTGTTACGCTGTTGTAGCTGCCGTTATGAAAAGAAAAAAGAAAACACTTATTATTAAAAATATGTCAGTTGCCATAGGTTACTGTGTGCGAAGAATTACTGTTGCAGGCCTAAGCCTGACGCAGTTGTGCTCGACTGAACGAAGAAATATGGTTGAATTAGCTGTTAGCCTTTGTTCCAATTATCGAGGCTCCGAAATAAACCACTGCATACATAAGTAAGTCTCTTGATTTGTTTGCTATGATCTCTTACTACGAAAGTAAACTATAATACTGATTAAAGCCCGCAGATTTGCCCCTGTAAGCAAGGGTGCAACCGAGTTAATTTTGTAGGAATTTTCCTACACGGCGTCGTCTGAACTGCGCAGCTAACGTGTCAGGATCAGTCACATTTTATTAAATTTGGAAATTTGAACTGAGAGCTCAACGTTTTTTCTACACGCGTTGTTCACTTCTAATTGTGCAGTTTTAGACCGCGCATTTAGAGCGGTATAAATATCTGATCGTCTGTAGGGCCTTGTAGAGAATTTTGGATGAAAATTTGTCTAAGGAATCAAAATTAAATTCTGGGTAAAAATCTTTACGAAATTTTCTCGTCTGGATCCATGTCTGTGACAGACGAACTTGGGTGTGAATATTGTGCAGCAAAGACTTTAACCCTTTAAAGACGAAGTGTATCTGTTTTATATAAGAACTCAGTGCGTACCGCGCTGTAAACACACTCCACTTCGGTTATAAAAACCAATCTCTTAATGTTTTATAAGGCAAAAGTTGCTGTTTGTTCTGAGATCCGTACAAAACACATAAACGCAATGTGGGCACCACGCAGAATTTTTTAATGTTAAACCTGGTGGTATGTAAAGTTACCGCTAGGCTTTAAAAGGTTAAATACTTTTGTTACAATCGGTCCGTAGTTCCAGGTGCGTTCAGTTTAATTCACACAGTGTAAAGACGATGAAAGATAATCACCAAGAAGAAAGAGCCTAATGATATTAATATTATTCCCGCTTTAATTTAATTTTAATACCATTACATTTCACTTTCTTTTGTCTTCGTAACTTAACAGATACTTCCATAATTTTTTTCTGACAAGCCGTTTTGCAGTGGACTTTGTGTTAGCCCTAATGGCCCATCGTTACCAACCTACGATTTTTATTTTATTTTCATTAGTTGACGCGATCTCTATGTCTTTTCTGGCGGACGTAGTTCCAGGCTGGGTAGTATAGCATCTTTAGACAACGCAATTTATTATTCTTTATCCTTTATCACGTCTTGCGAAAGAAATCAAGTCTTGAAATCAAATATGGGCGACCTTCACGTCCTGTTTTGAAGCTTACTTGAAAGCTTGGCTTCAAAATGTATATAAACGAGATAAGCAATGTGCGTATAACGTAACATTGCGGCGCGTTCGCGTGACCATTGTTGCCGTGGAAAATCGGTAAGTATTACATATTCTGAGGGTGACTGTGGCCTTAGCTATTCATCACGCAAAACGCATCCGCCGTATTATATTTTCATCTGTGGTCTGTCCAGCTCTAAAATATTTTTCCGCATCTCATGATACAATTTTCGGAAAAAAGTTGCTGGACATAAAATATGTGTTTTCATTTTTTCTATAATTTTTGTCTGAAACATTTCTCATCTTTGTAAGAAATCAGTGAGGTGCTATCGTGAGCGTAGGTAGGTATTTATGTAAAGTATCCGTTATTCTTGTCAGATTCTAACGAGACTTGACCCTTCTAGTCAGATTTTCGAAAAATCCTTGAATATCAAATTTCACGAAAATCCGCCCATTGAGAGCCGAGTTGTTCGGAGCGGACGGACGGACAGGCATGACTAAGCTGAGAGTCTGTTTTCATAATTTTGTGAAAGCGCCTAAAACCGCATGGGACTTTCGAAGTTTGCGAGGTGATGAAAGTGTCTTGTGGTATGTGACAACGTGTACTTTGGTAGACATTACTAACTTTAGCGATCAACCTATTGTCTGTCTTAAGTATGAAAAATATTTTTAAGAAATAGTTTCGTTAAAACGTTGTTGAATTACATTTAAATTAACTTTTTCTAACTTATTTCTTTTTTTATTATTTATAAATAACTGTGTACACTCCCCTGTTTTTCTTGCCTGTCAAAATCTGATTTTAAACGCAGTGGCCTCTAAGAAACTTATGTTAAAGTATGGCAGGAAAAATTTATGTCTGTAAAGTCTTGTTTCAAAGTTTGAATGTGTGAGTAAATCTTCATGCATACTTGTTAAACGAGTTTCAGATAGTTTGCAAACAGAACATTAACGGAACACAGAATTCCAACTTCATACGTCACTTTGTTGAAGTTCCTTACAGAACACACGGCTTGGTATGTGTGCCGTAGAAACACACTGCAGACCACCAAATTGTTTTAACAGTTGGAGTTCTTATCCTTACATTCTTCAGTTGCGGGGCCAAAGTAACAGCAAATTTTCTGAATCTCATTGAATATCAAATACGTGATGAAATTTGCCAAAGCCTATAAAAATAAATTTCCCAAGATGAGTACGGAATTTTTTCACGAGTCTGCGCATATCATACAGGGTGATGCAGGAGAAAAGGTAAATAGTTTAGGAAGTGATAGTATCAGCCATTTTGAGGAAAGGGTTCATATGTACGTATGTCTTATTCTAAATGGTTACCTAGATAGGGCTGTTTGAATCTCCAGACCTTACTCCAGTAGATTTTTGTTTATGAGTTTGGATGAGGACCGAACATTACAAAAGAAAGGTGGATGCACGAGACGGATTGCTCGATCGCATTTTAGATGCAGCTGCTTGCATAAAGAGACGTGAATATCAGCTCAGACAAACAACACGCAGTCTTCGCGCGCGAGTTGCAAAGTCCGCTGAGGTTGATGGTGGGATTTTCGAACATTTATTGTGCACTGTTACGAATTTGTCATTTCTGTGTAATAAGTTTGTAATTTAAGCATTATATCAAAATTAAAATAAAATTAGCAGTAAGTTATTTGTCTGTCTTTATTACCATTTACAATGTTTTGTGTTTGTAGATTCAAAACACTCTGTTTCGGTAAACATTCAGAATCTGAGATATGTTTATGTAACAAATTATGTTATTACATCAGCCTATACTATGACAGCCACAACTGTTGACCTTTCCTCCAGAATCACTGTGTATACTACACATATACAAGCGCGCGTCCGTGTGTGTGTGTGTGTGTGTGTGTGTGTGTGTGTGTGTGTGTGTGTGNGTGTGTGTGTGTGTGTGTGTGTGTGTGTGTGTGTGTGTGTGTGTGTGTGTGTGTGTGTACACACAAACACATACACACACAACTAGTGGCTAAACATATTTTATATTTAACCTTTTAAAGCCTAGCGGTAACGTTACGTACCACCAGGTTTAACATTAAAAAATTCTACGTGGTGCCCACATTGCGTTTATGTGTTTTGTACGGATCTCAGAACAAACAGCAACTTTTGCCTTATAAAACATTAAGAGACTGGTTTTTATAACCGAAGTGAAGAGTGTTTACAGCGCGGTACGCACGCAGTCCTTATATAAAACAGATACGCTTCGTCGTTAAAGGGTTAAAATGTAAAATAATGTGTGTAACATTGGTCATGCTTTTGGAAGGGATGTGGAAGGAAGCGATCACCATCTAATTTGAGTTAATGTCTTGGCAGTTTCTTTCAGAGGCTGAAGAATAAAATGAAGATTCCTCACCTCCGGAATGATAGAAGCTTACCGTTTGGCCCAGCTTGCCCGCTGTCATGTCTTCTTTTCCATATTACTCACAAATCTGCGCTGTCAGATACGCGGATTACTAAAAGGAATGTACGAAGCTATCTTTTTTATCTCGCTTGCTGTCCTAATAGCAGCCCGTCTCTAGTGTGTGTGCAAATGTGTGTGTCGATAACTCGTTAGAAATTTGTACTGGTTTTGAAGTGGGATGTGTGGGTTATTAAAAGGCGAGGGGGGATTAGCATTTGTGGTACAAAGTGATTCGTTGCAGTGACTCTCTGGGCTGGCTGGGTTTTCCGCTCGAAGGAGCAAATTCAGAGCCTCATGAAGTATTTACTATTTACACACCTGCCCGGCCACGAGAGCCGGAACTTTACACTTGCACTGACACGTTTCTCCCTCGTCAGTGCTGGCCTCGTTCTGACAAACGTGCCTTTCCACTTGAACTGTAACTAAAATTTGATGTTACGTAGACCGTGACTTTGGCAACCGTGCGAGAAGAAAGTGTGTGACCCTGTCTACCTGTGTACACTTTCTTTGCGGAACCGAAGAAACATATAGTCGAACCCGGTTTCAACGACATGGGTTTATACGACACCGCGTGTATATCGTCAGATATTTTGTCGTGCCAATTAATCCCTCACTGTTAACAATAACATTATTATTTTCGGTTATAACGACACTCTTTTATAACGACACAAAATATTCAGTCCCTATCACGACGTTAGAACAGAATTAGACTGTATGTAGTCCAGAATTTATATCCATATATGGGACAAATTTTTGAGGCACAAGAACATATTGGATTGACTTATAATGCTGATATATTCCACGTCAGCAGTGCATATGTTAACCCGCCAGTGGACGATTATGTGCTAGCTGAAACCAATCCGCATCATCACATGTAATTTGAAATCTTCGTCCCATTTACTTCAACGTCTACACTGTCCTGTCTGGCCTCTTCCAAGTGATTGCTTCAGGTCCTCTGGCGAAGGGTCTCATGTTCGTTTTCCTGTTCACTTATGCTTCCTACATGGCTACCAACTGTCACCTTTTTTTATTTTAAATTTCAAGCTCACGTATTGCTTCTGAAGAGCCAGCACGTACACCATAGTACGTCTTCAGACAAATCGCATTCCTTCCAAAATCGAACCGGCTCTCTGTTCAAATGCTAACACTAATCATTTTAGTTTCAACCGCTTGGTCTCTCACAGCAATGTGCATCGTAAAAGTGAATAACAAAGGAATGGATTTTTTATCCTCTTTTCCCGTTTTTATTCATTCGGATACAAATGAAAATCTTCTTTGAAATGCCCCTCATGCACACTTGATGTGCCCATTTAGCGTTTAGAATTTAACATCGCCACGGTAGTCGAAAGCCTCTCTTCCAGCATCACAACCACCACCACCACCACTACTACTACCACCCCCAACCGTACCAACACATAAAGGCTGCGTACATGACAGAGAGTCAGACTTTTACAGAATTATTAATCTCGACTGGACTCCCTCTACCAAGCCTTTGTGTATTTCTGTCTGCCTAATCCATCACGATGAACTCTTGTAAATTTTACCCATTTTTCAGTTTAAAATGCTCAACTGGAAATTCATACCTTTTAAAATTTACTGTCGTATTTATTGCTAGTGTATGTTCTCTTTTGGTCAGTTGGGACGCATTGTGTGCCCCTATGTTAAATATTCTAACTGTATTGTGCACAAATGTTTTAAGTGTAGGAATGACCAGCGTATTATTTAATACTAGAATACTGCTCTTTTGCATCGTTAACACTTTAAAGACTAGTGTTCACGTAAAATATGGTTAAAGATCCAGCTCGTACCGCACAGTAAAAAACACTTTCATCTCTGTTATAAGAACCAGTCAGCCAGTGCTGTAGAAGGAAAAATCGCTGTTTTTTCTGAGATCTATACAATACACATAAATACACGCTCTGGGCGGAACGTAGAATTTTTGAATGTTTAACCTGGTGGTACATGTAGTAACTGCTGGGCTTTGAAGGACCAATAAGTGTGTATTGTTAGCATGTATTCCTACATGGGGTGTAAGATGTTTGCGATTTAAAGCATCCATACATTTTCAAAAATTCGGAATAATAGTATTTTTTCTGCCAACACATCTGGAAGAAGGTAACAGCACTTTAAAAAGTTCGGTATTAAAAACTCGAACAAGAAATAGACATGCAGTGTTTCCTAATGTGCCTGTAAATTTTCAAGGTAAATACCTAAACTATAGTTTTAGGTTTTTTTGGTGTACTTTAGAAGATTTTCAACCAACAAAAGATTTTGTAATGTGACGTTGACATAATAGTCACTAATTTTCACATTCGTTGTAATGAAATGAGTAAGTGTGGGTCGAGCCCTTGCGGTCCCGATGCACATGCCCTTAAACAGGCCCTTTGTGCCCCCTCACTAGCCCCAAGGCATGAGAGCCCTGTCCTATTAAAGAAGTTCCGGATCGCCCCCAGACTCAGACCTCTAATGTCCTGAGGGTCCGTGTACAAGGATCCCAGATAAATATGCCTGAGTGTCGCCAAGGCTTCACACTCACACAGTACATGGGCTGAGGTTTCCTCCCCAGCCTCACATTTCCTACACAAGCGACTATCTATCCGCCCCATTTGTGAAAATATCTTCTCAGGGTGTTACGCCAAGTGAAAAGGCCAATATTTACCCTGGATTGCGCCCTATTAAGGGACATTAGCGTGGTCTTGGCAGCAGTGCGAGGGCCCGAGGTCAACTCACGAACCTGTCTCAGAGTGGCAACTAGACCCTGCCGTCGCATCAAGTGCTGTCTGTCCAACCAGCACTGAATTTTGCTTCTTATACGCTGCCTTGAGACCCCCAACGCCGGCTGCAGTCCAGCAAAGTGGTGAGCAGAGCCCTCCTTTGCGAGCTCATCGGCAATTTCATTTCCACGTATCCCTGAATGTCCGGGGACCCAAAATGGTAAGTGGAGATATCGTCCGACGCCCTTTGGCACTATCGTACTTCATTGTTGTAAGATAATTTTGTATACTTTTTCGTGTGCTCAAACATCACAGACAAAGACGTACTGGAGGGTGGATGTATAACGCTACCCATTTTTGACTTAAATCCTAGGTGGAAGTGTGTGGTAAGCTTGACATCTCTGCCGTTTTGGCCCCGCTAAGACACCCCCAGTTTTATATTTGATTCCAGAATCTATGTTCAGGGTAGTTTTTATCTCCTGGGAATAAAGGGAGTAGGTTTCTCAGAAACGTTGCTTCCTATCTATCAAAGCACACTCGGTCACTTCCTTAAAGACAGCCGTATATGAATGATGTTCTTGCTTACATGATATTTTCTATGAAACTTACTAGTTGTGATTAGGCAGGCATAGTATGACGTGCTTCTTCATTTCACAGTGTAATATGCGATGACTCCAAATACCTGTAGGCCTAATGTGGAGCCGATCGGGCGGATACTCACAGCATAGCTATCTATCGCATGCCTTCAGTTGTCTGTAAGCAGCAGTAGGTGCCGTAGTTTGAGCGGCTGTCAGTGTGCATGGTGATGCTTTGGCCTGTTTGGGTGCAGTCATAACACGGCCAATGTGGCTGAACTGTGCGCACAGCCGATCTCTATGAATAGGGCTGTCAGCATCTCCATTCCAGACGAATACTTTGGCTTATTGCAGTTATTAAAAGCACGTGAACGGAAAATGCGAGGACAAGCCGAAACCACCAAATGAGCGTGCTTAATAGACGTACCAATTCCGAGCAGTCACACAACCTCTACAACACAAACACCGAGATGCTCCAGAAGTATACAGGCTTCAAAGAACAGCTTGTAAGAATGCGGCAACTGAAAACGGCTTTATGTAATACCATTATTATTATTATTATTATTATCCACAACGGGTATTATTCCAGATTACACGGAAGTTTGAAAATGCTTATTCTCCGCCCTGCTGTGTGTGTGTGTGTGTGTGTGCGCGCGCGCGTGTGTGTGTGTATATATATATTCTAATCCAGAAAGCAGATACGTGCCGTATAGTCAGAAAGGTTTGCAGAACGGTGCATAAGAACTGTCTGGTCAGTGAGACCCGGAGTCTTGTGAGAACCAGCTAAACTGCTGGGAAGTGAGGAAAGTGGGTGGTGGTGGTAGTGGTGGTGGTGGCGGTGGTGGCGGTAGTGGTGGTGATGGTGGTGGTGGTGGCGGTGGTGGTGACGGTGGTGGAGGAGGTGGCGGAGAAGGGAACGGGGGTGG
>BLKM01012955.1:38185-63418 GCA_013340265.1 Coptotermes formosanus | reverse complement strand
TAATAATAATAATAATAATAATAATAATAATAATAATAATAATAATACCAAATTGAAAATGAGTACACATGTCTGTCGAAAGGAGGTCATTCAGTTGCCATCATCTTTCGAACATAAAAACTTTCAATTTTGAGGATGGCTGTACCGGTTTACACGGAAAGTTTAGTACCGATATACCGAACTGCACGGCGTCACATCAGACCATTATATTCATTTAGACGGCAGTACACCTTTGTGAGCCAGAAATATAACTTTTTTGCCTTACGCTTGACGACTTCTACACAGAAGTTCTTGCTTTATTTTAGATTTCAAATAATCGAGGTTTCCTCCTGCATTTGGCCAAAATGGCCGTCCCTTTGAAGACCTTTACAGTCCACTTCGTGAATAACACTGTGCGCCAATAACTTCACAGCACAATTTCCTCCCGATAAATAATGTAAACTGAAGTTCGATCAAGATACCGCGTAAAAAGTTTATTGCCGATAGCATTCAGGTATTCGTGAAATGACGTCACCGTCCAGTGTATTCGGACAGTACAAGGGCTCAGTGGAGCTAGCGGTAACTGAGATAGAGTCGGTCCATAGCATTCAGAATGGCAACCGCATAGACGCGGCTCTCCTCGTCTCTCTCTCTCTTTCTCGCATCGACACGCAGAACATGGGCCAGGAAGGGGGGGACTGCGTCATCAGTAACAGCTGGGACATGCCTTTGCTAATGACCGTAAATCATGAATGCCCATGACTACTAACATGGGATGTGCTGGTTGCATGTCTAACCCGTGACTTCCATCCATCCTACCGCCCCTACATTATTTGGATCATTTCCTACAGAATGTGGAGTGGATAACTAATCGCCAGCTGGAGCGTATCTTCATGGCCCTTCAAAGTACAGCCATGTTTGTGCATGAACTTCAGTGTTGTGAAACACAACGCGAGGCAATTTAGCTTCAGACAACATAATTACGAACTTATACTGCTTTGTGTTCTGTAGTTTTGAGTTCTTTGCAGCGTGCGGGAAAATTATAAATCTTGTCTGTCCTTCTGTTTGTCGTACCGCATTATCAACAGCGGAGCTCTAGGAGGGTTCCAGGGACAGTTGTCACACTGTAAGCGACTCAGAGTTGGTAGTTTCTAATCTTTTGAAATCGGCAATAACAAGTTTTGAGTTGTTTTGAGTTGTGATAGACTTACCGAAATGACGTAAGCTTGATTGTAAGCAATAACCATGGTAACCAAATTGGCACCAGCAACTGTGGTAACCGCAGTGACCTTATTACGCTAATACCACATTAACGTGCTTCATATCTGTGAGAAATATAGTCGAACCCGGTTATAACGACCTCGGTTTATACGACACCTCGTCTATAGCGTCAGATATCCTGTGGTACCAATTAATTTCTTACTGTTAACCACAGCATTACACTAGTTGGTTATAACAACACCCGTTTATAACGACACAAAATATTCAGTCCCTTTCATGACGTTATAACCGAGTTCGACTCTATAAGTCGGCATTGCATTCTTCTGGAACATGACACTGCGTCACCAGGCAGTCGTATTCCGACGTTTCAAAAATCCCACTGTCTGTATCATCGAGGGTCAATAAGTGACGTGGAAAGGACTTACTGTCCCTTAAATGTGACGTTACAGAAGGGTCAGTAAGTGGCGTGTAAAGGACTTACTGTCCCTTAAATGTGACCCTACAGAAGGATCAGGAATTCTTTTCCAAGACTTACTGACCCTTGAATAAAAACTGTACGTTCCTTCGAAACGTCGGGATCCAATTATCCAGTGTCGCAGCATCATAGTCCAGAAGAACGGAGTAATAAGCCATACCGCTACGAAAATTTCGGAACACCAAACATATAGAGTCGAGCGCCAACATTCGTATGTGTCTGTAGTGTGAATGCATCGTGCCGGGGTGCGTAATGTTGAACTTGTTACCGAGGAGACCAAAATTATGTGGAATTTCTTTAATGCGGTCAGGATTTCGCTTGTCTTAGGAGGCTGTATCAAAAATTGAAGGTCTGTATTGCCGAATTCTGTGTAATATGATTATTGTCAAATCTGTGGGTATGTGAGAGGAAGAATAAGAAGGCGTAGACAAGATCTAAGGAACATACTAGAAACTTCGCACCATAGTTGAATGATTTTAAAATTAGACTGAAAATAGTTCTATTTTTACTGTGTTGTTTACGCAGTCATATTTTATTAAAAGTCACATTATTGAGGGTTGACTCCTCTACCGGGCCACGCTATGCGACAGTCGAGAGACCTAATATGAATATCTGCGGTGGCAATAAGAGCTATCGGGTTGTATTATTTCGTTTCGCAGTCCTTCCCTCTTCTGCCTACTTCTTCACTGTAGGTGTAGAGATTTTTTTTTTTAATTTTACTTGATGACACTCAGACACACACCACATTCGATAGGACTCCTCTGGACGAGGGATCGGTCTATCACAGAGACCTCTACCTGACAACACAAACACTGTACAAGAGACAAACGTCCATGCCTCCGATGGGATTCGAACCCGCAATCCCAGCAACCGAGCAGCCGCAGACCTACACCTTAGACCGCGCGGCCACCGGGATTGGCGAGTTGTATTGTCCGATTTATTATTATTATTATTATTATTATTATTGAAAACTAAATTAATATTTTGCTGAGAAAAAATGAAGGAAGGTGGAAATTATTTTTGCGCACGAGGCCTTGTAATTTATAATGCGGATACTGCCTTATGAATACATCTCACAAGAATAAAGCAAGGGGGCCGTGCTGTCCCCATAGCACTGTGTTTACAGCCGCAGTTGTGACATCTGTGAGTGCAAATTGTACACAGTGGTAAACACAGAAGTTGTGTGTAATGCAAAGCAAAGTGGGGGTGAAACGGGTGGCCAAGCAAATACTCCTGTGATAACATGGGTCAAAAATATGTAAACATGAATGTAACACTGGCTAACCTATGGCAAGGAATGGGGAGCAGACCTTCCCAGTGCGGTATGACTAAAATATATTTGTTGATTTATTCAACAGGTAATTTGTAAATCAGCTGAAAGTTACCCCCCCCGCCCCCCCCCCCAAAAGAGTCCTGTTTAGCACTAATCCTGCTGCAGTGTGACCATTTCTGAAGTAAATAACTCACGAAACTTCGTTCTGTGGGGTCTGACGTGTAACGTTGATGGTTGCTTAACGAGGCAATAAACTCCCAGAATCTGTGAACTGCTGACATTAATGTACACAAAAAACCCAACCGCTCTTGGAGTCTTATCATGACACATTGCAAGTCGCTGCACCTCTTTATGTAACACACTTTCATCTATGCTCAGGTCTCCCAAGTAGTCTTTTACGTTGAAGTTATCCAAATAATCACGCATTAGGTTCATGTTTACACATCTTTCATCCAGCAACGGGCTAACCTAACTTCTTGTTTTCCTCAGGCCCTTCAGCGAAATCTGCCGCTATCTCTTCATTTAATCCTATTTGAAATTCAGTATTTATCAATACTCCTATCATTCTGAAATGGGACAGAAATAGCTCAGTCAGTATAGTGACCAGGCGACGGGTTGGAAGATACGGAGTTTGGATTTCGGCAGGGGGAAGCGATTTTTCTCTTCCCCAAAACGTTCATACCGGTTCTGACACCCATCCAGCCCCCCGTCGGATGGTGGCTGTGTGCTTTCCTCCAGTTAAAAACGCTGGGGAGTGAAGTTGACCACTCAACTCCATCTAATGCCAATGTTAAGAATGTGTGGAGTTATACTTCTACTCCTTCTTTATGCATTCATGGCGTGTTTAGGGACAAGCTATCTCTTTTTACAATCTGAGATGCTGATGATATCGCTACATAAACTAAAAGTCAACAATGAAAAAGGAGTTTTTGGTTACTATAAAGTACTGTATTTCGGAATGTGACGACATGTCGAACAAAGGTGCTGCCTGCATTTGCATTGTAGAATAATGTTTCTGCCGTGAAGATTCATGCAGCAGTTTCCGCCGAAGTATTAGTAAGAAGCCATCAATTACGCGGTGTCACATCCCTAAGACAGTTAACTTCCACGTAAATTCACGTTTGTCCTTCGCTCCTGATATGTCTTACCATTTCGATCTAATTGTGTAAAAAGGCTGGCTTCTTGTAAATTGATTTCGGAAAGTAACCCGCGAAGGTCTATTAAAGGAAGTGAAAGTATCTGTTATCCAATACTCTCCGATTTCCGAAAGAGCATTGCTTTTTGGAAGGTTTCCAGGCTTCGCCCATTGTTCCTTCTGGTAAGAGGAAAATCTAAATGAGAGTGAGTATGGAGCAGTCGTGTTTCCATGCGTATCATATACATATATATATTCCTCGACCAGAGGAAACCTACCGGGTATATGTGTGTGTGTGTGTGTGTTTGTGCGTGTGTGAGTACTTGTGTGTGTGTTTGTGTGTGTCTGAGTGTGTGTGTGTGTGTGTGTGAATGTGTGTGTGTGTTTTTGTGTGTGTGTTTGTGTGTGTGTCTGAGTATGTGTGTGAGTGTGTGAGTGTGAGTGTGTGTTTGTGTGTGAGTGTGTGTCTGAGTACTTGTTTGTGTGTGTCTGAGTGTGTGTGAGTGTGTTTGTTTTTGTGTGTGTGTGAGTGTGAGTGTATGTGTTTGTGTGTATGAGTGTGAGTGTGTGTGTGAATGTGTGTGTGAGTGTTTTGTGTGTGTGTTTGTGTGTGTGTCTGAAATGTGTGTTTTTGTGTGTGTGGGAGTGTGTGTTTTTGTGTGTGTGGGAGTGTATGTGTTTGTGTGTGTGTTTGTGTGTTGGAGTGTGTGTGTGTGTGTGTGTGAATGTGTGTGTGTGAGTGTTTTGTGTGTGTGCCTGAGTGTGTGTGTGAGAGTGTGTGTTTTTGTGTGTGTGTGAGTGTATGTGTGTGTGTGTGTGTAATTGTGTAATCTAGAAACCTCAAAAATGAGGCGACCGTGGCGCGATTTGGGCTTTTGCACCACAGAAAATAATACGCGCATACTGAGTGACTCAGGAAGAAAGCGAATATTTTGGGAGGTGACAGTGTCGGTCATTGTGAGAAAAAAAGTCAGTATAAACATGTATGTAATTCTGAATTGTTACCGAAATAAGCCGTCGAATCTCTTTGACCTCCAGACGCCAAGCCCGTTAGATTTTTGTTTGTGCGGTTGGATGAAGAGCGAAGTTTACAAACGAAAGGTGGATACACGAGACAAATTGCTCGCTCTCATTTTAGATGCTGCTGCCCGCGTAAAGAAACTTGAAGATCAACTCAGACGAACAACGCGCGATCTTCGCACACGAGTTGCAAAGGGCATTTAGGTTGACGGTGGGACTTTCGAAAATTTTTTGCAAACTGTAACTAATTTTTCCTTTCTGTGTAGCAAATTTGTCACTTAAACGTTAAATGAAAATGAAAATAAAATGCAGAGTAATTTCTCTTTCTTTATTACCATTCACAATGCTTTTTTGTATGTAGATTCAAACAGCTGTATCTCAGTTACCATTCAGAATTAGATGCATATTCATATGAACTTTTCTTCTCTCGATGGCCGATACTACCCCCTCCCAAAATATTTACCATTCTTCCTGAATCGTCATCGTAGTCGTAGTCCTTCCCTCTTCTGCCTACCTACTCACAGCAGGTGTCGAGGTTGTTTATTTTCACTTGATCACACTCAGACACACACCACAGTCGGTAGGACTCCTCTGGACGGGGGATCGGCCCATCGTAGACACATATACATGACAACACAAACACTGTACCAAAGACAAACTTCCATGCCCCTAAGTGGGATTCGAACCCACGATCCCAGCATGCGCTCGGCCGCAGACCTACGCCTTAGACCGCGCGGCCACTGTGTTCCTGAATCACCCTGGATATATAAATTCAGGTTTCCCTCAGTCGGAACACAGTACATCATTACAAAGGCAGATTACTATTTTGAGGGAAATAAACGCCTGTATTTGGGGCATCATGCGAAAATGTCGACAAGGTGTCTTAATGTCACAGCAGTCGGTAGGTACATGTAGTAAGGACTAATATTTAAAGGACTGAAACCAAGTCCTTCGCTGAACACCTGTACTTTCCAAAGCAGTCTACCCCAACGTTTGCTGTACGTATTACGT
Source organism: Coptotermes formosanus (assembly GCA_013340265.1). Lineage (NCBI taxonomy): Eukaryota > Metazoa > Arthropoda > Insecta > Blattodea > Rhinotermitidae > Coptotermes > Coptotermes formosanus. Next base: position 57,304 of record BLKM01012955.1, on the reverse strand, counting down.
TTCGTAAGCTTCCAGCTGTCTGTCTGTATCAGCATTCGCCGTGACCATTAGGCAATTTCTGTGACAGGACGGTTTCACCGGTCTGTCTAAACGAGGTATGTAGGCGTCAATAACCTAATGCAGCCGTATGACAGTCTGTATTAGCATGAAGATGTATGAATGATGCATTCGTAAATGGTACACTGTATAATGCGTCTCTACGCGAAAATATGTTTAATTTCATACAGATGCTATTTAAGACGACAGACTAACAAAAATGTGTTAAAAATGCTGACAACAACATCGAAGCATTGTCTGTTTGCCCGGATAGATACTATATTCGAATTATAGATAAGAATAAAATAATTGGTAAATATGTCCCAATGTTTAATGAACCGTTTAAAGACGAAGCGTGTTTGTTTTATATAAGGACTCAGTGCGTACCGCGCTGTAAACACTCTCCACTTCGGTTATAAAAACCAGTCTCTTAATGTTTTATAAGGCAAAAGTCGCTGTTTGTTCTGAGATCCGTACAAAACACATAAACGCAATGTGGGCATCACGTAGAATTTTTTAATATTAAACCTGGTCGTATGTAAAGTTACCGCTAGGCTTTAAAAGGTTAATCAGTACGTAATGAAAACATGCAATACTAGGTGCAGAGCTGTACGCATTCCTAACCCAAGAACAAGATTTAGACAAGTTTTTGGTTTCACGTTTCGGCCGCTTTTATCGTAGATAATTTTGTTTCCATTTGATATGGTAGTTCGCAGAACCGGTCTTCATCTGGTGGAGACGTAAAAACCCGATATTCCTGCTTGTAGCCGAATTATCATTAGCTGTCTCGACTTCGCTTGGCGTAATGTAATGTAATGTAATGTAATTGTTGCATTTGTTTGGCTTCAGAACGTTTATATTTGTAATGATGGACCGGAGGATTTCAGTTTTAGTATATTTAATGGAGTACATTTTGAGTTTGGCTGTTCACAAAACAGGTATGCTGCAAATGGTAATTAGTTTCACTCAAACAGATGTAAACAACAAAGAATTTTGTCCTTTGTCTTTAGATGTTTGGTTTTAATGTTAGAATTACAGTGGTACCGGACATTAAGCTCTGTGCTTTAGTGCATATGTACCCATAATTACCTCTGAAGATGGAGACGGCAGGCTCATCCAAAATGTTTGTGCTTGACTGCCAAGGCAAGCAGCTTCGTATCCCAACGATCGCTATTTTAAGTCACGGATTAACATATTTTACTCTGCTTCTGTGATTTTGGCTGTTAGGCAATTTTCACGAAGTAAAAAAGAAACACATCTCCTTATGTGTAGGCCACCTCTGCGTGACCTTTTATCAGCTACTAAACATTTGTCGGATTTTCGTGAAATTCGGGGTAGGATTTCTTGACAGAAATTCGTCGATCAAGAGGGAGTTTTGTGCACGTTGGTAAAACGAAAGCCATAATTTACGTAAGGGCTAAATTATATTTTGCCATATCTTCTGCATTTCTTCCGTGTCGGATAAATTTCAGCGTGAAAGATTTCCAAGTACTGCAGTTTCGCAAATATATAAGTTTTGTAAAAATCAGTGAAGTGGAATTCATACTTTCTTAACCTTTTAGAGCCTAGCGATAACTTTACTTACGACAAGGTTTTAACATTAAACAATTCTACGTGGTGCCCACATTGCGTTTATGTGTTTTGTACGGATCTCAAAACAAACAACAACTTTGCCTTATAAAACATTAAGAGACTGGCTTTTATAACCGAAGTGGAGAGTGTTTACTGCGCGGTACGCACTGATTTCTTATATAAAACAGGTACGCTTTGTCTTTAAAGGGTTAATGGTGCAAAGGAAATTTTACATGTGTTTCCCACGTTTCTAGAATAATTTTGTTACCTTTTGGTGTTGGATATTTCCACAAGAATTTGTTGAATAATTGTGGGCGTTTTGTGAAAATTGGCACAGTAAACTGTCTTTTACTTAGGGGCGTCGAGGAATTTTCATTCATAATTTCTATATTTATCATAAGATTGGACATTTTCTGTAAGAGATGGAAACATAATACTCTGGTGCACTTGTGAGTTTTAAAAAAGAATCGGCGCTGAAAGGGCCAGGTTTTTTTGCTGGTGTAAATTAGATTATAATTAGGTGCGTATCATGAAGGTTGTGATGTAAGAATGTAACAGTTTTCGCAAAACTGTGTTACTGGGCATACTATTCACAATTTTGGTAATAAATGTGGAAGTCTTTCATTTTCCTGCAATTAACTTCAACATCTAAAACGGTATTATTTCTAAATTTTATGTGGCGGCGTTTTATGTAACCTCGCAATAGCCCCTAGTGGGCCAGGGCCTCCTCATTATGGAGGCTTCACGATCACACCCAGACACACCTCACTCGGTAGGACTCCTCTGGACGGGTGATCAGACCGACGCAGAGGGCTCTACCTGACAACCCACAACACTCAAAACAAACAGACATCCATGCCCCCGGTGGGATTCGAACCCGCAATCCCAGCAACGAACGGCCGCAGACCCACGCCTTAAACTTCGCAGCCACTGGGATCGTTGAATTCGCTACACTAATAATAAATTCTTATTTTGCTTTTTAGGTTGTTATTCTTACATCTTGTGTATATGCACAGATATTTATTGATATTCTTTATGCTGTCAATGTGAAACTTATCAGCGTTACTTTCTGTTATTTTGTGTTGACAAATGTTGGCCTGGTTTCGAATTCGGAGCCCCTGGTTAGAGAGTTCCCCTTTAGCTGCACGATCAATAACTTTGACTGTAGCAAATAACCGCCCTCAATCCGCATGTAATTTAATCCGCACATCAGTTCTGAACCTCCGAGACGACACACGAGCTGAGCATTTCTTAACAGCGTGGTTCATAAGTGGCTTGCTGTAGTAGAAACGATGGATTTCGCTGCAGCGACTCGCCTACGGTTTACTGTTTTTACTGTTTCTAAAGTACTGCTGCCAAATTTCGTTATGTAGTCAAGTTTTTTTTCACTTTTAGTGCAATTGTCTGGTATTATGATCAGTTACCTTCGAAATTCAATGTTACTCTACAGATGGCTGTATCATAACACCGTGCAGTGTCGTATAAATTTAGTGACAGTCATTGGAAACTCACTGCCTCCACCTTCAGGTTAGAGGACGCATTCCGTATAGCCTTTCCACTTCGGTTTGTCCGTGTCCTCTGCTTGTTCCACCGCAACCCACTGGCCCGCTCGAGGATTTGTGTCCATTACTCGTGTCCCTATATCTTACCCTAACCTCCGGTTTGTGATTAGCTTTCCTACCGTGATAATAGAAGCAGTGTATCCGGCCGAAATGTCAGCAGTTTGCCCCAGATTATACAGAAACACCTTCTGAAATAGGGTAATTTGATGAGTGTCTTTTTCATTGTCAATGATCGGGTTACTAACAGTCCCACTTCATAGGGTGTTTATCCTCAGGTAAAGGTACAAAAATCCCGTTAGAGCCCTGGACAGGCCCCGAGATTTCAAGGAGGTTGAGGCTCCTAGATTTCCAGACAATCGGTGCCTGAAGGTGGTAAGGATGTCAGCCTTACGCAACGGCCGCCTTTACCCCCCAGGAAATATTCCTGGTACTCATTTCTGTTAGAGGCTGAAGCGACCATAGGGCCATAGTGCGGCCGACAGGATTATGTCAATGAAAAATTCCGATGACACCATCGCGGTTCTTCCGCAGGTAAGAGACGGAAAATGAATGTTAGTTGTCCTGCTAACTGCTTCGTCTGATCAGTACGTATGTATTAACCCTTTAAAGACGAAGCGTATCTGTTTTATTTAAGGACTCAGTACGTACCGCGCTGTAAACACTCTCCACTTCGGTTATAAAAAGCAATCTCTTAATGTTTTATAAGGCAAAAGTTGCTGTTTGTTCTGAGATCCGTACAAAACACATAAACGCAATGTGGGCACCATGTAGAATTTTTTAATGTTAAACCTGGCGGTACGTAAAGTTACCGCTAGGCTTTAAAAGGTTAAGCAAATTGTATAGAATGTGCCCTTCTGACTGCTGGGATTTTTATGGTCGCATTATTTTCTTGAAATAAAGGATGGAAGCTAGATCTGTTTTCATCCCGAGATGCTGTGGAGGGCACGCCAATCTTCAGACACAGTTTGCGAAATTCGTCTTAGTTTTGGAACACTAGACAACGGACAAATTACTGTGAACTCTTAATCAAAAATTTAAGTGAGGCTAACATATTCAAAACCCTGTCACTGAATGACACTTGAACTGTAAAGGCGGAAGTCCTGTCGTATATGATGCTGTGCCGTTCATTCCCTGTCTCCCCAAATTTTGAAGGATCTTAGTGCTCTTATGGCCAAGGTAAAATATTTCCCTTGGACTGCTTATCGCTAAAGACGAAGGCAATGCGATCCTTCGAAAAGCCGGCAAACACTTCCTCCCATCCCAAAATACTTAAATCTCCAGAAACACCGCTGTGAAAACTTCAAATCTCCAAATTTGAGGAATTACGGTGATGAATGCTGCATACTTTTATATTTTGGGTTATGACGTCATGTGGTCTGGTAGGTGTGTACCGTTACCGAAATTATGGAGGATAAGGCCTTTCATTTTTATCTGAGAATTTACCCTGAAGATGGAAGCTTTTTTGTTTTCCGAAACATTGTTATTCATGTAACACATTACACTATGCCATTACACAGAAAATACCAAAATACCATGTTACTGTAGGCGAAGGAATCATTTAAAGCAATTAAAATCGTTACGTGAACATTTCCACAGCGCCATGTCACTGTCACCATGAACACAATTGATTAACACGTGGCCTTCACACGTAATTAATCGCAGTGCCTATTGTTGGACCAAATACGACAACTTTATTGATGCATACACTTCAGTTCGAAACCAGTTAGCGACTGCAATAATATGTAGTCACTAATCACTCAGAAATAATATGGCATTCATTGATGCAAGTACGTACATTAGTCTACATTTAGTCCCAAAAACTACGTATAAATCACGCAAACAGTGTTTGTGTGTGGATCATTGAAAACACGTTTAAAATTCTACTCTTTTATGTTAAATTCACTAAACCTGGCAGATGGAACATCATGATACTTTCCATCTGATTTAACCGAACAGCGTGTGGCACTGAGTGTACAACGTTACAACACTTGATAAGTGGCTTTAACATACGGGTTTATTAATTTACGGTTGCTTTAACAAAATTTTGGTCTGCTTTTGGTTTCTGCACTGTGTAGTGGTGAATAAATACGCCGAAAAGTGTCGGAACGTTTAACCATTACATGGTGCAGAAACCCAAAAAAAAGACCGTCAGTTGATTTAAAAATATCCATGCCCCGTGCAGTAAGGCAAGTCACCATATATATTCCAACAACTGCACTATAATTAGATACAATAACATACAAAGATGTGATAATCTTCCTACATGTTTCGGCCATTTCGGGGCATTCTGGGGAGTTATTTAACAAAGAAATATGCAGTAATGTCTATTTATGTCATAGGTATGCAATGTTAGAGTTAAACTACAAATATTAAAATGTCTTCAAAGATTAACCCTTTAAAGACGAAGCGTATCTGTTTTATATAAGGACTCAGTGCGTACCGCGCTGTAAACACTCTCCACTTCGGTTATAAAAACCAATCTCTTAATGTTTTATAAGGCAAAAGTTGCTGTTTGTTCTGAGATCCGTACGAAACACATAAACGCAATGTGGGCACCACGTAGAATTTTTTAATGTTAAATCGGTTAGTACGTAAAGTTACCGCTAGGCTTTAAAAGTTTAAAAAGAATAGTGCAGTGTGTATTTTTAATATTGATGTTGTTGGGTGTCAGTTAGTTGACCCGGCACATCTTGTTGTACGGTATAACGGCACCGTAATGTGCTCTTCATTCGTTTTAAGCATTTTCGATTTCAATTCAAACCTTACCGTTGCACATCTATAACGTAACCAGCCATTACTGTATTTTTATTTGATGAGTCCCTCCCTGAGGATGGCCGAAGAAGGCCGAAACATGTAGAATTACGACATGTTTCTATATTGTTGTATCTAATTATAGTGTAGTTGTTGGAATATATATGGTGACCAACAATTGATATTAACGTTTAACCTCTGTTTGTTATTAATTTTGTTACTCTTCTTGTTTGGGCCGTTTGCAGCGTTTAGCATTGGGTTAGATATCTGACATTTGTAAGAAAGTTTCATTGACTTTCTCAAGGTCCTAGACATCGCAGAAGTCCCAAAACGTAAACAAAAAAAAACGAGATTATGCTGAATTTTAGGCTGTCAAAGACTTTCGATACGACAGACACTTTCTTGCATGAAATTGGTATTTCGGTACTGACGCGTATAACTGCAGTTAGTGTTAAGACGCCGTGTGACTTGGTAGATAGGTACCAACATTTCAGGGAAAGCTGCTAAAAATTTGATGGTAACAGGTTAGAGCCTACCCTGAAAATGGAGGCGTCAGGCTCCTGTGAAATATTCGTACCTGGTGACACATCAAACACAACCATAACTTCGTAGCTTGTTTTTATGTTAATCGAAATCAGAGATAGTTGGGTATATTTATATATCAACAGATGGCAGAAGAGTTAACCTTTACTTATACAGTCAAATACAGACGACGGATCACTAGCGTCACGTCTCTGAATACGGTACCTTGTGTACAACATAGAAATTGTTAATTACACAGGTGCTTACTGACTGTATGGCGCACATTTGTTTCTTGACGCTGTTTGTTTACATATGTGGTCATAAACTTTCGATCTGATTGTGGAAGGAGAATGTTTATTACCGTTTGCATAAAACCCGCCGCTGGATGTGACTCAGTAGACAGTATTGTAAACTTTCACTGGTACAACATGTTGTAAGTGTAAATAATTTAATGCTTTCATCTACAAGAAGCATTGTTTGCGTATCATTTCTTGCCAAACTGTACCCTGTAGTATAGTGTAGGCGGTGCAGTAAAACAGTGTGCATTGTTCAACAACTGCAATTTGAGAACAAGTCCTGTGTATGGTTGATACAGAGTGCGACAGTGCGACTTGATAGCAATAGAAACAAACCAACATGTAGATGTTTCAGTCAGTTTTGCCATTTGGCTGCGGGCACACACGGGTTTGAACAGGCACGCACGTACACACACACACACACGCGCGCGCGCGTAGTTTTTTGATGCTGACTCTGCGTGTCAAATGAACCAATTACAAGGAACAAACATAGACACAACACTTTGCCCAATATTGACAGTGCACAGGGCTGAAACAGGATCTGCACACCCACCCCCACCCCCCCAGCCACCCGCCCTCACTTTAACGTCCCACCGGACACAAACTACTCCAACATTTATAGTTAAAGTTCTCCAAATCCGTTTCAAACGCGGTATCACGTACTGTGTTTGTCTCCTCCTCTTTTCATTGTCATCCTACTCGCTGTATTATCATGCCTATTGCTAACCGCACACCCAAGACGGCCCATTCAATACAGTGAACACCCTACGGGTTGGACAACCGAGGAACTCAGCTGCGATTACCGGCATGGGTAAAGAATACTTCTGTTCTGCACATCATCCAGCCTCTCTCTGGATCCCAAAATTTCTCCTCACCAAAGGTCACGGGGAATTTTTTTACTTGAGTATAAAGCAGCAGGGACGTGGAGCCAACAACTGGCCTTTATATAGTGCCAAATTTTGTAATGCGTGGATGTATATCTCCACTCCCACATTCATCGTTATTGCATGCATAAACGCCATATGGATAACATCTTCCCACGCAAAACTGGGTGCAGTACCTCGATAGTCGACGTGGGATTTGTGGTGGATAAAGTGTGGTAGCGAGTCAGGTTTTTTCGAGTAGTTTCAATTTTACCTTAAAATTAATAGTCTGTCAGTGCCCCGTACTCACGTGTTATCACAGGATTGTAACAGAGGCCGCAGTAATAAAAGTCTTATTTTCACTCCGTTGTTTTAGTGAAAGAAATTATTGTTTCCCATATTTAACCTTTTAAAGCCTAGCGGTAACTTTACATACCACCAGGATTAACATTAAAAAATTCTACGTGGTGCCCACATTGCGTTTATGTGTTTTGTACGGATCTCAGAACAAACAGCAACTTTTGCCTTATAAAACATTAAGAGATTGGTTTTTATGACTGAAGTGGAGAGTGTTTACAGCGCGGTACGCACTGAGTCCTTATATAAAACAGATACGCTTCGTCTTTAAAGGGTTAAAATGCTGTAAAATATATTGGAGAGGTTAACACATCTGTTCTTGTTTGGTAGGTCCCGGGTTCAAATTTCAGCCTGTAGATCGGCTGTTGCCACTGCGGCTTTTCATAAGCCTGGATGGCATCTGAAATTAAATGACAGCTGTTTTCCTTCACGCACTTTACGTTTCATTACCCTTTCTTTCTGTCTTTCTTTCCTTATTAGTCTGAGTTCTTCTACCTATTCACTGTTAGTGTAGAGGGTCATTGTTGCACCTGACCACACTCAAGGACACACACACACACACACACACTCGGTAGGACTCCTCTGGACGGGTGATCGGCCCGAAGCAGAGACCTGTTCCTGTATAACTCACAACATTCACAAGGACAAACATCCACACCGCTGGCGGGATTCAAACCCACAATCCCAGCAAGCGAGATGTCGTGTACCCACGCCTTAAACCGCGCGGCCACTGGGATCGTCGAATTCGCTACACTAATCATAAATTAATATTTTGCTTTGTAGGCTGTTGTTCTTACATCTTGTGTATATGCACACATATTTATTGGTATACTTTATGCTGTCAATATGGAACTTAATTATTTCTATGTACATAGGGCTCTGACCGTGGTGCTAGTCACTCTGTGCTGGCAAAAGTAGATGGTATCTGCTTTGTGGAATAAAGTGACAAAGCAGATACGTATTATGGAGCTGCTTCAACCAGCAACGACCCAATCTAACATTGAACAAGCTACGTTATATGTAGCCCTGTGCACCTGGGCAAGGCAGAATATGATAAAACCCATAATTGAGCACGTGTTGCACGTTGGAAGGCTTTAGTCATATCACATCGCATACCAATTCTGATGCAACTAATATACAGTCCGTTAAATAGTCCTTGAGCGATTCCTTAAAATAATGCTTTACTAAATAAGAACCCTACGTAACTTTTCCGGTAACGCGCGAGACTTAGTACCGATTAAGAGTCGATGCACATTATACGGCACGACACGACACGACAAAAACCAGCGTTCCTTCACATGTACTGTCATCTAATAGACAGGCAAAATATTCTCTTCTCTCAATCCCACCGACACTGTCTTTGTCGTTAGCTGTCGGTAACGGACTAGTGTGAATTCGAGCATGTGAAAACCGTAAAAGAATATTTTGTCTTGTCGTGTCATATCGTACTGTACCGTGCCGTGCCATATAATGTGAATCGACCATAAATTTCACATCGCATATTTCTGCCACTGTGTGGTCCCAGTTGTAACTAGTGACAATTCTGACATCATCTTCATTCGAGATTAAGGATAGAGTAGCTAGATGAAGCCTTTATGTATTTGCATTATTATAAATCCCGTTGAAATTTCAAGGAAAAATGTGACAATTTTTATTTTCTTAGCTGCAGTTTTCACAGATGAACCGCGATTATTCACTCTTACATTCCAACCCCCAAGTGATACTAAGGTCCGAGTCTGAAAACTCAAAACGTAGGCAGATAATACGAAGTTGTCTGTCGCTTCCGACCGTGAGTAAGGACAGAAGCCCGAATGATAAAAACGAAGCGCATCTGTTTTATATAAGGACTCAGTGCGTACCGCACTGTAAACACTCTCCACTTCGGTTATAAAAACCAGTCTCTTAATGTTTTATAAGGCAAAAGTTGCTGTTTGTTCTGAGATCCGTACAAAATACGTAAACGCAATGTGGGCACCACGTAGAATTTTTTAATGTTAAACCTGGTGGTACGTAAAGTTACCGCTAGGCTTTAAAAGGTTAAAAGGTTAAGTAAACCTCTACAGTTTGCGATATTCTAGAATATTCTTGGATCGTTTACCCTTTCGTGGTGAAGACACTGGGTGCCTTCGAAACGTCGGAAACGACACACCCGACGACACAGAATCACATCCCAGCAGACCTGAATCCTTGTAAATATTTTATTGCATCTAATTTCAGTTCAGAGGCCGAATTATCCTTAATTATTCAAGTCGCGTCTCTGAAACCTGTTCAGTTGATGAATTGTCGATAAACAAACAAAAATAATGTTGCAGCCTGTAGCAGACTTCAGTACATACCACTGTGGAAAAATCCAGACAATTTTTATGAATAACCAAGATTATGAGTTGTGAAACCGGAAGCTGATAAAGCGGTGTAAAATGGTTTGATATATTCTGTGAAAGGGGAGCATGTGGCTTATTAGGGGTGGTGGTGGTGGTGGTGGTGGTGGTGGTGGTGGTGGTGGTGGTGGGGGATGAAATCGTACACTGGACGCGGCTACCCAGCAGCACACACTGCCGCTGTTATACATATAGTCCAGTGGAACTGTTTATCCACTGTATTTGTTGGGAGAGTGTTTTTAATACACGGCCACACATACGCAGTGCACTGGGGTGTGTGAATTTAACACAGGGTGTCCCAGTGGAAGTCATTTTTATATGTTTCGTTTCAGTTCAGCAAGATATATAGCGTACAGTACGTGATGTAATGTTACATAGAATTTCAAAGGGTTTTTTGATGTTCATTAAGGTTAAGTTTAGCCTGTTTATTAAATGTGAATGGTGGTTTATGAAGTACACAATAAAGCTATTAATGTCAGCAAGTGTAGAGCAATTACAGTGGGGACATGTGGCTGAAAACTGAGGAACCGGAATAGCACAGTCGGTAAATGAGTTACGGGCCGGACCCCGGAGGAATTGCAGCTCGATTCGTGGCAGTTAAGAGATTTGCTTTTATCCAAACTATATAGACCGTCTCTGGGGACCACACAGCCTTCTGTTCAGTATTTGCGGGGGAAATTTTCCGCTGGTGCAAATCTGCCACGGCATACAGGGACACATTTTTCTTCGCTTTTTTTTTTCTTGGGGGCGGGGGGGGGAGCTGAAAATGGGAATTATCCCAAAAGTTTTGTAAAATTTTTCCATCAGTTTTGGTTGTGAAATAATTTCATTGAGACGGAACAGACAAATGTAAAAATCCACGTAAGAGGTTGTTTTTTATTTTTCAAGAACGCCTAAAAATTTACATTCCTCAGTAACAGCCGCGGACGGTAATTCGTTATTAGCGGTGATGGGTGTAAGAAATTAACCAAGAGACTGACTTGTCTCATGTTGGAGAAGTTGAGAAAGTTGGCAGTCCTCTTTCTATTGAACAAAGTTTTTGGTGTATAAATGTACTTGAACATCCTTTCGTCACTAAAATTAAGTCACTTACAGTCGAAATATGTCTCACCATGAGATATTTTAGCCTTTTTTTCACTCTGTTTAAAGTGCGTCAGCAACTAGACATGGTAATAATTAGAATACATTATGTTAAACACGTTTAACCCTTTAAAGACGAAGCGTATCTGTTTTATATAAGGACTCAGTGCGTACCGCGCTGTAAACACTCTCCACTCCGGTTATAAAAACCAGTCTCTTAATGTTTTATAAGGCAAAAGTTGCTGTTTGTTCTGAGATCCGTACAGAACACATAAACGCAATGTGGGCACCACGTAGAATTTTTTAATCTTAAACATGGTCGTACGTTAAGTTACCGCTAGGCTTCAAAAGGTTAATTTAGGGGGATGCCTTGTCACAGCGACTGTCAGGGCCGATCCAAGTAAAGGAAATATGACGGGCAGCCTTGCATCCCTAAAGCATTGAGTTTTGAGTAAGCAAGCATATTCAAAGCAGGGGAAAGGATCTGTTGCTGTGGTTGTATGTAACACAAATATTTTGCAGCGATTCCAACAAATTATGTTTTGATAACTCGTGATATTATTAACTTCAGGACTGTTGTCTGTCGTATCTCCCTGGGCATAAAAATAATCTCCAGTTCGAAGCTGAGAAAACATGCATTGCGGTTATTTAATAAAAAAGATGATGAAAAATTATTTTGAGAGAAAGGATAAAATTACGTATTGAGAACATCATTGTTTGTCATAATTACCACATATTAATACGATATTCAAATATAGGAGAGTGAGATAGGTTGAACATGTAGCAAGAAAGTAAGAGATCAGAAATTCATGTAATAATTTGAAAGGAAAGCATGAGGGAAGGGGCGACTTCGAAAGCTTATGCATGGAGAAGAGGATAGTATTGTAACTGAATATATAAATTGTGTATGAAAATTTGAATTTTATTCATTTAATTCCGTATATGCACCATTTGTCAGCTTTTTTAGTTTTCACTGAAGTTCGGGGAATATTTCGACCAGCTGAGGAACCGTCATATTCCGTCGGATTCGCTTTATTGCGTTGATTTATTTCAAGTGACTAACCCACTAAGAATCACGATGATTGTTATCTCATATTTCAACACGAATGATTTATAATTGTGTGATCAAATATGCAGCAAATTTGTATGTAGAATTCGCATGGAATCATACTGATACTTGCTGCGAACATGTTTAAGATTGATTAACCAAGTGCATATGTTACTCACTCACACAAGACGTTGTCTAGTAGCTCCTAGTGTCTGACAGATGGTATTACTTGCCAGATGGCCTTTATATATATGTGTGTGTGTGTGTGTGTGTGTGTGTGTGTGTGTGTGTGTGTGTGTACATAGTTTCATATGTACGATATTTCCCCGTTATTTTTAACGGCCCTTTTCTAATATTAAGTTATGAATTATTTTATAGTGATCAGCTTATTGCCGAACATCGGCTTACAATTTCAAAATTAGTTCAGTCGTCGTAGAAGGCAGACCACAGGCGAAAGTTTTTTTTCCACAATCGTCCAATAAATGTGCAATATCGGAATTTTAATGCCCGCAAATGATGCAGCGTGTCTGTCTCTCTGACTTGTTCTATAGGAGGTGGCACAGAGTGGGACCTTCCCTTGTTTTGGATAATTATTTCGCAGGGCTTATTCGTGTATTTCCTGGCAACAGATCTGATGACTACATGAAATTATGCGCCACACTTCCAGCTCCACATACGGGTTGTTAAAATAAACATAAATTCAGCCACAATAGCAGGTCAGGCCCATAGGCACTGCACTGGGCTTATATATTTTTTTCTGTTGTGGGTCCACAAAACAAGAGTAAGCACCGATTTATATTTGCAGTATGATCACCTGCTTTCCATCCGTTTCTGGGATTCTAAAAGCGTCGTTTAGGAAAGAATGCACGTCTCAAATAAAACCTGGACAGAAGAGACAGTTTGAAAGACGTTAGCCTAGACGGGACGGTGACATTAAATTTAATCTTAAAGAAAGGGTAAGAGGTTAGGGCTGGATTTGTCTGGCACAGAACAGGGGAGACTGGCGGATCATGTAAACACAGCAGTGATACTTGTGCTTCTGTATAAGATGGAGTACCGTGTACAGATAAATGACTACTCGCTTCTCAAGGAATTTAGTTAGGTGAATAGTTAGTTAGTTAGTTAGTTAGTTAGTTAGTTAGTTAGTTAGTTGTTTGGTTGTTCGGTTTTTTAGTTAGCTGGTTATCTACCTAATTAGTTAATTAATTTACAGATAAAATAATATTCACCAACTAATGCACCAAAACACATACAATCTTTATTCGTAAAAACCTCCTACATATTTCGACCCTGCTGGGTCATCTTCAGCGAGAATATTCTGTTACACTGTTGGATGCACTTATACGGTTAAGTGAGAATGTGCCTTTGCTTTCATCCTCCGTTGTGAGGTGTCTTTTACTGTCCGCGGTCAGGGTGTATCTTGTACTGTCCGCGGTCAGGGTGTATCTTGTACTGTCCGCGGTCAGGGTGTATCTTGTACTGTCCGCGGTCAGGGTGTATCTTGTACTGTCCGCGGTCAGGGTATATCTTGTACTGTCCGCGGTCAGGGTATGAGCTATGAACTGCAGTTCATACCAGATACACACAAATACACAACATAGTAATGTGTTATCGTAGGTGAACTTACGTGATAGAATGGCTTCATTTTATTGATTATTATGGAGATGTAACTTTTATCTTATTGATGTACTGAAATTGACATACGTACTGCCGCCAGCCACAACAAATTTTATTAGTTTCGTCAATATATGCTGCATATTTCGGTCTACTGAACATCCCCAGGCGTTTACGTAAATGACATTAAAACTCCAAAACAAAATGTTTATATATATATATATATATTAAATTTGCGACATCTCACAAACTGTACAAGCCAAAATAACCTTTATGTAGCATCAATATATATATATTTTTTACAGTTCTCCTGTGTGGTTTCTGTATTTTATGATTGACGTACGTTGCTGTGACAGATTAACTTGTAGCCACCATGGAGAAACGGTTGGTAACATTAAGAAGACGTCTGTTTGTGCATGAACACTGAGAGTGCTTGAGGATGCGTGTGTTATACAAAAAACATTAAACACCAACAAATGCACAAAGGGTTTTTTTCATCACTTGTAACACACTCCTACATGTTTCGACCCTGCTGGGTCATCTTCAGGGAGAACTTTCTGCCGTGGTTACACTATGGTTGCACTTTATAGTTGAGCTGTTGATTGTATACTGTTAATCATGTTACAAGTAATTCAACTATCGGAAACGCTTTATAATTTCAGGGAGTTACAGCATTCTTAAATAACACGCTTTACCATTACTGCATTTAGCCTTAGGCAATGACCGTTCAATTCCACATCCTATGTGCTTCAAAATTCACAGTTTATCCTACCATTCGATTCTAGTTCTCTATTCTGAGCTGCTGGCAGCATCGTTCATCAAAACATAAACGGACAGCGTGCTTTGTGTAATCAAGAAATCTTGTGTACAAAGAAGTCCGCAGATTTTAAATTATTCCGCAAATATAATACACACACACACACACAGGTGTAACTTGTACTATTAGAGTACAGACACATCACATAGGTAGTAACATCGTGTACCACAGCCAGGGGTTTCCTCCCCAAAAAACTGAAAGTGCTTATGAAAGAGATGTTTGGAAACAGATATTTGTATATATATTTTATGTAATAACATACGATTTTTTGTATATTTTATGTAATAATATATTGGATTTATTTTATCGTATATAATTTGAACTATAAAATCAGTGAGTACGGCTGTAATATACATACAGTTTACCATTCAGTGACACGCTGCACGCTGCGTACGTCTGTAGAAGATAACTTCCTGATTATGGCTGAGAAAGTCAGCCGAAACATGTAGGACGATATAGAATTGGTGTGCAGTAGTTGGTATAAATAACGTGTAGACATAACTGTGTGAATAATATGAACACAAGTTTGATTAAGCGAGTTAACATTACTTTCGCGGGATCCGTATTGTTGTCAGCGTAAGTAAAACATGTCCAGCCCCACAACAGATGCAAATACATTTTGCCCGAATTAAAAGATCGTAAAATGAAACCTGTTCTTAATACGTGACGTGCAGTTGTCTCTTTGTTGACACCCCAAACAATACGTGAAACGTGAAGCCTTCAGGGCTACAGTGCTGCATAGCGAGTGAAAAGAAAACTCCATCGCATTTCTACTGCTTCGATATTTTTACTTTCAGTTCCTTTCTTCCGTTTTTCTTGTGCTGTTCTCTGGTGTTGTAAACTTTACGTCCAATCTGTCGGTATATTTTCATTTTATACTTCGTACGTTTTCTCAACAGACAGAAGCAGCTAAGTTTATGCAATATCTTGTGGGAAGAAAGGGCGTATCCATCATACCAGCGGCGGAGCGAGTGCGTGATATTTTGATTACATTCTGTGTTTGGAATTCCCTTTGAAACATAAACATAAAATGATAAATTAATTCAGTTTGCCAATAATGCATAGTATTTTTTACAAAAAAGAGTTTGTAGAATTTCATTTATGTTGCAGCAGATATTTATACACTAGCTGAAAACTTAAAAATTTAGAGGAAATATGACACAATTTCTGTTACCACGAATAACACGTATACATATGACCAAACACCAAATTTCGTCTCAGTGAGAATTCTCTTTCTCAGTGTACTACAACTGAGGTTGTAGAAGAGCCGCCTGAGTTCAAATCCAAGGACTGCCATCTCCAGATGAAAGGTGTGGTAATTTCGTATCATTCACTGTAATAACTATTTTTTGATAAAAGAAAGTAGTAACGGGCAGCTCCGTAGGGCTCGATTTCTTTAATTTTATGCCGAAGGGCTGGACAAAAGCTGGGCATAGAGGTGTGGTACTGCGTTTGTTATGCGAATTTAAGTCTCCGTTCTCCAGAAAGTGGCGAACGTTGGCATATTTACTCCCTATGCCCATAAACGTTCTGATGTGAGGGTCCTCAGCTTCCCACACCAAACGAAATTATAAAGAAAGAGTTAACCGTCAGACCCCAGGTCAGATACCGCCCCCACAACGCGATTCAGCTTCGCGCTGTGCACAGCCACCAGTTTTATGACGTGAAAACTTGGTGTTGTGGTTTCAGCAAGAAAGGAATTAAATTATGTTTTGGAAATTTACTTGATAAATTACGCACCTACGGACTTGTAAACTGGTGACATAGATCGTCTTACCGATATAAGCGATAGCGAAATTAACCCTTTAAAGACGAAGCGTATCTGTTTTAGATAAGGACTCAGTGCGTACCGCGCTGTAAACACTCTCCACTTCGGTTATAAAAACCAATCTCTTAATGTTTTATAAGGCAAAAGTTGCTGTTTGTTCTGAGATCCGTACAAAACACATAAACGCAATGTGGGCACCACGTAGAGTTTTTTAATGTTAAACCTGGTGGTATGTAAAGTTACCGCTAGGCTTTAAAAGGTAATTAATTATACAGTTATTTTCACTTTGTCTTCGCCGTGCATTTTTCACATAAAATAACTGTAATCACCAACAAAATGCACCATATCACGATTAAATCATTTACTGTTTATTGCCCCGACATGTTTCGATGTCTATCTGCATCATCTTCAGGGGGATGTCTTCACACTTATATCATAAGACACTCGTCACTTTTAGATAAATGTAACTCAGGTTGGTTTGGTTTGAGTGTCGGTATTCTGATTTTTAGTCTGTAGATAATATTAAGTAATAAAAATGTTAAAATCAGTATTTCACATTACATAACACATTATTCGCACTGTACCTGGTTTTCAATCTAAACATGTCGGGGCAATAAACAAGAAATTATTTGATCGTGATATGGTGCATTTTGTTGGTCATTACAGTTATTTTAATTATGCAGTTATTTCTTTTGTTTGTAATGCAGCGTAATGAGAGCTGGTACTTCATGTTGCGGCAACAGCAATGTATGTGTGTGCACATGCATCAACCTGCGACTTAATACACTTATGAGTCTAATGATGTGATCTCAAACATCGCGCTGTATCTCAAAATCCGGAAATACATATATCAGACAAATATCAAGGTTTTGTGTGTGTTTGTTGGAGCCCGATGTTTAGGCGCCTTGATTAGTATCGAGCACGTAAAATTCACCGCGTGGAGCTAACCTCCACACTGAACTATTAGCCGGCTGTTTCGCTATCCAACTATAATCATCACCAGACCTGTACTAATATCATATCTAAACGACAGTTACCTATTGACGCTTGACGGAAGTCGAAAGTTAGTTGTTTTTAGCGTGGAATTGCGGCAGTGTGTGTTTCACATTCTGTATATCAGAATTCAGCACTTCTGGGATGTGACGTTGTATCGTTGGGTGTTTCCCGAAATTTCTAAGGATCGTGTCATCTTATTGTAAAATATGTGTCCCGTAGCGCCACAAAGAGAAGACAGTCAGTAAAGCCTAGCCTACTCTGTGTAAAACATCAAAAAACGTTATGGCAGATAGTACTATAAAACAAAGACATCAATATTTGTGTTATCGAATTAGTTATATTAAGTTTTCGTAGTTATCTTATAACAGTTAACCCTTTACAGACGAAGCGTATCTGTTTTATATAAGGACTCAGTACGTACCGCGCTGTAAACGCTCTCCACTTCGGTTATAAAAACCAGTCTCTTAATGTTTTATAAGGCAAAAGTTGCTGTTTGTTCTGAGATCCGTACAAAACACATAAACGCAATGTGGGCACCACGTAGAATTTTTTAATGTTAAACCTGGTCGCATGTAAAGTTACCGCTAGGCTTTAAAAGGTTAAGAAAAATTACTTTTGGTTAGCTCATATCGAACAACATCAATTTTCAGTTATGTTGTACTGATTACTCTTGAAAGTATCCTCCACCATTCTGCACACATTGTGCAGAAGAGCCAGTATACAGTGTGGTGCAGAAGTCACTTGACAGAGCTTTAATGTTGTTAAACCTCATGTGTGAAGGGACTTTTGCGACATTCTGTATAAATGAAATGTAACTTTGTCATAAACACAGACATCGCGCTGTAAATGTTTAATAACTTCACTCCATGTTATATACGCCTCCATTACAAATCGATCGTCCATCTACGATTGCGCGCATAAATTTAATCCAAATATGTGTTCTACTCTGCTACCGTGCATTTCAGAGAGCAGCACCGTGCAGTGGGTTGAGTTCAGCTGTTCGGAATAGCCTATGCTCCGGAGAGTCATATTTCTTCCCCTAATTTGTCTCGTACTATCATATCAAGTCAGCACTGTAAGATAAATGGAAGCAAAAGTTAGTTTTTAACCTGTATGAGATATATGAATTCGCCCCAGGTGGGAATCATGCCCAAACAAAATACCTCAAGGCCTTGTTATGCATTAAACAGACTTAATTCAATGAGATTTTTATGTATAAAATAGAGCTGTGGGCCAGCAGACATGCTATTCTCTCGGAAACCACGAGATTAATGGTTACTGCTAAGAACCGCCTGAATAATTACCTTCTGTGATGTCAGGTTGGCAGACAAAGTCGTTTTTGCTCGCTTCATTAAAAAAGTAGGGTACAGTAACTTTATTTCATTCGTTACCTTCCAGTATAATATAGTGTGTGTGTGTGTGTGAGTGAGTGAGTGAGTGTGTGTGTGTGTGTGTGTGT
>BLKM01012955.1:0-38129 GCA_013340265.1 Coptotermes formosanus | reverse complement strand
TGTGTGTGTGTGTGTGTGTGTGTGTGTGTGTGTGTGTGTGTGTGTGTGTGTGTGTGTGTGTGTGTGTGTGTGTGTGTGTCATGGCCACGCAGATGCCGAAACTAACAGTAAGCTCTTTCCTCATCGGTAGCACCCTGTGAATGAGTCCCTCAGACGTTGGATGAATCATCCTCCGCCACTAAGCACGTGGTGCAACGCGATCTATCATAACGGACGGTCAAACTTTCGTGCCATTTTCGCGTGTAAGAAGACCTGGTTCAAGACACGATTATCAACTGCTGCCTCTCTTCATCAACGTACCTGACTCCTCCTCGCCTTATCTTACTTGCCCTGTACAGCTCATCCTTTAAATTACAATTTTTTTCGTATCGGATTAAAAAGAACTAAAGCAAATATTACTGCATACATATTTCTTGTTGAGGCCCCCTACAGAGAATGAAGGAAAAGTATATTTCGTATCGCAGTTTCTGGTCTTACAATCTTTAGATAGCAGCAGACGGTTATGTCTGATGCGGCCAACCATGGCGTGCCAGGCGGACATAACGCTAGCACGAACACGCGTTACTTGTACAGCGTAGCCTTATCAGAATCTTTCCTGAGAGAATTGTATATCGCCATCTGCTTTACCGGGAAGAGGGAAAGGTATTATAAAATGTCGAATAAAAATAGTTTCCTATTTAATGTTGTCCAGCCTCTTACTATTTTATATCTGTAATTTAATCTCGGTTAAAAATTAAAAATCCTTCAATCAGTAGACCCATAATTTTATCATTTTCACTTGCAATTATTATTATCAGATAAAATATGAACATAAAGGGTTGGGGAAAGATGAGATATACAGAAAGCAGCTCAGTCACTGTAGTGTCTGCACTTAAGGGAGACACGACCCAGGAATAAGGGTTTTATTTCTTTCACTGTCGAGAGACATGCGTCATTGTGTAGCGTCTAAACAGGGTGTGGGGCAAAACAAGCTTCCTTTGTAACCGACACTGTGGTCTCTTTGTCGGGTGTAAAGGGGGCTCTAAACCGCAAGTAAGGCTAGTGATCTATTTCCTTTGCCAAGACTGAAATGTGTGAAATGATTCTGGCACTTTACAAATGTACGTCCAAATGTTCATCCTGGTCTCTTCGAAAATTTGATTAATTTTTCGTGCACGTTGGCCATCATTAAAGATTTGTACAAACGCTTGGATTCCTCAGGCTCTGCACGGTCTCCGGCTTTGTATGACGTCTCTGGTTTCGTGCCAGATATTGCTGACAGTTTTATTGTATTACCTAACCGAAAAATGCAGACTCGGGCTGCGTGGGTTTGTTTGCCGACATTCAGGCTTCCTTTTACTGCTACTGATAATTGAACAACTGGTATGAGTACTTACATTTTAATCATATGTTACGTATTACACGTGGACGTCAGATGGTCTCAGCGCGCTTTTAAAATATATTCAGTGAAACAAACAGTATTGGCAAAAATTTGCGAAGTATGCAGCATATAAAATTTGGAACCGATCTTTTTATAAATAAGTTGCCCGCACCAACAGTGCCATGTAAAAAAATGTACAAAAGAGTCGGAAAAATTTCAAACACCCTTTCAATACTGGACGAAAATATGAGAGAAACTTGTGTTTTTGTTGATGAAACATGGTTAAACAGAACGTAAGCAGCCAAAATGACAGATGTTACTCTTAAAAAATCACCATGCAATTTATAAAGTCCCTTTACCTGACAGTAAAACCGGAATGTGGTCTGCAACGAGTAGGCGCAACATTATAGGGACCGTGGTGTTAAAAGAAACAAATTCTGAAAGTTACGTTGAATTATTAATCCTAATACGGGGAACGAACAGAATAAGAAAAAAACGTAGAAGGATCTACTTTCTTTGTAAACGGTGAAGCAGACATTTTTGTAGCTCAAAACAAATCTTCGCCTCATATCGACCGAGACGGTCAGCAGGTGTGGGCTGTCATTAGGAGCTGGAGACCGTACTTCGAGACTCGTGTGTAGGATAACGTAATTTGAACTGCGGTTGAATTCTAGATTCCCAGCAGATTCGGGCTTCATAAGAGATAAAGCTTCCGTGACATCTGCTGTTCTCAGGGACACGGTAAAATATTCTCCCTTTTTATATTTATCCTAATGTCTGAAATAAGTTCTTCAGCTTGGTTGCAAAAGAACGTTGTCATATTCTGCAGGTGATCCGTTTTGTTTCTGGCGTTTATATTTAGAACTGCTGATCGCAATATGGTAAACGTAAAAAAGGTAAAGCAATCCCATTACAGGCCAGGACAGGCCCACAGGGTTCCAGGCGGTCGAGGTTCCCAGATTTCTAGACAATCGGCACATGAATGTGGTAGGTTGTCAGCCATAAGCACCCGCCGCCTTTACCCCTCAGGAAATATTCCTGGTACTCATTTCTGTTAGAGACTGAGTCGACCCCAGGGCCATAGTGCGACCGAAAGGATTATGCCAATGAAAAATTTCACTGACACCATCGGGAATCGAACCCGCAACCTGCCGGTTTGTAACGCAGTGCCTCAGCCAACTGCGCCACCGCGGCCCCTATATGGTAAACGTACAATACAATATTATCATTACGTTTTGATTTATCTCATGAGAAGATTCTGCCGGCTGCAACATTTTATGCAAACAGGTTTTACACGTTTCGCCAGAAAACGCTGTTACACTTTATTTTTAAATGAGCGCATAAATTCAACAAAATGTACCGTAAGTTGTGCGAATTATAAAAGGACCCCTTTCCGTTTATATATATTGGAAACGGAATAAGAAATAGCCTAGCAATTGTGTGTGTACCGCAGCATTTGGCGACGCAGCTGCTGCAAGAGATAAGCGGCCAGCTTGGAACCCAGGTATAGGGGTGGATTATGTTTCGGTAGATAAAGCGAAGCACATGCGTCGAATAAACAGCATGTGCTGTGGCCGCAAATGCGTTCAGTTCTTTAAACAAGTTGGTGTCGAAGATAAATAACTACTATACAGAAATGAAGGCAGTTATTATTGATATTTCAGAGAGATATATAGAAGCGTATAAAATGGCATTGATCGTGCATGCCACAATAAAGTGTTAGCACTTCTGTCCAGAATGGTACCGGGTGCAAATCTCAGCTGAGAGATTTGGTACGTTCATTAAGGTTCTGAGTGGTTTTTCTAAGTCTGTCCATGAAAGTGCGTAGATGGGAGGATAATATTAAAATGTATCTTCAAGAAGTGAGATGGGGGGCATAGACTGGATTGAGCTGGCTCAGGATAGGGACAGGTGGCGGGCTCTTATGAAAGCGGTAATGAACCTCCGGGTTCCATAAAATGCGGGGAATTTCTTGACTAGCTGAGAAACTGTTAGCTTCTCAAGAAGGACTCTGCTCCATGGTGGAGTTAGTTAGTTAGTTAGTTAGTTAGTTAGTTAGTTAGTTAGTTAGTCAGTCAGTCAGTCAGTTAGTTAGTCAGTCAGTCAGTCAGTCAGTCAGTTAGTTAGTTAGTTAGTTAGTTAGTCAGTCAGTCAGTCAGTCAGTCAGTTAGTTAGTTAGTTTGTTTGTTTGTTAGTCAGTCAGTCAGTTAGTTAGTTAGTTAGTTAGTTAGTTAGTTAGTTAGTCTATGAAAGTATTTAGCGATTATCTCCAGTTTGGCCAGGACCGTTTCCTTGCTTAATCCCCCTGTTTGTTATTCACTAATGATCCTGATTTGCGACGTAGTTAGCCTGACTCAACTTCAGGGTTATTACACAAGTTACAATTACACGAAATCTTACTGCTACCAACACTGCACAAAATGCACTAATATTTATAACTTCTTGGGACATCTGTTTCTTCACGTACTTTATCCTTATCCTTTACCTCTTGCGTTCTGGAGAGGATTAAGATTTAAGACGATAATAAATTATAAAGTGTGTTTTAAACCCGCACGTTCATTAACGCTATCT
This sequence comes from Coptotermes formosanus, assembly GCA_013340265.1. Classification (NCBI taxonomy): domain Eukaryota; kingdom Metazoa; phylum Arthropoda; class Insecta; order Blattodea; family Rhinotermitidae; genus Coptotermes; species Coptotermes formosanus. Next base: position 34,198 of record BLKM01012955.1, on the reverse strand, counting down.
GCATTGCAGTATCACAGACGTTAAAGGAAGTGTATGAGAACTGCCAAAAAAGTGTACGGTATAGATATAAAGAAATAAATAGATCAATTTATAAAGAGTTGAACCCGGTTATAACGCCATCGGTTTAGGTGACATCTCCCATATAACGTCACATGTTCTGTGGTACCAGTTAATTCCTTACTATTAACCATAACATGATACTCTTCGGTTATAACAACACTCGCTTATAACGACACAAAATATTGAGTGCCTTTCATGACGTTATAACAGACTTAGATTCTACGTGTATATCAATTGGGTGGAAGATGTGCGATGCTAGGTATCGCATAGATGTTTGTTTCATTGGGCTGTTGATTGTTGTGCCATATTGAAGGACTCCGCGCACGCACGCACACACACACACACACACACTCACACTCACACACACACACACACACACACACACTCTCACACACTCACATTTTTACTCATTCTGACTACAAAAGTCAGAATTTGGCAGGTTTATCCGAAATAGAATCCTCACATTGCCATATGTAGATAACGTACTGATTCATTTATAGAATTTCCAAATTTCGGCATGTATAGTCAGATTGAGTAAACCGGTCTGGAGAGTTGATTTAGAGACCTACCGTATACAGTCGTCAGTAAACCCTGTATACAGTTGCAATAGCTGGCGGATATATTTTACTAGCAGTGGTGGTATGAACTGCGGTAAAAGTGAAGGAAAACGTGCGGGAATGACTAAGAACAGCACTGATTACTGGCACTGGCACAGACGGCGTACTCGGTGATACACTTCGGTATAAACATCCAACACACAACACAGGGATGTTACTGCCTTCGAACGAATGTGGCAGTAATGGTATAGATGTTTGCAACTAAACATAAAATTATTAGAAAATATAAAATGCCTGTAATTGACCTTTGAAAGCCTAGCGGTAACTTTACATACCACCAGGTTTAACATTAAAAAATTCTACGTGGTGCCCACATTGCGTTTATGTGTTTTGTACGGATCTCAGAACAAACAGCAACTTTTGCCTTATAAAACATTAAGAGATTGGTTTTTATAACCGAAGTGGAGTGTTTACTGTGCGGTACGCACTGAGTTCTTATATAAAACAGATACGCTTCGTGTTTAAAGGGCTAATACACATTTTATACACTTGGGCAACACTTTAGCCTATCCCAGTGGCCGCACGGTCTAAGGCGTAAGTCTGCGGCCGAGCGCTTGCTGGAATCGTGGGTTCGAATCCTACCGGGGGCATGGATGTTTGTCTTGTACAGTGTTTGTGATGTCAGGTAGAAGTCTCTGCGACGGGCCGATCCCTCGTCCAGAGGAGCCCTACCGACTGTGGTGTGTACTTGAGTGCGATCAAATGAAATCACAAACCCCCTCGACACCTGCTGTGAACAAGTAGGTAGAAGAGGGAAGGACTAAGATAGAAAGAGCAATACTTTAAATGACAAATTTATTTTAACTTCATTATTCAAAAATATAAATATTAAAATACACACAATTATAATTTTATCTGTTGTTTTATGTGGGTGCGGAACTTGGTCTTCCATATTGAGGGAGGAAGGTAAGCTGAGCGTGTTCGAGAATAGGATGCTGAAGAAAGTTTGCCGTAAGAGGGACGAGGAAACAGGGGAGTGGAGAAGACTACATAGCTAGGAGCTTTATGATCTGCCCTCCTAACCATATATTATTTGGATGATTAAATCAAGAGTAAAGAGGTGGAAGGATATGTGAACCGTGTGGGAGGCAGGAGAGGTGCATACAGGGTTTCGGTGGGGAGGCGTGAGTGAAAGAAGCCACATGGAAGACCTAGAAGTAAATAACGTAATAATATTAAAATTTACTTCTAAGAAGTGTGATGGGGAGCATGGACTGTACTTATCTGGCTCAGGATAGGGAAATATGGTGGACTGTTGTGAGTGCTGTAATGAACATTCGGGTTCCGTAAAATTGGGGGAATTCTTTGACTATTTGAGAACCTGTTAGCTTCTCAAGAAGGACTCTGATCCATGGAGTTGGAGTTCGTATTTTAGCTTTATATATGCACATCTTAAACAGCATTTATTTTAAATGTATTCCTTTTTAAATGACATCACTGAAGATGTCTGGTGACCAGGCTGATATTTGAATTAAACTTGTCCGGAATACAAGCAGGTGTGTCAGCTTTTGACGAAGACTTTTGGTGTTTGGATTAACCCTTTAAAGACGAAACGTATCTGTTTTATATAAGAACTCAGTGCGTACCGCGCTGTAAACACTCTCCACCTCGGTTATAAAAAGCAGTCTCTTGATGTTTTATAAGGCAAAAGTTGCTGTTTGTTCTGAGATCCGTACAAAACACATAAACACAATGTGGGCACCACGTAGAATTTTTTAATGTTAAACCTGGTGGTATATAAAGTTACCGCTAGGCTTTAAAAGATTAAAGAATGTTTCTACGATATGAAATATTGAAGAGACGGTTTTTAAATCAATAGAAATTATGAAAGCATTGAAAGTATAGAACCAAATCCTCTTAATCCAAAGAGTAAAATTTTAAAGTTTTTAAAATGAATAAAGTATAATTGTTATAAACTCATTACTGCCAACCCCAAAACTAATTTTACGTATTTCATTGGGTCGGATTTAGTGTTTGATGGTGGCTGTGTAAATTTGCCAGCATCGTATGGCGTGAAAATAAGTATCTGCTACTGAGGCCATTAATGTCAGTCAAAATTTTTTCCCTATTTCCCCAGGGTCAAATGGTTTCATTTGGCGCATTAATCGTTGTTATTTGACTACACAGCGGGATAAAATTCAGTCTGTTACTTGACTAACAAGCATGTGTTTAAATAATGCCGAAGATGGAAAGTTGGTGGAAAATAGAGACAAATACAGACATGATTCATAAAGGAATCCATTGATGCCTCGATTTACAGAGCCTCTGCTAATTACGGTCTTAATTATCTGAACCTGAATAACGGAAAAATGTGTAGAATATTCATATAAAATTCATATAAAATGTTAGGTGTGCTGTACTGTATTAACCTTTGGAGACAAAACTTAAATTTTGATGCTGAACATCCCAGTTGGCGTGTGTACAAAGTATATATATATATATATATATATATATATATGTAGATATATATATATGTCAATTCCATAGAGAAGAATCAGTGACAACTAATACTTTTCTTTACTTCATTAAAAATTATTTGGCGATCAGGTTTCGGCTTATATCGCCATCATCAGGCCCTACAAAAGCATGAATTAAGAAACTCCACGTCACATGAAGGGAAAGGCCTCCTCATGTGACGTAGAATATGTTAATTAATGTTTTTGTAGGGCCTGATGATAGCTATATAAGCCGAAACCTGGTCGCCAAATAATTTTTAATGAAGCAAAGAAAGGTGTTGGTTGTGGCAGATTCTCCTCCGAGGAATTGAAATGTGTACCTTGAAAACTTAAACTTAATTATATTTAAAGATTAAACTCGTACCGCGCAGTAAACACATTCGATCTCGGCTATAAAAACCAATCAGTTAATGCTGTATGTTGAAATTATCGCTGTATGTTCTGAGATCTGTACAAAACACATAAAGAAACTGTGTGGGGAGAAGTGGAGTTGTTGAATGTTAAAACCAGGTGGCGAGTGTAGTAACCAGTGGGTTTTAAATGGTTAAGGATTCCGATCACGGTCAGTGCGCGATCTGGTGGGTACAGCACAATTTTGCAACTACCAGAATTCCGGAAACACAGTTCTGTAAGTTTCTGGCGATGAAAGATCAAATTTGGAATCTTTAATTTAAGTAGTTTATCCACCCTAGTGTTGAGAGCAGAATAAAGAATTAAACTCCGTGTCGGAGATATGTTCGGTGTCTGTCCTCGGACCAAGAATGCAGCGTAAAGCCACTCAGTTGGGCCCGAAAGTGAAGCTGTTCGAAACATTTGTAAGAAATGACTGAATGCCATAGAATAGAATAGAATAGAATAGAATAGAATAGAATAGACTAGAGTAGAGTAGAATAGAATAGAACAGAATAGAGTAGAGTAGAATAGAATAGAATAGAATAGAGTAGAATAGAGTAGAGTAGAATAAAAGAGAACAAAATGGGATAGAATAGAATGGAATAGAATAGAGTAGAATAGAATAGAATAGAATAGAGTAGAATAGAATGGAATCGAATAGAATAGAACAGAACAGAATAGAATAGAAAGAAGTACAGTGTTGGATACTGTATTTTTGTTTTTAACGTGTGACGGTGGACAAAGTCCATGAAGTGAGTAATTCCAAGTCTGGAAACACGCTTGAAGAAAATTTGTAATAACCTAAATTGAAAATAAAGGTAAAGTAAGTAAGTTAACACCACGCCATGTCCACGTATGGCCAGTGGAGGGAGAGCTCCACACATATTTGTTGTTGAGTGCCATCTTCATATGCCGTTCTCTTTACGTCTGACGTTAGATTCTTCACTGTATTCATTGGATAGGACAGTGGGCAGATCATAAGGCAGAGAATGACGCGATGGTAAAGATGTGTGAGGTTCAAGGACAATTTTCGTGGCAATGAAAGCCGGGTAATTAAACCAAAAAGTACAATCACACTTACAGATTCTGAAATGAAATTTATGGGAACGAAATGAAGAATAGGACCTAGCCTTAGATGGAACGTAAAGAAAAGAAGACAAGCGGAATGAAAAGGAAATAAACTGTGCAAAATACTCAGCCGTTTGTTACGGAAAAGTTCTTCCCTGTAGTTATTAGTTTCAGAACATTTTAGTGATACGGGTTTAGCCTCTTCGTCTCCCAAGAATGAATAAAAAGGGTGCCTTCCTGATCAAATTCTCTTCTACGTCATCTCAATATCCAGACGCCTGCTTTCAGCCCTGGTATTCCTGTTACGTTACACCCAACCCCACGGAACGGAGTGCTTCATGACAAATATGCGTATAGTCTCGGGGCTACTCAACAAATTCCCTGAACTTTAGAGAACCCAGAGTTTCCTTACCGTGGTCAGAAGGCCTGACCAGCCGTATGTGGACTGATCCACGTGAACACACTTACTCGCTTTGCCACACGCTTTACTTAATAAAAATTCATACATTAATTTCGCCGATGCCAGTGGCCGCGCGGTCTAAAACCGCCGAGCGCTTGCTGGGATCGTGGGTTCGAATCCCAACGGGGTCATGGATATTTGTGTCTTGTACAGCGTTTGTGTTGTCAGGTAGAGGTCTCTGCGACTGGCCAATGCCTCGTCCAAAGGAGTCCTACCGACTGTGGTGTGTGTCTGAGTGTGATCAAGTGAAAATAAAAACACCTGCTGTGAACAAGTAGGTGGCAGAGGGAAGGACTACAAAACAAACAGATATTAATGTCACATAGCGTCCTTTATAAGACGGAATCAAAAACAGGCCCGTAAAAATAACAAAATAAGCATATAAGAAACGCTCCCCCCCCCCCTCCCGGTGATGCATTCTTCCAACATTTGCTGAGCTATTTATCCTCATTTCACGCAGTTCGACTTATCTCATTGTTTATCACATTTTTATTATTTTTGAAAATTAAAATACACATTAATTAAATATTTTTTAAAGCTGTCCGTTTTGTGCATCTTTAGATCAGTGTATTCAGTTTATTTTACCAACTAAATGCACATGATTGGTCACATGTGAGTGTTAAATACATGGCACATAGCACCGAAACATGTCACCGCTTTGTATTTAATACTCATATGTGGCTAACAATGTGCATTTAGTTGGTAAAATAAATTGAATAAATTGATAAAATGTATGGTTTACGCTACTGAGTTGCGTTTTCTATGCGACAGTAAATCTATGCCTGTTTCTTCCAGGTGGTCTCCTTTCCTCAGGCTTTAATAAAAAAATTTATATGCGTTTTTTCTCACACGCTTCCTGCATTCGACGTCGCACTCACACTTCTGGGTTTAACGACTCCTGACACTTGATGGAAACATTAAATGTCGTCAGAGAGTGATCGAGGTTCGTGTTTTCGGGTGTCATTCGTGGTCTCTGTTTGCCTAGCTAGGACCAGGGAAAAGGAGGGCCTCCTTTGGGAGTCATTTGCATTTTGCCGACGATTAGTAAAGTTGCTGTTAGCTAGCAGAGGGAACACACAACTTAAGTGGAACGTGACTGGTGGTGAGGGACTGCATATTCCGCATAACACGGAAAATGAATATAGGCCACAAATTGTTCTTCATTCCCATCTTTCGGCCTTCGCCATCTAGTTAGACGCTGTGTCACTTGTGCAGTTGCTAAATAGTTACACAAACCAAAGACGATAAATTTTATTACACTGTTGTATTTTTATATGGGAACTCCAAAGAAAGTAGGAGATACGTAGATGAATCTTGCCTAAAAGCGTGCGTGGTCCGGCTGCGTCAGAATTCACGGATTCTCGAAAACGAGATGTTTATATACGAAAAATGGATTTAGACTGAGGGTATTTGAAAAGTGGGTCATTGGGAGAATTTATCGACCTAAATGGAGGAGACCGAAGGGAATTTCATAATGAGCAGCTTCATAAATTGAAGGCTACTGTTCATAAAATATCAGCAGGATGACCAAAACTGACGATGACATAGGCGGGACACGTAGCAGGAAAGCAAAAAAGGAAGGAAGTAAAAAACCTCATGGAATATTTAGGCATCGATGGGGAAATAATATTAAAATTGGTTTTAAATAAACAGGGCGGTAGAATATGTACCAGATTTGTTTTTACTCAGGATATCGAATGTATTTTTCAGCAGCTCAAATGTAGTTAGCTTCGTGAGATTCTCTCTCCTTATTCGCTTCACGGTGTTAAACACTGACTTTTGTAAAGTTTATATTAAATTATAAACTAACTATTGTAATTTGTAAAGAGTGAGGTGTACATTTGGATAAAATCTAATCAACTTTATGCACAGTTCACTACATTTGCAAAGTATTGGTCAACTGGGACAGACCGAGTTTTGGCCTATGTTTTGTGTATTCAGTGCGCATTCAATCAGGCAAAATAAACACTACACCAGCCTGACACATTCCTCTTTGAGGCAAACACACTGGTAAAGTACTCAGCTGAAATTAAAGTCTTTGAATTTTAACTGTAGCAAGTTCTTAAACATTTTAAAACAAAACTCCTATGTGTAGGGTTTACTTTTCAACACGCTCTTTAATTACTCATTGCTTTATTTAAGCACTGCCCACTCTTTATGTCTGGGGAACAAGTTACGCAGTGTCATAATGGACAGTCCTTTGCATTTTGAGACTAGAATACAGACTGACACAAAATTTACAGAACAGTTTTAAGCCACGTTTTGTAGTTAGATAGCAAATCAGTGTTTTTAGTACGTTGAAGACTTTTAGCAAATAAGTACGACAAAGCCAGCGTTCTTTGCAACCTAAGGGTCTACTAAAACCCGAAATATATCCGCTTGTTATGGAAGATCACAACCTGGCTTAAAAGTTTAGTGCCACTTTTGCACCACTGTGTATTAACCACCGGTTCTCATGGAAGGTGAAGGTAGGGGAAATTAAATTATTCCCGACGAGAAGTTGAATGCCTCGTTACTGTCTATTGTAAATTGCTGAGCCCTAGAACGTTAAGTAATAATCAAGCCGATAAATTCTCAGCTGGTGAAGGAATTCCCCATCGGCAAACGCCAGGACATTACCTTCAATTAGGAAACTGTTCCTTCCTTTTACATCCTCACCAATCATCCTAGGATTCGACACTACGAGATATATACAAAGTCTCTAAAAGCGTCATTAATTAAAGCGTAATTAAGCAAATAAATAACCTTATTAGAGCTTTCGGTGGCCGACACAAAGGATAAATCCGCCAGTCGCACATAAGGACACGATATCAGTCAGCAAAATATCTGTTGACAATAGGATTTTCTAGGCTGTATACAAATGATTTCGCGTATGATGGCAGGACACCGGCTGAAACTTATCGGAAGTGAAGTTGTAAACAAGAGATCTTCCCTCCTGTGGGATGTTAGGTAGCGTAGATTTGTAGTTAGTTACAGACGTTTGGGGGCAGCAAAACGATACCATCTTCAAGAGTCAAGCAGTCTTAGTGGACTTCTTGACCTTTGAAGATGGGATAGATTGGCTGTCCCGAAACGTCGGTAAATTACCAATAAACGCTGCGTAACATCCCAGAAGAGCGAAGATTTCATTTACGTCTTGGCGGATGCCTGATATCGCGCAATTTGTAAACAAATAAAATAATTTTGGTGAAGCCCCTTAGTGTGCAGAGATTGTATTTGTAAGTTTGTACACGATAAATATAAATAATTTTAAAACTCAAAATTTGTTTCTAAATCTACGAAGAGTTTAAAATCCTGTTCCGTATTAAGAACACTTCTACAGAGGTCGGATCGTGTCTGCATTGCTTAACCACTTAGCCTTCCCTACGATATGAAATATTATTTTGAACGTGATAGAGACAATTGTGTGTCTTACGTGCACAAAAACTTGGCCCCTGTACATGAAGGTGTATACCGTGATGAAGAAAGAATTTGCTTAAGACAGATTTAAGTGTACGTCACTTTTTAATGAACAAAATCACTAACTAATACACTTTACATTATTAACAACTATTACTTCCCGACATCATATGATCATATGATTGCAACTTCTACATACTTTGACTATGTCAAAATTGTCTACAGTTGGAAGTTTTTAACCAAACTGAAGGACAAGTGCACATATTTATATATTTTAAACATTTTTATCCAGTGGGGGTGACGTGTGTCTCTTATACAGGGTGGGCCCAAAGTAGGTATACAGTAATTATTTTTTTTTTCTTTACAGGTATTGTGAATGATGGCAGGGAACTTGAGTATAGAACAAAGAAAGTGGATTTTTAAGCAGTATTGGAAAACTGAAAATGCCGAGCGGGTACGCACAGCATGGGTAGAAGCGTTTAATACTCCCCCACCAACACGCGTAGTGAAAAATAAGGTTTATGAGAGAAAGCCCCAAACAGTGGACGAAATGAGAGAGTTCATAACAGACGCATTTATGGACATTGATTCAGACCGCAAGTTGTGTCGAACTGTGTGTCAAGGTGTTTCGGATAGGTTGGATGCATGTTGTAACGTTGATGGAGGACATTTCGAGCACTGAAGAGATTAAACAGTGTTAAACAGCTAAACAACTAAGTATCACAATGTTAAACAACTTAAATGTTAAACTAACTAAATGTCAATATCTGAGAAGAACCATCAATACTATACTATATACTATATACTATATACTGTATACCTACTTTTGGCCCACCTTGTATATACGCTATTATTGGAACCAGTGCTCCCGAAAGTGTCAATGTGAACTGTCTAGCTTAAGACTCCTATTATAAACCATATGGACGCCCAGTGTTCTTCACAGTGAGTTTCCCCTGATGATGGCGACATTAGACACCGAAACGTATGTCGGGAAATAATGGTTGTTAATAATAAAAAAGTGCATTAGTTGGTGATTTTGTTCATATATTGAAAATGCACTATGAAAACAATATAAAGCCACTTTTTAAGTTACAATTTTCACCGCCAAAGGTATTGTAAATTTTACCCCCATTTCATCAAGCTTCTGATTGTCCTGGATCACGTGTTTTATGCCACTCTACCGTTTTGCTGAAGCGGAGAAACCTTCCAGTGACAGGAGAGATTTGTTTACGTCATAGGTAGAGAGGTTTTCGAATTTCACAGTGCGTTTTCACTGGCTCTTGTGTACATAAGAAGGTCAGCGCTGTGCATAGGTACGAGTATAACCATTTTACATGCACAGTAATTTCTTCTACAAGATCGATAAAATTGTAAGAGCTACTTTGAAGATGGAGGCAGCAATTTCTTCGAGACATTCGTAACTGTCCACCAAATCACATGACGCCACGTATCTACTGGCAGTAATGTTAAGGTACATTTTTTTAAAGAAGCTTTCGGTAGATTTACAAATTACATTCTTGCTTCCGTAGTGTATGTCGGTAGATATACACAGGGATACGGAGACATAGGCGTACATGGGAGGATAATATTAAAATGAACATTCACTAGAAAGTGAGGGGTATGTATTAGATTAAACTCAGTAAAGATAACATGCATGCGCGGGCTCCTATATGCAAGGTAATGGATATTTGGGTCTTCTTATTAACTTTCTAAATAGTTACCTAAAACTATATAAATCACTGTTCTCTAAGCGGTACGCAAAACAGTGTAAATTATAGTTTATTAGTCATCGTTACAAAAAAGGGACAGGTTCTGTGCAAGGTTTTCACACCAACAGTCACAAAACACTCTTCGTTTGAACACACAGTTGCTGCTGTTTTTCATGCATTTGGTAACACTTGCTGCGACATGGATGCAGTTACAGTACACTGTGTTACAGCGTCGTTGCCAGTTGGATTTCACGGGAGATAAAATAAACACTGCGTGCCACATTTCGCGTATGTGGTATGAAATTGTTTCATTTCCGGAAGAAACGCGAACGTACCGAATCGTGTTTCTTGTCTCTTTGTTAGAATGTTCATTTTTAGGGGAGTGAGGTTTATTCGCGAGTTTTATTTTATTGTATTTTGGTCGAAAGAGTGTTCAGTGTTTGCTTCAGTATTTCTATGAGTGTAGGTGCCTATCACTAAATAGTGTCTATTTTAGGATTCCTTAACTAATCAACCACCGTGACAGACCTTTAGAGAAATTTGGAGTAATTTTATGCCTATTTACAATGTTCATAAAAAGTGTAATACCGTAATTGAAAGGTAAAGCAATCCCTATACAGGCCTGGACAGACCCTGAGGGTTCCAGGAGGTTGAGGCTCCCAGAATTTCTGGCAATTCGGCACATGAAAGTGGTAAGGTTGTCAGCCCTACGGACCGGCCGCCTTTACACCCCAGGAAATATTCCTGGTACTCATTTCTGTTAGAGGTTGAGTCGACCCCAGGGCCATAGTGCGACCGACAGGATTATATCAATGAAAAATTCCAATGACACTATCAAGAGTTGAACCTTCCGGCTTGTAGCGCAGTGCCTCGAGCAACTGCCCCAGTACCATAATAGAATTGCAAATTTTGCAAAGCTGATTTCAGGCGTTAAACACAAAATTGTCAGACAACAGTTTAATATTGTAATCAGTATTGCCCTGACGGTCATTAGCTCCTGTTTGAAGGGTGCGTTGTTGTGAAGGACACATTACTTCACTGGTGGCACCGGTCTATGTAGCAGTAACTGTATTCGTGAGGTGCCTGCTTCGAATCTGGAGAGCGTCATAGGCTATTCTGAGTGAATTTTTTCGTAGTTTTCTTCAGTCCCACCAAACAGTTGCCTGTACAATACCTCCATAGGCCACAGAAAGTTTCTTCTTTGTCCCCTTCGAATTCACCATTCAAGACGCCGCCAACCATTCGACGTTAGTCTGAGAGTTTCAAAAAGTGTTTTTTTTTGTTTGTTGTAATTAGTGTGACTTAAGAAAACAAACACACGGTAGTATGCAACGTTATTAGATAGGCAGATGTTACATTGGCAGGATTGTCTTCAGTCTGTCCAAAATCCCTTCTCTTACTCAAATATTCTTCGATGTGACGCATCGAAATGGTCTACACTGCCCACATTTAAGTTTGACGGTAAAAGACTAATTAATTTCTAGTGATTCAGTAATACGGCGGATTGTATTCATGTCTTGTATTTACGATTTATGCGAACGATAGGCACTTGTAAGTTGTATTTACGCGAGGTTTGTATAAGTTTGTACAATGTTGTAAGCGACGGAAAATTGTGTTCTTAAAATGAACGGACTCTTATATACTCCAGTTGCCAATTACAGTGTCAGGTGCTACTGTACTACAGGGCATATTGTCATATCATTCATACAAGACTCGATGTGCTTCGACATATCTAACAGACATCTTCAGGGAATTAGGAAAATTTATTTTCTTCAGTCCTTGACAATTATATTAATTTTTGTTTAAATTTTTATATCATGAAATAAGCAACAGTATCATATACTTTTAAAATAATAGTTTCGGATTATCTCTCCAAAATTCAGTACTAAAATATTCTATGTCTCGTTAACTACAATTCGTTTTCTGATTATTCGAGAATAGTTCTTGAGAAGCTGGTAGTTGATTAGCCATTGAAGAAGTTTGTAACCTTCTGTACCCGAGCGTGCACAGTGCTGTGTTCACAGAGCCCTCTGATTGTAAATCGTGTCGTTTGCCTTTTTGTAGCAATAATTCAGTGGTGCAATTTACTGAAAAAAAATATTTTCTGGCTTAAGGCAAATGTGGTTTCTGGGAAGGGATTCTGCTTTTTAAACGTGTTATTCTTTACATGTTTACCAGCTGGCAGTTAACTGTGTAGACCAAATACAATGATAAAGATATACAAAGTGCACCACAGCGTTTGTGCATTTGAAGTATGTCTTTAAATGTGATATGCTTTTCTACCCCAAACTAGCGTTGATAAGACGTCGGGTAATGTAGGTAACAGTTGTTTATTTTCAACGTCGGGCGGAACGTGTGACACGTATGGAAGGGAAAAAAATGCATAAAGGATATTGGTGAGGAAACCTAAAAGAAAAAGACTGCTTAGGACCTAGGCGTAGGTAGGAGGATAATATTAAAATGGATCTTAAGTAAATGGGGTGGAGTGAATTAGATTGTTGTGGCCCAGGATGGGGCTGAAGAAGATATTTGGGCCTAAGAAGGTTGAGGTAACAGAGGATTGGAGGACTCTGTATAATGAGGAACTTCGTGTGCTATATTCTTCACAAAATAGTTTTCGGGCCATCTACTACTCAGGTCAGCTATTATTTACCTATACAATATTAAGTGACTAGGGGCGTGACGCCGTATAGCTTTGTAGAAGAGTGTAAGGGTTTTCGAGGAATCTGCTGCTACCATCTTCAGGATGTAAAAAAGACGGTGTATGTATCCGTACCTATCAATAGAATTACACAACGTCACAAAATTAGGCATGCTGAAGCGGCGAACGCTTATGTTCTGGAAGTAACATGTTCGAATCCCAGCCGCAACGTGGGCTACACTTAAGGAGGTCCTTCGTGGTGTTACTCAGTCTTTCCAGGGGAAGGCCGCATGGAACCTCAGTTTATGATACTACTACATCCTTACAAAGCGTTTCTAGTTCAGTATCCATTGTAATCTAACAACTGCCAGTAGCCTCGGCTAAGGCTCCTGGCAGTGTCCTTAAATAAGGCAACAGTAAATAAACACACGGCCTTCTGCTTTGTAAGGCTGTTATCATAACAATAAATTTGTACATCAAATTAATGTACCTTGGGTTATTGGTCTTACGCTGAACATAACGTGAGTAATTGCCTCTGATGAACAGTCTGGGGTGAAGTGACAAATGGCTTGAACAAGATTAAAGGAACTGCTGGAACCATCAAAGAAGGGAAATGTAACATCTTGTGATCTAATTGGGTTTACTGACTGTTTGAACGTTTGCCTGCTAAGTAGACCGCTTCACTGTTTAATTAATAGATGAACTAATGAATTAATTAGTGAAAAGTTTAGATGTCACTTCTGATGACAAAAATAAACTTTATTGTTAATACACTTGTACTGTATTTAGAATATTTTTTTTTCTCTTGACCTGACATCTCTTAACACACGACATTAATTAAAATGCGGATAAGGCGTCAACAATTCCCGAGAGAAAAGTAAGCATCTAGCTAACAGTATCGTGTATTTACAAGGGATGTTACTTCATTTGGGGGAAAAAATGCTCGTTTGTTCCGAATGTGGGTTTGTATGGCTTAGAGAACGGAAAAAAAAGGCGGACGCAAATATTTATTAAGAGAGCAAAGCTCGGCAACTTTGTAAAATACACGCTTGCAAATTGAGTGAAAGCTGTATGTCAACGTTTTCCCTCTCAAATAGAGATGCGTTGGTTCGTTCAGTTTTTAAAAACAACTTATCGTCTATCTCTTAACGTAGGGATGGGCTTTTATGTGCCGTAGTAACAAAAGAATTACGCTGAGATCGGGAAACGGCGAAGATTTGTAAAATGACGCGCGTTGTAACCTATTAAAGCCAACATTCTAATCTTCAGACTTCGTAACAATTATTTTCTTCCAACGAAACGTTTGCGGGATCCCTTATTTAATCAGGACGCCCTGCCTATATCACTTGATTCGATTTCTCTGTCATTACTAACGAATGTGTATCTAGGCGTAGTTAAAACCTGAAAACAACTCCAATATTTGCACTTATTAAATATACAATTAATCCATAGAAAATGTTCGAAGAAGAATACATTTTCCGATATGTCGTTAGTAATTATTTTGTGGAAATGTGGCCATCGAACAAAACTCCCCGTATAGTGCTCGTTTTATGATAAAGCACTGAAATGAAGCAAAGCGTGGTTCGGAATCTCACATAATACATGGTATCAATGCGAAGACATAAATAAGATTACGAATTGTACTCTGCATTTTTCACCTCCTTTGTAAATATTGTATAAAACGGGCCTGATGATGGTCGACTTTTGACCGAAACTTATAGCTGTTATGTAAACATAGTTGTGTTTGATTGACCAATCATAAGTGTTGTTATTGATTGCACTTTTTTTCTTTTTTCAAAATTTCAGGAATTCCTGACATTTTATTTGGAAGAATAATCAGAAAATACAAGTGCGATACACGTTTAACGTCAGGGTATAACCTGATTTACAGCTTAGAATTCGAAACAGTTCTTGTTGATCGACATGGGTCAATTCTGCACTGATTTCTAGCAACAAAACCTGACGTAGTGACACGTAGCTATTTCCCCTCACAATGTGTGTGCGCTTCTTGTTTGTAAGGCGTAGCAATTGTTGAATTGGGAGTTTAGAACATATTATCGAGCATCATGCTACCTTATGGTTTTGCTTTGTGGATGTGATTTGTCTTTGTCAGAGCTTACCTACTTGTATTCTTTACAGACCAATGAAGAGGACGGAGCAAGAAAGCGCCTTACGTGCTTCCGCCAATTGCAGCACCAGGCACAAACCGGTCAGACAAACAACATGCCTCTTACAAAACAGGTGGCATCAAACTGGCCTCAAGTAAGTGGCACAAAGTGCACATAAATGGATACGTGTATAGTAAGGCCGTAACTGTTTTGCTAGTATTGTATGACCACTTAAACTTGTACTAGATGATTCAGGCAGTGCCAGCCATCGGAAATTACAAATTCGACTAAGTGCGTGTTGTTGTCAGTCATTAGACGCTTTCGCAAAATTGACAAAAACGACTACTAACTTCGTCGTGTCTATCCGTCCGTACTTATGTCTGTCTGTCTGCCTGTCTGTCTGTCTGTCTGTCTGTCTGTCTGTCCGTCCGTCCGTCCGTCCGTCCGTCCGTCCGTCCGCATGGAGCACCGTGTCTCCTACTGGACGTATTTTCATGAAATTTTATATTTGAGTATTTTTTGAAAACATGTCGAGAAAATTCATGTTTCACTAAAACCTGGCAAGAATAACTCATACTTTACATGAAGACCTATGTGCATTTATGGTAATATATCACTGAATTCTCCTTAGAATGAGAGATTTGTCGGAAAAATTTTGTAGAAAAAATTAAGAGACATACTTTCTAATATTTTTTTCTGAAAGTCGTTCGTTTTGTGAGATAATGTGAAAAATGTGGTAAAACAGACAGGCCACAGATGACAGTATAATACGATATGGAAAATATGCAATAACACAGACACACTCAGAATATTTAGTACATATTGCTTTTCTATGGTAAGAATGGTAAAGCGAACGCGCCACAATGTTAGGTGTCACGTACGTTGCCTGGCTTGTTTTTGTGGTGGTGGAGTACAATAATCTGGTAGTCATTACAGAGAAATGCTAAGTCTTCAGCAGACACAGTCAGATATTACGAATGATTCTTTTATGTCATTGTAAGTCAGTAATTAAATATCCTACCATCACTTCCGTTTTAGTCATCGCTGTTTAAATTACCGAAGGATGCACTTGGTATGCATAGTATTTACAATTACAGTTCCCACCTCACAGTAAAGTCACTGCCTCTGCATTAAAAATTAATGAAAGATTTTGCTATATGAAAATAATACCTAAGAGTCATACGAAACATTCAAGGATAGTTGTGGACAAAATGCATAGTTTGTTCTTGTCATAACAGATGGTGCAACTGGTAAGGACTTGAAGAGTGCTGATGAGGTTCATGTCGTTAATCCTGCAGGTGCCTGTCCTACCTCGTAGTACCGGGTGTCTTTATAAGAGTTCTTATCAACTACGGTCTCATGTTTCATTCAGTTTAAATTTTTGCCCCTTTCATTTTAATGTTATGGTCTGAGTCGTTTATAAATATAACCACAGATGTATTAGACTCCTAACTGACAAGATGCTGTGGAATAAGATTTTGTTTTTTTGCCATTATTATAGGCGATTCGAAGTTAAGAAATTTGGTACTTCTGTCTTTTGTTTAGACCCCGTAATTGGAAGGTGAAACCAGTGTTTCTACACCCATAAGAAAATAATTCTGATTCAGGCTTCCTCGTCATGTAGATTAGGTCTTCGCACTTCTGGGTTGTTATGCAGCGTATGTTGGTGCATATTGACCGACGTTTCGGGATAACATATATCCTTAAAGATGGAAACGATAGGCTGTTCGTAAACGTCGGTAAAAACTTACCAACATGTGCTGCGTAACAACACAGAGGAGCGAAGATATCAATTCGGAGTCACTTATACTCTCAACATGGAGGCCAAATTTTATTCCGAAATTCCGGTAAGTATTAAGAAATTGAATTTTATCTGAAATTAGAAACAACAATGTCCGAATTTAGGTGTGGAATTAAATGTGATGTTTAATGTATATTCTGTCAAACCCATGCGCTTTTGGAAGTTACCGGGACCATTGTAATATCACTAGTTTTGTGTCAGAGTAATACTGAATGTTTTGCTCTAAGACTATTTTAAGTAGAACATTGTTAGTGAACTTAAACGAGAAGTACATATGTTGCCTGTGAAAGAGGTTTCTTTACGCATACCTGTTCTATTGAAGACGTGGTAACCTGGCACACGCTTCCGCCAACAGAAGGCGCTGCTGAAGTCAGGGTGGTGGGTCGGATCAGTGAATTCACGTTTACCTTCACCCCTAGACGCACTTCTGGTTTGTCACCTTTCCTTTTAAAGTACGCTTCAATAAATATTTTATGTGATAACGGTAATTTTTCTAGCAATAAACACTTCTTGTTGACAATTGTACAGAAGGATTTCCGAGTTGTCGTGTCACTGAACACTCAGACCGCACTGGACTAAATCCTAAAGCTCTCCTCAGACTTGTTACTATCGTTAGCTGCGTCTCCGCCGAACTGACTAACTCCTGAAACACGCAGAATTCACTTGCTGTCACAGGCGGCGCGGCGCGGCGCGTCGGTATTGTTCCGCCACCGTTCGGGTCGTTCCGCAGTGTTTCGGAGAAAGAGAGAGGGCGTTCTGTCGTCATCTGATCGAGCGTCCCACAGAATACATCTCGAATTGCCAGGCGTATGGGAGAAAAACGATGTCCTCTTTACGGAGCTTGTGCGCAGAATAAGGGCTGTTATGAAGGAAAATACACTCACGTCTGTCGATATAAGTAAGGATCCCCTTCTTCCCCCCACTCCCATATCCTATGCCCACAGACGCAACAGTTTGTTTCTGCCCACACAATAGGAAGGACAGATCTGAGGATAAAAACCAACAATGCAGCTCTTCCTTTGCCATTAGAATGCAGCTTGACACTTGTCGTCTTTAAGTCGGTAGTCTTGACACACAGTGTTAAAACCTGAAGCAGCAGTAAAAAACTAGCACTCGTTTTTCATGCCTGTGAGGTCCCAGTTTCAACACCCCATTTGCGGATCGACTGTAGTAATCGACGTACGTATTTGGTTGTCTCCGCAGCCCTCCTAGGCACCTACTGACATGCTACATCAAATTACTCCATTATCGATACACGTCTACAGTTTTAAAATTAATTATTCCTTAAAAATCCACCATTTGCTAGTATATAGTCTGAATGACTGCCAGCGTCGTTGTATAAATGGTGGAATAACTAATAACGTTTACAGTATCAGTTTCCTTAAATTTGAATCGTAACTTGTAATAGAGATGTCAGCAAATTTTTAAGAGTTCTGTAATGAAAATAAAAACAATTTGCATCATAAGTGTGTTATAGCAGGTATATGTATTTCGTCGTAAATGACGCCTATAAAAGTTAAAATTGTTTGTATTATTATAAAAGTTTAATAAAAACAATTTTATGTACGATCCTATCATTAACTATCGTTTATTTTTATGTAATAATATACTAGTGTCTCAAATAATTATGTGGCATTGTGTGGTTGTTTTTTCTGTGTGGAATAATTCCTTCTTGCACTAAAATATGTCTTGAAAAATCAGTCTCTTACACGATCTGTAAGAAAAACATAAGTGTATTTAAATATCGAATGAGTTTATATTTGTATAGTTATGACTGAATGCTAAATTAATTTTTCCTCATATTAATTCTGACAATTTTAGTATATTTATAGTCTTATCTCTTTAAAGATGAAATTAAACAAAATTATATTTAAAGCCTGAGTCCGTACCGCGCTGTAAACACACCCCGTCTCGGTTATAAAAACCGGTCAGGCAGTGTTTTGTAGGAGAAGTGTCGCTGTCTGTTCTGAGATCCACACAAAATACGTAAAGTAAGAAAGAAAGTAGAAGTTCTTAGTGTTAAAACTGGTGGTACATGAAGCAACTACTGGGCTTTTAAATGGTTAAGCGTATCTTATAATCGCCTTTATTCATAGACAGATACATGCTGTGTTATTGTAAATGGACAGTGCTAAAGCATGTAGCCTGCAAGTGATTTTTTTAATTACTGTTGTGTTATATTTTAAGAATGTATTTTATTCGACATTTTTATTGTTTGGATATGTAACTGCACGTGAAACAGACGTCCCCGTATGAAGTACGTTGTGCGATGTGTTTCCCTTCCGATATCAATTGCAGATGTACGCAGTGTGCATTATACTCATTTGGTAACATTCAGCCTCGTCAAATGCAGACTTTCCACATGCACCGTATTCATAATTGTGTTCTATGTTACAATAATTTCTACTTATTATTATATTTCCATTGGCAAGTGAGTTAAGGAATGATAGTGACGTCCATCAACGAACTAAAATTCCCTAAGTTACGTAGTAATGTTGTACCGCTGTTTAATTAAGCACTGCCTCATGAAGGGATAAGGGACAGCGGAGGTGCAGATCCACGGCTTATTTACCTCGGAGTTGGATGGAGTTAACCCCGGAAATCTTGCCCTGTTACCATCAAGCCTATGAATTATATACTGCTATAAAATTAATTGAACGCATGTAACAGTCAATGGATGGCTACGGCAGTGGACGTGTACTTGTGTATTTATCAGTCATGTTCTACGTGACGTTATACACTTCTGTCAAGTTTGTATCGTTGTTTGAAATCCCACTGTTCGGACGTTCTATACGAAGTAATATACGCGTGCGCCATATTAGGAGGCAATGACTGTCCCGTCTACGGCCTGTTATCGCCGCCTAAACAATGGGGCAGGATTGTGGAGTCGGAGTCGGAAGGAATTTTGGGGGGAGTCGGAGTCGGAACGAATTTTGGGTGGAGTCGGAGTCGCAGTCGGATTCGGAATGAATTTTGGGGGGAGTCGGAGTCGGAACGAATTTTGGGTGGAGTCGGAGTCGCAGTCGGATTCGGAATGAATTTTGGGGGGAGTCGGAGTCGGAAGGAATTTTTGGGGGAGTCGGAGTCGCAGTCGAAGTCGGAAGGAATTTTGGGGGGGAGTCGGAGTCGGTAAAAGTGTACCGACTCCGACTCCGACCTCGATATAAAATAAAGTTTAATTCAAAGAGATATATTTATATTCTCTTAGTCTTAAGCGTGTAACTTCTGTTCTTAATATTACTGCTATAGTCAATATTGATTTTGCATTATAGTAATATCACTAATTGTGGGAAATAAAGGAAGAAGCCGTAAAGGCATAGCTACAGTAACCATTAGACATATACTTAAATATAAGCTATGAGTCTAAAAGTAGCCTGATGATTCACGCGGTGGTGATGGAATGTCTTATGATACCGTTACCGCTTTAGTATGTTTACCATTATTAATAGATATTGAGCTTTTATGAAGGAGTCGGTGTCGGATTGGAAGGTTTTGTTCACGGGTTCCACAGCCCTTGCAATGGGACCAGCGGTTTTTAAACTCAATGTGAGGGACTCACTGCAGTTGTAGGACCGTCGTATGCCTCAGCATATGAATCCGTAATAAAGGTCATAATTACTGACAGCCATGGTCAGAAATTTTTAAATCGTTACGAAGTTTTAATAAAAGTCGATATGAGCCTATTTGCATCTGCTATTTGGATAAATTGCTGAGTAGGTAACATACTTGCTTAAGTTTAAGGGGTAGCTAAGTGTCATTAACCAACTGTTCCAAGTGACTGAAAGAATCTTAATACACTGCAAGTGCAGCCATTCAGAATTGTATGGATTACACTCTTTAAATCTAGTGGTTTTAGTGGTCATTTAAAACTTCAGAAGGTTTAAATGATTTCAATATTCCGTAAGTGCGTACAGCATTTTCTAATGATCTGTTGTAGTCATTAAATTTACTCACAGAACCTTGTAACTTCTGTGTTGTAACAGAAATATCAGTGTTTGAAATTTATAAGAATTGCACTGTGTAAGGGTATGTACCTCTTCTGTACACGAAAAAAAATTTTTGAGTACTCTTAACTTGTAAACCACTTATTTTACCAACGCTAATAATATTGACTGCACATTGTTCACACATATATCTATTTGCAGTGTTCGTTGGAACAAATGTCTGGCTTTAAAAAGATGGAAAACGTAACGTCAGTAGGTTTAAGTTTGTGTGTTCAAATACATACTGAGGATGGAGATTTATATAAACCTTATTTTCCGCATTCCGTTGTGACACTTACAAGGAATCTGATATACAAACCGTCAATCACAGCACTCGTATTGGATTCTTAATCAATATTTTCAAACATACAACATGTTTCGTCCGTAAGGGTCATCGTCAAGTATGAATGCTCTTGTATGTCTGAAAACATTCATTAAAAAACCAATGCGTGTGTTGTATTAGACGGTTTGTATATTGCCTTCCATTTACACACAAGATTTATTAGCTTCTGTTTATAAATACATACACGTATTGGATACATTTCTCTTTTTCCGACCGGTCTTCTTGCGTAGTTTATCACATGTTTGCTGTAGGAAGTATTACGGGCTTTTGGAAGGTGGAGGGATACAAAGATTCAAGTCTGCAGGGACGATGTGCCACGCCTACAGCGTAGTAATTACCAGCCTTACGAGCAGTTAGCGGCCTTAAACGTTAGCGTCAAGCAGTGCAAGAAGACTGGACTTCTTGCACTGCTTGATCTTGAAGTAGATGGCGGTACGGTCTTTCGAAACGGCGGTAATTATTGGCCAGTCTAGATGCCGTAACGCCAAATAGGACTTAACTCTTCATTAACACAGTGAAAGAAATTAGTTCTCGCATTTGAAGTTGCTGGAGCCAAAAATTCGGATCAAATATATGCTTCAGTCTTAACCCTTTAAAGACGAAGCGTATCTGTTTTATATAAGGACCCAGTGCGTACCGCGTTGTAAACACTCTCCACTTCGGTTATAAAAACCAATCTCTTAATGTGTTATAAGGCAAAAGTTGCTGTTTGTTCTGAGATCCACACAAAACACATAAACGCAATGTGGGCACCATGTAGAATTTTTTAATGTTAAACCTGGTGGTATGTAAAGTTACCGCTAGGCTTTAAAAGGTTAAAGCTGTCGTAATTTGGCTTTTCCTTTCGCTTCGCATTTTCCTGAACATAGAGAACTTTTCGGAACGGCGTTCGACTTCCGTTACCACATTACGGAACATACTGTGTTGAGTGCATTCATTTGATAACGCTAATCCCTGATTATTAATTTTTTACACTTTTTTAATTTCTTAATTTTTCACTTCAAAATATTCAGCAAATAATTTTCTCTCGCACGCGACAAATTTCTTGAATTTCACAATTGCATTCTGTTATCTTAATTCATACAAATAAATAAACACTCAGAAAATTGTTACTGACAGATTCGAAATATTTACATTGAAAAATACACTTATATTTTAATATTTACACAGACCAACGTTACATCCTACCAACTTCAATTTGCTTCTCTGAATTTAACTCCATAAATAACAGTTCCGTAGATTGTCTATCTGTCTTCCTTTGTTCGACGTTCCGTTGGGTTTCCGTGACTTCATGAGGTAAAGGGCGCATTAATGTACTCGCTGTGCTGTTTGTGTGGATATACTTCTGTGCTATCGCGTGTGCGTTGAAGTCAAGTGACATTGTCTGTCAGCATCAGAAAACCCCACGATTTGTAGCAAGACATCACGCCGGGTCGGTATAATAACAACACTGAACAGGAGTTGGCAAATGTGCAAAAAGCAGCATCAAATGAGACTGTGCTAGAAGAGATCCTTTCGTTAAAATCGTGTTCTATGAAGAATATGCATCTGATAAAAATACTTTGAACCTTGAATTATCTGTCTTTACCTAAATTCTTCTTCCTTCAGCATATCGAACGTTGTGAGGAACATACCTGAAACAGAGACTAAGGTGAATGTTCAAGCACACTGAGAGTGCTGATTGAAATATTTCGTTATGATTACCAATTTGAAAGGTTCTTTTTATAAGAACCTGGCAGCGAACGTCGAAATTGTTACTTTTTTTCAAAATATGATCATAATCAAATCAAGGAAGACGACATTGGCGAAAGCGTAGGAAGCCTCGGAGAGATGGGAAATAAGTAGGAAACAGACAAAAATCTTAAGGGAAGACAGCTGTTGGGATTGTGGAGCTTAGACGCTAGGATAATATCAAAAACGATTTTCATTAGAGAATGAGAATGTGGTCTGGATTCAGCTTCTTGGATTCTTGACCCTTGAAGATGGAACAGACGCGTTGTCCCGAACCGTCGGTATACAATTACCATACGACGCTGCGTAATACCCCAGAAGAGCGCAGATCTCAGTAATATCGTGGCGGAAGCCTGAACTCTCAGTTCTATTTTTTTTTCGTGGCTCAGTATAGTATATGTTTTGGCTTATCCGTGTTCCTCACTTAATCCGTGCACTTCCCTCCCCACCATTACCCCAGATAATCTAGAGTACGCTGTATTTAATTCGCGTCGTCAGGATGTTATAAAGGAATAATATGCCTCTGTTATAAGACGTAAATTTGTCCCTGTACCCAGAAAAATACTATACTATAATGATATGTGGGGTAGCGAAAGTATAACTCCACGTATTCTCAAATGCAGTACTGAATAGAGGTTATGGATCAGATAGACGCTTCTGTCGCTTTGGCTCTGGGGAAAGTGTTCATACGAGCCATTGTTTTGGTCGATTGACGAAAGGAAAAATGCCGTACCATTGCATTGACTCGAGCTTTGATTACCCTTTCTTCGCAGTCCTTCCTTCTTCTACCTACTTGTTCATAGTAGGTGTCGAGGTTGTTTATTTTCACTTAATCACACTCAGACACACACCACACTCGGTAGGACTCCTCTGGACGAGGGATCGGCCCGTCGCAGAGACTTCTACGTGACAACACAAACACTGTACAAGATACAAACATCCGTGCCCCCGGTGGGATTCGAACTAACGATCCCAGGAAGGGCTAGGCCGCAGACCTACGCCTTAGACCGCGCTGGCCCTGGGATCGGCTTTACCCTTTCTTCCAATCCTTAATCTTTTCGTTACACCGACTGAACTATCTACGCTGTCATACTTTCTTCAGCCCTACAACATTGTGGTTTGTATTTTGTCTTATATAGAAATACAACTTTAAATATGGCAAATAATGTTTAAGGTATTAATTTTCCTTTAGCCTCAAAATTATACGTGTTTTCTGTTGTGTTGTTGTAGTAAGTAGGCGATCACTAAGGCCCGATTTTGTCCTTGGCGTCTGTATGCGACAGTTGCCCACAGCAGTCCTGGTGATGTGATGTGACGTGACGTCTCAAACCTCGCGCGCTCCTTGCAGCTGTATGTAAATCCGTTGCGTTGCATAAGGACAGTAAACGGATCATACATAAACACGGAGACGGCGAAGTCGAAAGGCTTCCGAATGTCATTCCGCGTAAAACCGTTGAGGGGGGGGGGAACCTTGCATGAACATTGATTATTCTGCTGTGATAAGAGGATTACTGTAGATGACTCCCCAGTGTGTGGATGCTGATGTAATAGCTTGGTTTGCTAGCAAGTAAAACAACACCGCCTTTACGGAAAGTTGCAGGAACTGTAAAGTGGAAGAGTTACTTTAGAGGTTTCGGTGTTGCTTGTTTATACTTAACTCCATGTAACATTCATAATAATTCGCTAAAATCGTATTGATTCCGGTAGTCAACACACTGAGGACTTTTTATGATAAATTTGTCTTAATAAATTTTAAACTTCGTACACTGCAACGCTCTAGGTAAAAGAGTTCAGATGTTTTCCGTACCGGGAAACAGGAGGTTGTGAACCTTTTAAAGCCTAGCGGTAACTTTACGTACCGCCAGGTTTAACATTAAAAAATTCTACGTGGTGCCCACATTGCGTTTATGTGTTTTGTACGGATCTCAGAACAAACAGCAACTTTTGCCTTATAACACATTAAGAGATTGGTTTTTATAACCGAAGTGGAGAGTGTTTACAGCGCGGTACGCACTGAGTCCTTATATAAAACAGATACGTTCAGTCTTTAAATGGTAGCAGTGTCAGCTTAAACACAGTGTGCAACATACGTACATGTTTATATCACCCTACCACGCCCACATGCTTGTCCCGTATGGTCTCTGAATTGCAGGTACTGTGACTCAAAATTTTATGCTTTCGCGTCCCCTTACGTCCGCAGCTTCTCATCTTTCATGACTTTATTACCCTAATGATCTTTTATTATGTAACTCCTTATTACGCAAGTTTGTCCCCCATCCATTTACATCCCGTTTTCAACCATATTCGATCTGTTGTATGAGCTGATTACCGTGCTGTTACATGAATTATATTTAACATGTGAAGTATCAGTATTCTTTCACACATGCACGTCTTAAGTTTCACTTCGACGTTAATGTTTCGGGGCTCACTGGCTCCATCTTCAATATCGAGAAAACTCATTTAGGTTCTGCATTAAAATGTATGAAAATGATAACTTAGTTGTTAGCATTGAAATGTCCTTGAAGAAGGCCTAAAGTTAACATGCAATCAGATATGTTGAAAATATTTAAAATACTCTAAAAATAAATGTGAAAACATAGTGTAAGTGAATAAATTTGATATAACTTTCAATTCCTGTCCTACACTTATAAAAAATCTGGCAGACAATATGATTCGTCTTGTTCACATTAACCTTTTAAAGCCTAGCGGTAACTTTACGTACCACCAGGTTTAACATTAAAAAATTCTACGTGGTGCCCACATTGCGTTTATGTGTTTTGTACGGATCTCAGAACAAACAGCAACTTTTGCCTTATAAAACATTAAGAGACTGGTTTTTATAACCGAAGTTGAGAGTGTTTACAGCGCGGTACGCACTGAGCTCTTATATAAAACAGACACGCTTCGTCTTTAAAGGGTTAAGTCACCTTCATGTCTGACCTGCAGTAATAAGTAAGGCATATTTTTATTTCACACATATTGTGTATGGAAAAGTGATTTCTCAAACTTCTATAGGGTTTTTGGGTAATTTGGGCGTGTAATATTGCGTTGTTTTTAATTAGCTTATTATAAAATTCTCTGTAAGCACGTGTAAACAGGTGTAAAATCGTAGCTGAAGGTTTGTTATCACTTGTCGTCTGTTAATCACGTATTATACAACAGTAACATGATTGCATCTTGCGTGTTGGTTGCAGTAGTTTGCCCCAAAAATTGTAATTGCAGTATAGAGTGTGTTTGTGATCTCCCGAGATATTTCATGTGGACGGAGAGATACGACAGTTGTCAAGTTTTGGTAACCTCGCCTCCCGAAGGCGCCTGAGGCAGAACGTCCAAACTGTAAATATGGAGTCAAAGAC
Organism: Coptotermes formosanus; assembly: GCA_013340265.1. Taxonomy (NCBI): domain Eukaryota; kingdom Metazoa; phylum Arthropoda; class Insecta; order Blattodea; family Rhinotermitidae; genus Coptotermes; species Coptotermes formosanus. The sequence continues at coordinate 8,073 of BLKM01012955.1, read as the reverse complement.
ACCTTCTATCAGGAATAGAGTCTTTTGTGTGTTCGCTGCCTGAATTCAGGAACAACTCTCTCTTGATTTGAGGCAATCAGATTAAATTCTGTAATCATATTAATGCTGTGACTGGTTCAGTAAGACGCATCAACGAGTTATTTTGCTCACTCCGTTGCCGGATGTCGGTATAGACAAGGCGCCTGGCTGTCTGTCTTGCTCTGTTCAAGCAATATGTGACTTTTTGTCATAACCTTAAAAGTCACACATTACTTGAGTAACCAAATACTTGAATAAACCTCAAAGCACTTACAATTTTTGGGTATAAAAGCAAAGTTATCCTTATCCTGGCCATGAAGGCATATAGAGGGAGAAGAAGTATAGCTCCACTGATTCTTAACCTTGGTGCTAGATGGAGGTTAGTGGTCAACTTGATGCTGTGCCGCTTCACTTGCGGAAAAGACTCTGGTGCCAGGTGAACAGCAGGCTGCTGAGTGGGCCTGAGCTGGTTTGGACGGCCTTAAAAAAGAGAAGAACCTCCTCTCCCAACCGCGATTCGAACCCCGGACCGTCCAGCACGTAGCTAGTCACTATACAGTGACTCTATTAAGAAATATCTGGCAGAGTGTTTCCGTGTTACTTTTGCATTCGGCAAAAAGGAGGCGACCAAACTGCTCTTCGCGGGGGAGAAGAGGTCATCTCGATGCGTTTGCTCTACCTCACTCACTCATGCTAGCATATATTTCTTGGAAACATATTGAGGAAGAAATATACGTATTTTTCCTCAACGTTTTAAAGACCAATTTTGAACCTGAGGATGACCTGAAACAGGTCGAAAGACGTAGTTCTGTATAATAAATAGAATTTATTTTTGTTTGGAAAGGTATTGATTTTATTTTTATACTATTAGCCCACAGGAGGATGAAGTTCGTTAAAACTGTGTATACATTTTAAGTCCGGAATTACACTGATCAGTTTACGCAAACAGGATTCATGCTGTTCGAAATAGAACAGTGGCTAAATATTTGCAGTTTTAGTCGCAGTATATTTTCAAGACTTAGGCTTCAGTGACCACCTTTATTTTCAAAGACGTCAGTGACAGGATCTTACAAGGTACCGCTATTGTTTGTCCGTGAAACTTTGTGACTTATGTTCTGTGACCCAGGGTGTTGAAGATGTTGAACCATCGTGTGCTGGATAATGGAACTGGAAACCAAAGTAGCTTTATGCCGCTGATTTAAAAAAAAGCTTCGTATTTGTTTTTACGTGCTTATCAAATGCAATAATCGTAATGACTGATCGATCCTCTTTTCATGGAGTTAATTTCAGACGTCATGTTTAATATTGCGATGAGAGACCCTCATGGCACGTAGCACTTACACGAATTTGTCATTTCCTTTATCGGAAAGTCAATAAATATGTCTATTGTCTGTTCCGAAACATTCACTCCTCTTGTCCAAGAGCAGTGAATGTGCAATATCATTAAAAACTTGACCCTGAAAGTCTAAGAGAGACAAAAGAGAAGATACAAGGGAGAATGCAACTAGAGGTACGACATTTATTAGTACTAAGGAGAGAAACAGAAATGCTACTGCTGTCAAATTTCATGAACATTACCCGCTCGTCCTCTGGTAAAGGTAGGCTGGAAACATAGTGTAGCGTTGGGAAGTGAAGAATGTAGCTGAGATTTAACCCCGAAATCCATTATAAATAGTTTATAGTAGTAAAATTTCTACCTCACTCTGAACATTCTGTGTGTTAAATACAGGGATCAGACGGTTAGACAAAGAAGCGCTGTATTTTGTGACTGTCCTACAAAGCACGAGGCTTGGCACACAGTTCGGGCAGCCTGCATGGTTTGGTAGTATTGCAGCAGGTGTGTGTGTGTGTGTGTGTGTGTGTGTGTGTGTGTGCGTGTGCGCGCGCGCGCGCGCGCGCGGGTATATAGACCTACGCACGATAATTTCTCGGTACTTAATAAACATACACATACCAATAGGAGCCTGGATAGCTCAGTCAGCATACTGACTGAGCTATCCAGGCTAGATGACCCAGGAAGCACGGTTTGATTCCCACTGGCGGCGATTGCTTTTTCCTATAGCAAAATTTCCAGATAGTCCATGAAACGCACCTAGCGTCCTGTTCACTTTGCACAGGGTAAACATTCGTCAGGTGACTGAAGCTGAAGGCATGCCCTTCGAAAATCTAATATCAACCAACAAACTTATGGTAAAATGCATAATATATACAATATGAAATATCCTTCTAAAGTTGAAATTAAGAACACATCGAGTTGTGGCTCTAGTCCACCTTACATCTTCGTGGTGTGTTGCCTAATTAAGAATAAGGACCTGTATTGCGCTAACATTTACAAACCAGTAGGAAAAGTAGGTGGATTTGGTAATCCTCGTAAAATTGAATACTCGTTTTTGAAGTCGAAACAAGCGTGTGGTTAATCCTCACAGTTAACAGTTATGGCAGCGTACCACTAAATTTACTCATTCGACATGCGTGAATAATTTGTAACAATTTTCGTTAGGTGTATAGCCTAGAATCTGACCACATGAGACAGTTAATTTCCCAGCCGTAGAGCGTGCAGCTACAGAATTCATGATCATAGCTGTAATTTATCATTCTGTTAGAATTCCATATAAAATATTTGAAAATGTTTGTTGCCTGAACCCGTCTGTTTGTACGTTGGTACGGCAGAGTTCAACAGTTGAACCTTTTATGTAGATTCAGGGATATTGTCTGCCGAAATTTATTCAAATGTTTCAGTAGCACATGCATAAATTGACCGTTGGATTGTTACACGTACCGAATGGGAAAACTACCACATTGTCGTTAAATAATAGATTTGTAGTGTACTAGGAATATGCACCAGGCCAAACGAATCAAAAATTGCACTCGCCTTCTTAAAATTCGGGCACGCGGTGGCGCAGTTGGTTGAGGCACTGCACTACACACCAGAAGGTCGCGGGTTCGATTCTCGATGGTGTTATTGGAATTTTTCATTGACATAATCCTTTCGGTCGCACAATGGCACTGGGGTCGACTCAGCCTCTAACAGAAATGAATACCAGGAATATTTCCTGGGGAATAAAGACGGCCGGTGCTTAGGGCTGACAATCTTACCACCTTCGTGTGCTGATTTTCTTGAAATCTAGGAGCCTGAACCTCCTGGAATCCTCAGGGCCTATCCTGGCCAGTACAGGGATTGCTTTACTTTTTGCCTTCTTAAAATTTTAATTTCTCTCAGCACCTTATTTTTCATGCAGTCTGTCTAACTTTAGACCTTTTGCCTCTAAATCATATTCACTTAATACATTCTATCACAATTACCGTACTTTCTCCTTCAAAGAGGCGAAAAATTAGGCTGTTCAAATCAACATCCTCACAGAGCTTATCGAAATTTTAACTACCTAACCAGTTCATCGAATTTTATGAAATTTAGTACGAGACACATTTTATTCCTCTGCTTTGCTTATTGGTTGTAAGTTAGTAAACACAAACATGGAGAAGATGCGAAACTTTGGTGTTACAGCGAATAAATTTGAATGCACACAAAATCCGTATCAGTAGCTACCCACGTGTTTCGCAGAATTAAATAATAATAAAAATACTACTACTACTACTACTAATAATAATAATAATAATAACATACATAAATAAAGTTAGAATTCTGTGCAATAGTAGACTAGACACTATGATTGTGCTTAAAACTGCCTGCGTTTTGTCACAATTCTTACAAATTAAAAACTTTTTAGTCACTTATAGCTTTATTGCCTTGTTTCCTGTTCGTGTTAGCAACTAAAGCGTTTAGCTGAGTAGCTGAGATGCCAGAGAAGTGCCGTGTTTAGAAACTCTAAAGAACCTGTCTTTAAACTTAACAGTAGCTAATACCTCGTATAAAATTCCCCCTGTTTTATACGCATATATAGACATATATTTTATATATATATATAAACCCAATTCATTATAGCGCCGGACTTAAAGAAAGAGTGGAGCTATACCTATGCGCCCTGTCTGTGGCTTCGTGGTAGGTTAAGGGTAAATTTTGCGTTTTTACCTATTCTATATAGACTTTAAAAGTAAAGGTTTCTCCCTGTCCATGAAACCTTCAAAGCGTTGCAGTAATTCTTTACTACATTATTTACCTTTAAAAATTTTTGCGTTTGTGTGTTTTATATGTTTCTCATAATAAAGAACTGGGGTTTCCTAAAGCGCGGTATCCAGTTGGTCATGGTGAAAGAGACACCCTTTTTGTGACGTCGGAATTTAAATTTTAAATACTCAAATATTAATTAAAACGTGGAATAATTTGAGCAATGGAGCTGGAGCTAAAGCTTGGCGCCCTCTGTGTCTTTCTCGGCAGTAGATAAAGCTCTGGCCGCCTTATCCCAAGGAAGTAGCACTGGGTATCACTGCCGGATTAGAAGTGATGGTGAATTCAAAACTCATTATCCCTAACGGGAATTGAACCCTTGCAGTCAACCAGTAGCAGCAATTTCACTGAGGTATCCTGAACCTTCATGTACCATTAAACAGTAAGTCACTTTACATTAGCAGATATATCTGAGTGCCTTTCCTTACGTATCTCAAATAAACAGAACACAGACAAAGGTTCCAGTTTCCTGAAATTAGCTGTAAACGATCCTCTAATTATAGAGTTCAGATAGCACACCCACATTACGTACTGTGCTTGCGATAAACCTCTGTTATTTCGTTTCACCAAATCCAGGACAGACACGAGTTGCGTATCGTCTAGTCACAAAAAGATAGACCATACTGGAGCACAGTGTAACAGCTTTCACTACAATCAACTGCAATAAACCTGTTTGGTCCCAGACTCCGACACTCAGTGGGTCTAAAATAAATGCTTCAGATCAGAGCCCCACTCTCAAACTGCATGTGGCCCCTCTTTGTGATCTTCCCCAGTCCTTTAGCCAGCAGGCTCTGGGGGCGAACAGTACCTCCAAAATTGTAGGCCTGTATGTTAAAATGTTACTTCATTGCAGTTTGAGATTAGTTAATTAATTCTTCTTCTTCTTCTTCTTCTTCTTCTTCTTCTCCTCCTCCTCCTCCTCCTTCTTCTTCTTCTTCTTCTCCTTCTTCTTCTTCTTCTTCTTCTTCTCCTTCCTCTTCTTCTTCTTCTTCTTCTTCTTCTCCTTCTTCTTCTTCTTCTCCTCCTTCTCCTTCTTCTTCGTCGTCTTCGTCTTCTTCTTCTTCTTCTTCTTCTTCTTCTTCTTCTTCTTCTTCTTCTTCTTCTTCTTCTTCTTGTATGGCGCGACAGCCCGACATCGGGCCTTAGCATCCTGTTTCAGGTTTCGATACATCTAAAGTTTTAGGGGGAGAGGTTGTCAGCCCCTCGCCCAACCCCCAAGCTGGAGTACCAGGGTATCACTGTTAGTCTGGTTTATCTCCTTAGACCTGTCTGGCTTGGGTAACCCTCCGAGGAGCTTAAGCTGCCGCCAGCATATCTGTAAGGCTCGACTAAGCACAAATAAATTACTATTACGTAACAAGGATTAATCTTAACACAGGCTCCACATTGTGCAATCTCGTTCGTTGATTTAGTCCGTATGTAACCACCAAATAAAAGAACAAGTAATTTTATCGAATTATTTTGGTACCACGTATTGCGTTAGCAACAAACACGCACAAACATCGTAACTCATCAGCCTGATATTGAAACTTGCGTGTCAAATTTTATGTGAAAGCCAATTAATAGAAATTTGCACTGTGACATTAAATATCGGGTGGGCATGTTTTGTAGTTCCCTTAAAGATATTCATGAGGTTAGGTTAAAATAGTTCACTAAAATTAGTAGAAACTGAATTTGGTTATATATTCATTAATAGGTTGCTATTCTGTATAATAGACGGTGAGTGACAAGAATAACACTAAATTTAGTCACGCTAAGGATTATGTTACTTCAGTAACTTTAATTAGAAAGGGAAGCTTACAAAATTAGCAGCATTTGAATATAAGTTCTAAAATATTCCGATTCTAATACAGTTGCATCTTATAAAATTATTTTCTTCTTCTTCTTCTTCTTCTTCTTCTTCTTCTTCTTCTTCTTCTTCTTCTTCCTCCTCCTCCTCCTCCTCCTCCTCCTCCTCCCACTGGCAGTTTAGGTAACGTTGCCCGTTCTGCGACTACAGGAACTGATCTGTCCACCGGCGATGTGGTCCCCCCAAATCTCTGCGACCGTGAGGTTTATACTTTGGTAGTTTTCGGGGCAGGCGATTAGCTGGCGTACTTAGTACATGTTGCATCCATTTAAATTGATAATTTTGAACTTCCTGAATCATGTCATGTGCTCGCCAACGATTTCTCAAATTTTCACTTTTAATTCTGTCCCGTAAAGTTACTGCTGTTAGTGAGCGTATGAATTTCGTATGTGAGTTGTTAATTCTGTTTCTGTCTTTTTGACGTTGCGTCCCGCATTCACTGCCATACAGGAGGGCCGGTTTTGTTATTATATAAAATTATACGATGGCATGAGATATATATATCATTCGGTTGTACAAAAAAAAAATAAAATTTGAGAGTCGTTCAGGATATTCGACATTATTTGGCCGGAAGCTGGAATAACCTCGCAGCTTTCATTGAAATTTTCCCATAGCGAGCTTTTAAGAAATTCTTCTACAATTTATTCGTTGATATCAAGTGATGGACAGACAGAAGGATTTATGTGGCTTTCACTTAAGACTTTCTTCTTAATGTGTATGAAGATTGCCGAATATTACCTGAAATAAATGGTTTGTTTGTCTGATTGAAGCAAGTGTTCTGAAGCAGTGCTGCTGACAGTGATAAGAATTTCCGCTGTCTTCAGTAATCGCTACTCTGAAATATTGTCTCTTTCGTCAAACGGCTGGAGTCTGTTTGCTCTAGCGTTTAGAAAGTGTCCTCGTCGCATAACCAATGATTTGAACGACAAATGAATAAAATTCAGGATAAAGTTACAGTAATTTGAGAACTTGAATTAAAACTGTAGGAATATAAACGTCTGAAATATTAGAAAATAAACAGTAAGGTTTACAGATGTCTCCATCAAGGTTAGCTGTTTTGTTAGACTCTGCGTGTCCTAGCAATAAAACCCTTCAGTAGAATTCGAACATATGGCGTGTAAGAAACTTTGTAACTACTAACAATATGAAGGTTATCGATTCGGTCTTTGCCACTGTCATTAACCTTTTAAAGCCTAGCGGTAACTTTACATACCACCAGGTTTAACATTAAAAAATTCTACATGGTGCCCACGTTGCGTTTATGTGTTTTGTACGGATATCAGAACAAACAGCAACTTTTGCCTTATAAAACATTAGGAGACTGGTTTTTATAACCGAATTGGAGAGTGTTTACAGCGCGGTACGCACTGAGTCCTTATATAAAACAGATACGCTTCGTCTTTAAAGGGTTAACCTTTTAAAGCCTAGCGGTAACTTTAAATACTACCAGGTTTAACATTAAAAAATTCTACGTGGTGCTCACATTGCGTTTATGTGTTTTGTACGGATCTCAGAACAAACAGCAACTTTTGCCTTATAAAACATTAAGAGACTGATTTTTATAACCGAAGTGGAGAGTGTTTACAGCGCGGTACGCAATGAGTCCTTATATAAAACAGACAGGCCTCGTCTTTAAAGGGTTAATATTTTGATCGTGGCTTCTCATTCCTAATAGGAACAAAAATAAAGGACAAAAATATCCTTATGTAAAACATCCACCTTGTACAAACATTGTAGCCGAATCCATACAATATCTTGTCGTCGAATAAGAGAGAGTTTTGATATATTATTCATTGCATATGCAATCACTTTTCTTTTAGAGAGGATTGTAATGCCATTCACACTGTCTGTCTATAAATAAGTATGGCTTAAAGCGTCGTAGCATAATGACTTGTTTCCCTGCACCAGTACTTGAGCTGACACACAATTTCCACCCAATCTTTTACCCTTGCAAAGTCACTAATATCGCTGTATGCTGTCCGATACATACGGCTGCTATGCAAGACAAAAAACGCTTGGCATAAATCACAAAATCCTTTCCCTTAAACAGAAGTAGCAGCAACACGCAATGTTTTGTAGC
>BLKM01012953.1:0-62837 GCA_013340265.1 Coptotermes formosanus | reverse complement strand
TTGAAACCAAATAACATTTTAATGCAAACTGGAAACACTAACAATAGTAGCTACATTCTGTGGCCATGGCAATTTATGTTAATCATTACTGTTTGAATATGACACTTGGCAGGTGACCAGTTGTTCAACACACTCCTGCAGTTGCAATGGAAAGATGACATAACACATAGCATTTCTTTAGAGGTTCCCTTGCATACCCTCCCAATTCACTGTTGTAAGTCACCAGTTTGGTAGGATGTATTCTGGCTATCTTGCTTTTGATGTAGCCCCATAGTAAGTAGTAGGTTACTGCAAGATCAGGAAGCTTGAAGAGTGGAAAATGTGCGGGTTTTCGTTAATAAAATGCTAAACGTCACCAAACCATTCATCAGTATGTTCTCGTGTTGTGCACTGGTTAGAAGCCTCCACATCATACCTGCCTGGCTGCCTTATAGTCTGTTGTACGTTGACTTTGATCCCTTCCCTTGAAAATGGTGGGTGGTACAATATATACCTGAAACTGAAGTTGGCCACATTCAAATCTAGTAACTAACAGAAATGACACATGGAGTAAAAGGCGGCTACAGAAACATTGATATACTATTCTTAGAAACAGACAGAAGTCAGCAGGTACTAGATTTGGAGAATAGGCAGGATACACAAACACTGATACACTGTTCTTGGGATGCGACAGCAATCAGTACGGACTAGATCTTGAGACCAGGGATGCTCTGGAAGCACAGCCTTCATTAAGCACTTTTGTACCAAAGGAAAGAGATGACCTGGTGCACTGTCACATTTCTAGATCCCCAAAAATGAGGGTGGATAGGATCTTGCAGTCATCTACCGCTTCAGTAACTTCGCTTGTTCTTCTAAGAGTAATCTTGGCTCACCTCTTGAACATGGGGCTGTTGTTACACTGGCTTTCCCTTCTCCAGGAGACCTCTCAGTAACTTTTGGCCTTCCTTCAAAAGCCTAAACAATTTCTAAAGTACAGCTGGCCCAGTGACCATGTTCCCATATGTTTCTGACAATGTGTTCCTTAGTCATCGCAAAACCTATGTTCATTTGCTGTTCAAACTGTGGCATCCTTGTGTGTGAAGTTCTGAAAATAATAAAATCCATCTCTTACAACAGCAGCAGCAGCAGAAGCAGCAGCAGCAGTAACAATAGAAACAATAATAGAACAGCAACTGCAACAGCAACAACAAAACAACACAAGTACAACATACTGATAGATGTGGTAATACCAGCACACAGAAATCTCATGCAAATGGAAGCAGAAAAGAAACTAAAATACAACAGTTTATGTACAGAAATAAAGCAAATGTGGAACACGAAATGTATGATTATACCTGTGGTAATTGGAGCCACCAGAATAGTAACAGAAGGTTTAAAGAAAAACTTAGAAGCCATACCAGGAAACATTCAATAGATTCACTACAAAAGGCAGCTATACTTGGAACATCACACATAATACAGAAAGTACTGCAGTCTGAAACTCTGTTCGCCTGTGCACAGTGAACATATACTCTGCTATATTTATATCCTTCAAATACACGTAAGTTATGCCATATTTATTTTATGTTATAAATGAGATTGTAAGTGTACCATATGTAAATGATGTATTGACCAAGGTTTCATTTACTGTTTTCCAGATTTTGATACCTATATCACATAATCCATACCAAGGCTAATACACAAGTAAAAATCTCACACATCTACAACTGTATGCATCTTTACTTTTGGTTTCTATACATATTACGATACCACAGCAACACTGTGGCTGAAAAGTTTTTTTACCGTTAATTCTCAACTTTTCCAGAAACTTAACAAGACGCACAGAAATCCATTCATGGGAACTGCTTCATGGATAAGTTTATAAGAATTATACTTGGAAAAGGGAGGATTTAAGTTTACAAAACATTTTAAAGCATGCAGTTATAGGCAAGCACACTGGCCATATGTTTAACCATATTTTGAACAAAATATCTTACACAGCTTTTGGCTATTTTAAAATATGATTCGTTTTGGAAACTGATATTTTAATTGGAATCTTGTTTGTAAAAATGAGATCTTATTTTAATCTCAACCTCATGCTTATACAACAGCATTTTTCCTCAAGGCATATTCAAGTTGTGTACCTGATGAATGCTGTTACAAAGGTCAAAACATGATCTACTATGTGACGGTTAATTATAGAGTTGTGAGCGACAATCTGTGTATTATTTATCTCATGGAACATCCACTGCGATGCATGTCAGCTGTTGACACTCTGTTGACAATCTTCCGTCTCTGAATGCCCGTGCCCACCTTGCCACTGTTTGATACTGTGAGGCACCATCATCCAGTGCTTCATGCAGTCCTGCATGGCACTCCCATGCATTTCCATTGTGAAGAACTGGCATTATCACATACAAATGCTGTTCCACTTCACTGACAACCATTTCAGAATGAGACTGCAAAAGCAATGATGCTGGCACGCAAAATGTGTGTTCACTCCTGCACATGTTCCCCATCTGATAGTAACATTTAAACATACATGCCATGTGCTATCAAATGTATACACTCCATTTCTTGAGTTGCCATTTTTTTGTACAAAGAAAAGAAAAACAGTTGACATGACTTGTGAAGTGACATGTACATAACTTGTGATCAAGTGCACATTAGTAAGCAGATGTAAATAAAACATGGGTAGCTCTTTATGATGCATAACAATGACAACAACTTTGTATGGTGACCATGTACTTTTTTTGGTGTAGAAGGCCACCGCAGCCTTAAGGCTTACGGTGCAACCCTATGATGAATATGAAGATGAAGATGATGATTATCATCATTTTTGCGCTTTTCCAAGTAACAGAGCATCCGTGGAATGAAACTGACAGGGGAAAACCAAAGTACTCAGAGAAAAACCTGTCCCAATGTAACTTCGTCCACCACACATCCCACATGGACTGACCCCCAGATCGAACCCGGGCCTCCACGGTGGGAGGCTGGCGACTAACCACCTGAGCCACGGCACAGCATGACGACCATGTACTTAGGTCTATTTAGTGCATACCCACGTGACACAATCACAAAATTTCTTGCAAGTTGTGTGTTTTATTTATGTTTACTAGAGCTCTACTTTGCGATTACTGTAACATTTCATGTCACTGCAGTTGGTAACACAAAGTTAGAGACGGGACACTGTACGTATATTACAAGAAATTGCTAGTAGTCATACAGTACGTCTGTGTACTTATTTAGCACTCCTTAATTACTTATTTGACATGACAAATTGCTGCAAATATAAGATGTAATGATTTATCATATATGTCATGATAGGTTGTTGGGTTTAGCTGTTTAAAGTACATAAATATTGTAATATGAAGAACGCTCACTGACATGGGTACTTCATAAGGAACTGTCAGCAGGAATACAGCAGGTTTCTTACTAGACCCGAGGCGTAGCACTGACCACCGGCCCAATCTAGTGCTGGGGTTAAGCGAGGTTCTGTGAGATAATACAATCGGCTTTTTGGAGTGTACAGAATGACAAACGTCGTTTCACATCGGCTTTAAGATAACCTGGAAAGTAAAGCCTACGAAATGTTTGTTTGCGTGTCAGGACGTGGAAAATTTTTCCTTAGGGTTCTTTGTAAATTGGGTTTTGTGCTAATTATCTAATTAGAATCCAGGTAAGAATAAATGCTGGATCCCACGTGCCTTGGCTATCTTAGCAGCAACGCCAAATATGCCACCTGGCGGGTGATCGTCGTAAGCTACTATAAAGCGAGATCATCCTGGTTACACTTGTGACTGCTTGTTTAATCAGTAACACTGTTGTTCGCAATATTATTTTAGATTCCTATTTTTCCTCCATTATTTCTCTATTTCTCTTATGTTAAATATCGAACTTTAACCTTATATTTATTACACGCGAGAATTTCATTGGTTTCCTCAAATGTTTTGGATGTGGAAATAGATTCCATGCCTAAATTAAACTGGCACATTTTACAACAGCAAACTGTGAACCTCTGAAGGAAGTACACCTCGCAGACTTAATATTGTGCGATATGACTCTGTGTATATTGCAAATACCTACCGACGTTTTAACCTCGTCGATAATGGATGCGTTTAAACGACAATATAAAGAGAAATAATCTAACACAGCGCCCCATCCCATTCTCGCTACAAATCAAAATTTACTTCTGGCGTATTTTATGCTTTTTTTCGGATGGCAACAATGGAAAAAATGAATAACGCTGTTACGTCATAGAGTACTTTAAATTGCTCAATGCCGGTTGCAAGCTTCTAGATTACACACACAGAGGCGCTGACCTGCGAAATGTAAACAAAATAAGTGACATAATCCCTGCAAATGGACAAACAAGTGAGTACCACAAAATTATTTTCTTGTAATATGAGCAATATATCAGCGCAGGATGTGAAATAATTTTTCGGAATTTGTGAAACCGAGTCTCGTTTTATAACCATGTAACACCGTGTGCAGTACTTCATTACTACAGAGAGTTTCAGAAACGCATTGCATTGTCAAAAGATTTAAAGAATTTTACCGTATGAACAGCTTAAATATTTTCAAAAACACGATAGTGCAATTATAATGTGTCGAAAATTCGAATTGTCTGTCACTAATTAGGTTGCTTAAAATGTGTTTGCAGTCTGGAACGTGTGTTTGAGTCGTGGCTTCGAATTTCCACTCAGGGGATGAAAATAGCCTCCGTTCTTTCTGTGTGTGTGCTGTCATGTGTTGATACAAGATGCAATATTAGTTACTGATAAATGTGCACAAATAAGTTTCGTAGCTTGAAAATGTGAGGCCCTGTGCTACGTTGGTTTGTAGCCACATACAAGAAGAAACAAGTTATCAGTTTAATCACAGCAACAGTGGAGTGTAGAAGCATATTGTCTTTATTTGCTTTAACTTAGCATGCATATCCCGACTGAAAACCGCATGCAGCACCACTCTAGTGCTATATGCTTGTAACTCTCTGTAGTAAAACAAAAATTAAACACGTCACCTGCGTAGAATCACTACGAAGACCCACATTATACACATTGGTCAACAGATATTCTTAATTAAGCGTTATATTGTTTTAAGGGAACAGGAATAGCGCAGTCTGTATAGTGACTGAGGTACAGGCTGGAGGATCAAGGAGTCGTCGTCAGTGACAAGGAGACGGGGTGCGGGAGGTGGTACAATTTACCTTCGCCTGACTCTGTTGTATATGTTTTTGCTTTTCTGGGTAGTATAATTATTTGTCGAATGTACAAATTAACTTCTTCAGACCAAGCCCTGCGAGCCGGTCTTTCCGATTTAGTGTAATAACTTCCAGACCATCCGCCCTTGCTCTGGGGTCCAAAATTCTTTTCACCGGGGCCCCAAACCGTTGTCGGTGGCCCTAATCATTTTTCATTTCCCGGCAAGGACAGGGGATTTTATATTCTGCAAACTGTTTACCGGCCTTGTGGCCCACCCAGTATCCTATTATATGACTACTGGGGACAATTTTCAGGGGACTCGGGGTCTGCTGAGATGTGAAAGTGATCACTGATCTGCATACAGTGCTAAGATTACGAATGGGTGGAGCTATATTTCACTCTCCCCTATGTCTCCATATGTTGTTCAGACAATATTCAACTTTCTTTCATTGTTTTCAAGGAGGAATAATGTGGACAGAACACCACGTCCACCTAACACCTTCATGCTCTCCTGCAAAGAGAAGAGAAAAGAATTCGCCTCCCGTTATCCGGAGGACCCAAATAAGGAAATAAGCAGAAGGTAAGAAGCACGCCATAATGGAAGTGGGTTTTTTATAGTTGTCTCCTTGAATGTGACATCGTGTACTCCAGTAGGTGAAGCATGCAGCCTCTATATTCAAGTTCAACCCTGAAGAGAGACTTATTCTGTTCCTCTGAAACATTGGTATATGCGGCCTCAAGATAAAAAGCAGAACTATTATTTTAATTTGCTTGTTACCGCAATATCCATAGTTACTATTTAAATCACTTTAAATTGGACAGTTAATAAGCAGAAAAGGTGTACACGTCAGATGAAAACCACGAATGCATTTCTTCCTCTGTCCTTCCACTTAGACCGTTTGAAGTATTTCCGAAACAGTTTCATCAGCTGCCGCTGTTTCCATCAGGCATGTAACATATACAGAGTATCTAATGCCATTTGATATTGATGTTTCTCTCTCGTAACTATGTCTTAATTGTGCTTTTTTGTTCATTCCTTCATTTATTCCTTCATTTATTTATTTATTCACTTAACGAATCTGTCAGTAGCACAGAGTATATACGCGTATACGTACCGCCGAATGGCGGGATGGTCAGGGAGTGATGAAGTAGAAGGGTTGGGAGAGGTCACAGTTGTGGCCTGTTTTGTGTTGTTCTTACGAAGTCTCCGTGGCAAGACTGAGAATCACCGTGGATGTTCGCAGTCAGGCGAGCCGGTGTCGGGGTGCGAACACACGCCCTGCTGGTTTGGAAGCAGGAGTGCTAACTAATAAACCTCAATGTTCTGCTGTTTTGTTTGCTGGATTGTAAACTGTTGTTAATTAAACCTACATTCAGGACTCAAGACAGAGGCTTTTACGACGGTGTTGACGTCATCGTGAGGCTCTCATATATAATCTGACGATGAAGGCAGAAGGTTCCTCTGAAACGTCGTTGAACTTCTACGGATTACATGTGTCAGATCCCAGAAGACGTCAGTGCTCATGTCACCGCAGGGATGCCCTCCAACTTCACACCTTATTTCACTTCCTGCAATACGAGGGCGCAGGAAAAACGTACATGCGGAATCATAGTGTGAAATGAGTTACCCCGGCACCCACAGCCAGATAACCGGTTTTGTTTTTTTCCTATTTCCAGGCTTGGAGTGTACTGGAATATACTGCCTTACGAGGACAAGGCAATATATTTCGCGACTGCGCGTGTGATGGAAGAGGAACACAGGAGGAAACATCCAGGTAAGTATTTTTGTTTTATCAGTGATCACGATGCACGTCTCTTGATGCAACAGCTAAAGAAGTGATGTGACCGAAAATACTGTCAATCGTTATTCCCCGTCAGGCTTTTTGGCATATGAAGCAGGCAAAATTTGTGTAGGGTGGCCATTTTGCAAAAAAGTAATACACCTTTATTATGGACTGAAATTTATCATATTTCAATTCTTAGTCCCCTTTGTGGTGGCAGGAACAATGGAACACAACCTGACCGTTATGTAGGACATGCCCACCCTACCCGTACCTTGCAAGTGAAGCGACACAGTGTTATGTTGTCCGCCAGGATATTTGAAATAATAAACCGTATTTTGTCCATTTCCTTGGCAAAATCGAGATAGAACGCCGAAGCAAGATTGGACACGTATGGGCTGTTTATTTACGGACACATACATCGGATTACTAATTCATTTTTAAATGTGCTAAGAATGGAGAAAATCTAGTCTAGGTTTTCAATTCAATTCTTTATTTCTTACTTTTTTATCAGATTATATTTATTGCGCTTATTTTATAGAAGGGTACAGCGGTAAAATTGCACATATAACTGTACGTAGGCTCGCACTCACTCGTTCTTAATTCTGTGTATTGAATTGTATGTCGCCCGCTTGGAGACCAAATGTTGCCCAAGATGCCCGCACCACGTCAGAGGTTGGGCAGGCCTGATCTAGAACATTTTTCAGCTAATGTTAACGGACGTGTTTGCATGGATCGATTAAAACATTAAAATCTAAATGCGTCGGAATGTTATATGACGATTTTCTGCGAGGACGTGCGTGTGTAGAGTTAAAATAAAATATTGTGAATAAAATTTTAAAATATGTCGGCCCTACAATATAAATGAATTCACAAATATTTTACAATTCTACAATGCTTTATCTTCCTTTACCGACAAAAGTTGCATCAATTTTATACCATCCACATTCCAGCACAGGGTACAGTACTGACAGCACGCTACGCTCCACCGTGGCACAAACACCAACCATACAGGACGGGGGTTATTTCGTTTAAATGACAATGGCAAAAATTTGATGTAACTTTGTGGGCAATGAAAGATAAGATATTCAAGAACTGTAAAATATTTGTTGATTTATATTTAAATATTTTAACAATTTTATTGAGAGTGGTGTTTATTTTAACTCTATACACGCACATCTTTGACAGAATTTGCTGTACTTGCGTGCCTTCTTATATTCCTTTCTGATGATGACCTAACAGCGGTCGAAACATGTACGAGGGACGTAAGTGACAAATGATTATTTATTGTTAATTGTGCAATTTGTTGGCATAGACAACTGTACGGTTAATCTATTCCAAGGACTATGGTTTACGTTAAATTTACAGAAAATTTCTTCGCCATGATACGGGATCAGACGACTGGGTAATTACTTTGCAAAATTTGGGTTCGAAAATTGGCCATCCTCATTCCACTGCCCCTCTCTCACAAGACACAGCAAACGTGTGGGACGCAGAAGTGTAGAAATCGGCGCGTATCAATCAGGATGGTCATAGAGTGTGGGGGGAGGGGAGGGGAGGGGAGGGGAGGGATAGGTTCGCGCACTTGATTACGAAATTTAGTGTGGATAACAGAAGCCGCGTTGATATGTTTGTTACTGCAATACGGGATTAACTAACCCATCCGTTCTTCAGGACATTTACTGAACAAGGTGTTGGAAATGACAGCACTCCTGACTTGTATGTAGGAAGCACTTCCTTTGAATCTCGACTAGCACACAGGTTGTTCTGACGCACTTTTCGTCTTTTTCTCAGTCCCTCCAGCAGACGACACGCTTGCACCAAGTCAGTCCACGACCATTACCATCGCCACCCTTTCTATTCTTTATTCATTAGTCATGCTACCATCCGACGCCCTTGAATCTGAACTACTGACGGCGGTCTTAAAATCTATGTTTTTCCTCCCTTGTATGCGTTTTCCTTCCTGTCAAAGGACAGTGCCACCATCTGCCAATCTGTGAAACTAATTCTCTCAATGTTCTCGGTGCTTAGACTACATATATGACCCAAACGAGGCCCGCCTACGTAAGGCTCGTCGACGGCAGGCGAGATCCCACACAGTCGCCAGTAGCAGCGCCAATCAACCTGCGGCGGCCGATCAACACCTGCGAAGCGTCATCATCAACCAGGACGCCCAGCATGGAGGCACTGGCACAGAGGGTCTCCTGCCAGCAAGGGTAAGTTACTGCAGATCTTATGCTACAGTATTCCCTCAGGTAGCTGAGTCTTGTCACTTCACATGCGTAACAGTTCCAAGCACAACCCATGAAACCTGCTTTCCTGTTGCATATGTTGCTGGGGCGACAGGTGTTACTCCAGTATTACTGCTGTCATTACAGTATATTTGTGATGTAAAAAATACCGATTCTGTATTATATCATACGTTACACTTGTGAGACATAACCCCAGTTTTGTATCTTTGCCCTGTTTCTAATTCCTAACCAATGGCGAGGGCGGAATGCCTCTCGAAACGTTGGCTTATTCACCGTTAAGCTATTTAACACGGTTGATAGCCCGAGAAAATTTTACCCAGTTTAGTCGCTGTGGAAGTTCCTATTGTGTTAATCCCGTTCTTGAGTGACGGTGCCGAGTGGAATCGCATTTGCGAAAAAGGAGGGTTAACATTTATACTTAACTGTACAGACCGACCCACCGACCGACCGGCAAAATTTATAATTACATTGTAATTCCTAGACTAAGAAAAACTGATGGCTAGAAACCATTTTAAGAGATAGCGACATTTGTGCGTGCTTATTCAGATCAACAAAACAAAACAATCTACGTTTTCCTTTCTGTGACTCTTCGGCCCGTTTCCTGGCCATGGCCTCCCCTAGCTGGGGTCTCAAAACAACAGTGTTTTAAGGGATAGGGTCATTAATCCGTAGCCGAACCCACAATCTGGAGGACCGGAATGTTACTGTCCCTCGAGGGTTCGCTTCACGCCTAAAGGGCCCCCTTCCTACCCTTTTATTGTGGGGTACATTTCGCCTGGTTGCTGCGCCGAGGTGTCTCTGTCTGGGTTGATCCTGCTGCTAGTTCGCTACTGCTGGTACAGCACCCAGCTGCACTGAAGCACGTAACCCTCCACGCCCGTCCTTACAAGGGCCACCGTAATTCTCTGTTACCATTACATTTACTGTTACAAGAGAGCCTGTCCCAGTCAGCCAGCTGTTCTGGACAGGCGGTACGTGAAATACATGCCGAACACCGCGGGAAGGACCCACAATTCTTTACAACTTTCTCTTGTTGGTACTTTTTTTTTGTTCATCTAGTAAACAAAGCCTGTTTAAAAAGAAACCTCTGTACTTTGTCGTGTTTACTGCGCTAAATAACACGTCG
Source organism: Coptotermes formosanus (assembly GCA_013340265.1). Taxonomy (NCBI): domain Eukaryota; kingdom Metazoa; phylum Arthropoda; class Insecta; order Blattodea; family Rhinotermitidae; genus Coptotermes; species Coptotermes formosanus. The sequence continues at coordinate 52,495 of BLKM01012953.1, read as the reverse complement.
TTTGATATAAAAGAGACCGGATAGTTTAGTTCAGCTGTAACCGTCTTGGAAGATTCCTGGTTCGAATCCATGTCACCTTATTGGTGATTCTGAAGTTTTCCGTGAGTTTTGTTAGTCTTTATGCCAGTGGTGCCAACTGTGACACAATACTGTGCCGCGAGGTTCAGTCAAAAGTGCCACGTGGCTTTGAATAGAAAACGGATGGTGTTGAATTTGATAAGCAGATTAAAATATTTAAAAACAAACTTGATAAATCTGTTCATTGCGCAGAACCCCAAAGGTTAAGAAAAGGAGTCGGGTGTTAGATTATATTTTGCTGAGGGGACATTCCATAAAGTTTGGAAAACCACAGAATTTGTTTCAGCTATTCAGTGAATTTCATAGAAATTCACTAATTGGCAACCTCATAAAATAGAGATTCTCTCCTAAGTCATCAGCGTTTTTAATTTATGTAAAAATTCCTGCGGGGAAAATGCCGGGACTTTTTGACAAGTTGTGATCCTACTTGATTCTTAAGGACACTGTTGCGTGGAGTCAGTTAATGATTGCTGTATTTAACATTGATTTGACGCGCTCAAATTAAAAGGCGTCGAATGATGGCGGACGCTTGTAAGTATTAAATGTGAATGTGTATGGGAGGCAGTGACTGTTGGCCTGTCTAGATACGAACCCGATGTTTGCTACAAGAAACTGACGACAAAATGTTAGGTTCATCTCCTGCACGCCATGAAGTTGTACAGGGGTGGACTGGAGTTACAGCTCCACGCGTTCTTAACCTGTGCACTAGACGGAAGTGACTGGTCAGCCTCACGGATCGGCCGCTCTACCCCTGAGGAAACAACCTCGGTGCACATAGAATAGGAGGCAGGGTGGGCAACAAAGCCGTTTGGAGAAGGGAAAATCTCTTTTCCCTACCGGGAATGGTCCCCAGTTCGTCTGGACCACAGCCTCGTCACTTTACCGACTATACTGCCTCAGGTCCTCTACGAGAAGATGAGAAAAACAATGAAAAATGTAGGCCACATCTAGGTCAAGATATGAACCCGGCACTTTCAGTATACGGTTATTGGTGATAACTCACATTCAAGATTGGTGACTTGAATTAACTGAACCGCATTTTGTGTTAACCAGTTTGTGTGCAGCTAACAGTCAAGCTGTCACGGAGTTCATTTTAACCCTATGCAATGAAGACATAAGGGGATGTGGAGGTGTCTCTCCATGCATTCTTAATCTCGATACTAGGTGAAGAAAGAACCTCCATTACCAACCAGAACGCTGGGTGGGCCTAAGAGCCAGTCTGAATTGACTGGATAAGAGAAAATCTCTTGCCCTTCATTAGAATGGAAGTGTTTCCTCAGTTATCTTGACTGTAGCCTAGTCACTACACCAACTGAGCTAGCCCGGCTACCTCTCTGGTTCTCTGTAAATTTCAGAAGTAGCTCATACAGTACTGCTGTTCCACATGCAGTAACTCAGACACCACAAGTCAGCAGTCTTGTCACATCACTTGCTCAGTCATAACACAAGCCAATTAACCTACAGTGTGTTTAATTGCAGGTAACTTTACGTACGTAAGTTAAATTGATGATTTTTAAAGTGCGAAATTCTGTCCAGAGGAAACTATAAGATAAAATTAGTATTACCATATTTGCATTAGAGAGTGTCTTTAGAAATACAGGAATGGAAGCACGTAAAGGAATTATATTAGATTTGATAGAATGGAAATGCAGCGTTCAAAGGAGGTAAATATTCAGGAGAAGAACTGTGTTATCTCACAAGGAATAAGAAAAGCTGAACTGAAATTGTCAAATCGGAAAGCTGTATAATGACGGCACACAATGAATTAGAAGCGTGTCACACACACTACGTACTTTACAATTAATCATGCCATTTCACTCTGAAGGCTGTCTGCCGCTACACATGACGGTCCGCCCACAATATGGCTGCACACACGTGTGAAGTCTTACAGTTACATGACTCAGCTGGCCCCTTAACACTAGGCCACACTGTCAGCAACTTCAGCGAGTCCGGTTTCCTTCAGAATACTCAACACCTGACCTGATACGCACTGTGTTTGCCACGACAGGTGCTTGGCCATGGGTGTACTTCTGTGTTAACTTTACCTCTATTTACATTACATTCCAGCATTCAGTAAAATCGTTAGCAAAGAAATACAGTGTGCGTTGAGAGAGTGAATGGAGTGTGAAGGTTTTATCGCCTTGATGCTCTGTTCTATACTGTTTGGCGATGTCATTCCAAAATATCTTAAATATAAGCAGTATCACGCTCATGTTTTGCAGTGTAGCCTACGCAAGGAATAAATTCGTGGCAATTCAGTATAAATCTCTTATAATGCTAAGCGTTACACACCTGAGCCTACTGCCAGCCCTTCCTCTATGACTTATGCGAAACAAATTTTCATCACACGTAATTATTGAAATACAGATAGCAAGACAATTGTACCTCTTTATCCATGAATTTAAAAATAATTCCAAAAAGATTAAATAAAATCAAATTCTCAGGGCCGCCGAGAGCGGGTTCGGGGTCCGGTAAAAAAATTTTGAGAACCCCGTGCAGGGGCAGACTGGCTAAAAGTCTTGACACAAAATCACTAAATCGGAAAGACTGACTCTCGGGTGCAGAGTGACATGTGCTTGGTCTGAAAGGGTTAATTGGTACAACTGACGGGTAATAATACTAACGGGAAAGGCAAAAACGTACACAGCACACTTGGGCCCCGGTAATTTGTACTGGCTTCCAGCGCGCCTCGTCGGCCATGCGAATTCTTTGACACTGGTAATGCATAATGCAGTTCCTGTCAAGAAGAGCCTCCCCTGATCTCTTTGCACCAATTCAAGACATTCCGTGTAACTATAAAACTGTAACATTAGGCGTTCTTTACGAAGTTATAAAAGAATGTCTGTTGTGCACAACATGTTCACCTGTGACCCATGACAAAACCATTCTTTGGATTTTCATGACAGTATAGGACTTCTTTGCACAATTTTCAAGCAAGCGTGATTTTCATGAACATTGGCTCAGTAACAGTCATTCTTTGCCTAAGCACGGAGTGAGCTATCCCTACTTTCCACCCGTGTGGGGGGAGGAAATTCAGTTCACAAGATTTTTTTTGAGATACAAGAGTCACTTTGTGTACCTTCCACACTCTTCCTTCACATTTCACGTTCCTTCCCTGATTCCCAACTCTCTGTCCTTTTTCCAGACACCATTTCCTGACACTGACCTGAGGGGATACAACGTCGGTACAAACGTCACAGGTGTGGCGTGACGCAGTAGCCCCCGCTGTCCCAACGGATTTGCTTCACCGAAGACAATTTGCGACTCGTCGATTCCATCATTTTAACAAGGCTTTATCACCGTACATCAGCGGCTCCCAGCCTTTTATGCGTGTGACCCCACAGTAACAAACGGTATGTGACCCGCGACCCTACCGTGGAAACGGCAGTAGTCAGTGACATTTACTGTAGAGGAACTAATCCTAACGTCTTTCCTTGAACAATATATAACATTGGCACTTATTAAAAAATATTACATTTTTAATGTCATGTGTCAAATCCCATATTTTTGGGACAATATTCAATAAAAAACGTGCAAGAAATAAATCGTTATCTAAATAACGAACACATGTGCCGGTTAGACAAACCATTTGCTTCTAAATTAAAACTTGTGAAATACCGACCACACGGAACGTTATACATAAAAAGAATAGAACTATAATGTCAAAAATTTAGTGACCGAAAAATTTAATAGAGGTGTTATTTATTTCAGATAAAGGCATTATGTTACGAATATTGATGTTAATGCAAAAATTAAAGTGGAATAAATTTGCTATGGACTGTACAGATGGACACTGCGCATAAATTGTCTCCATCATTCTGTTTGATTTTAGGTACAAATTTTTATTTTTTTCGTAAGTATCGAGTTCTCCGTAAAACCCTCCCGCGACTCTCTGTCAGACACCCTGCGACCCTTTTTTGGGTTTCGAGATCAGGTTGGGAACCGCTGCTGTACACTCGACTGTGCCACTGGTGTTTTGGGGGCTGTACGACCCTACCATTCAAGGCGATGCTGCAGGTCAGGAAGTCTGCATCAGAGGAGTCTTCCGACATAGCAAGGACACAAACTGAGTGGCGAACAATCTGCCGACATCTCTGTATGCGGACACCTTACTACGCACCATCGCACACAATGAGATGGGAGAACTTCCAACAGCGTCCTAACAATCCGCCTTGCAACTCCGCCCGCAAGACAGCCCTTCATGAGACCTGCTGCCTGCCCAACACTGAGTGTCATGGATGTTGATTGGACGGCAGAATTCCCTGTAACCGGTTTTGTCACGCGAACGTTCCCTGACTTTATGTGATCACAGTTTTATGCAGAACACTTATGGTTTCAGAACTGAGCTCCTGCTGAATTTATGAAGAGGAAACCCCCACAACAGAGACTGTAGTTGTTGTTAAAGCTGTTGTTGTTGTTGTGCCACAACTGTGTATATAGAATTAACACTGCGCACGATGTTTCTCAGATCATTTCCCTGCAAGGTTACATTTTTTACTTAGTCTTACAATTAGTGTTGAAGAGATATTTTAAGTTGTTAATGAGGATGCAAAGTGTAACAAATAACGCTCAGAAGGGGTCGGTTAATAGAGTGCATGTGCTTAACAGCCGCCGGCCTCCCACCGCGGAGGCCCGGGTTCAATCCCGGCTCAGTCCATGTGGGATTTGTGGTGGACAAAGTGGCACTGGGACAGGTTTTTCTGCGAGTACTTCGGTTTTCTCCTGTCAATTTCATTCCACCGGTGCTCCATTACTAGGAAAAGGACAAAAAATATCATCATCACCGTCATCACAGGGTTGCACAAGAAGCCTCAAGGCTGCGGTGCGTCCGTAGCGTTTGCTGCGGGGCCCTTCACCACTAAAAAAAAAAAGATTATATAAATGTGCAGCCGCAGTACAGTCCCACTGTTGGCACTACGTTCTGTTACGTTTACTTTGTTATTTTCAACATTTTGCATCCTCCGGTTGTTGCTTCTTTGTTTATTGGACCCCAACACATTTCACACGTTAGGCAACATAACTACTGTATTATTTTACACTAGACTTTCTCCGCCATGTTTCGGCTGTGACTGAGTAAAAGTAAAGGACACTGTGGCACTCGAAGGAGATAAGCTCGTTCAAAGAAAGAAAGGCAATCTCTCTATACAGGCCTGGAAAGGCCCTGAGGTTTCCAGGAGGTTGAGCTCCCAGATTTCAAGACGATTGGCACATGAATGTGGTGAGGCTGTCAGCTGCACTCCCCAGCCAGTTTAGCATTCATTACTAATTAAGACTTCAATTTTCGGAGAATATTAAAATGGAAAAGCTAATAAGTTTGACATATTTAGTGAAAACAAAATGCTCATTTGTATACAAAACTATGAGTTAATATTGTATGTGCATTCAAATATCCACGGAATGGCAGCATTCCTTATTACGCAAGTATACAACCTGTCAACGGCGGAATATCAAGTATACTGTTACGGTGAATACAGTGCAGCTGCAGTGTAAAGTGTGTATATTGCCTAACAAGTGTGATTTGTTACTTCACTATTAATACATGATTTCAGTCAACACATCTGAGTTACCAGTTATATACTGTCAATTTCAGTAGCAATAAAAATTCACTGTTTACTTTAGTTACATAGTGAAGCCTGCCTATAACGGAACTGAAAGTTACCGCCATGTTTACTTTCCTGGCAGGTTGTTTCATACAGTTACTTGAATCTTGTGTCCTCGGAACTTTTAAAAATGTTCCGCTAAAGACAGGATTCCGTTATGCCCAGCTTCTGTTTAAGAGAAGTTTTACGGTCTTTATTTTATTAGGATTTATCTGTCTGTGTTATTTCAGTTACCGCGTCTGAGGTATAAATTACACATCGCCGTTCATTTGCAGTAGCAATACAATGTCGTTGTTAACTTCGGCACACACTAAAACCTGCCTATAACGGAACCGCGAAAGCAACAGAATACATTCTGTTGCAGACAGGTTCCGTTTCATGCAGGGACTTGAAGTTTTATCTTCGGGACTGTAAATGGTTTACGCTAAACAGGGGTTTCCGCTAGGACCAGTTTCCGTTTAAGGCAGGATTCCTTCTGTTTATTTTATTTCTATTTATTTGTGTAGAGTGATTTCGGTTATCATATATGAACTATGAATTATATATTGTTGTTAATTTTCAGAATCAATAAAATGTCCGCAGTAAATCGGCTACTGTTATATTTACTGCGTTATTATTTCTCTCTGTAATGTGATTTCAGTCGCCAGTCCGAATTATCAGCTACATATTGCCGTTAATTTGCTGCAGCATTGCAAATTCACGCGTAGCTTTCGTTGTATTTCTTTTGCCGCATTACACAGGAATACAGCTTAAGTCACACGCCTAGTTGTTAAGTCAGATAAGTGCGCAGTACCGTTTTAGTTACGACTGTCACCTCAGTATTCCGCTGTGACGTCATCAGTGTCGTCATCGGCGTTGCAACTGTTGCACGCACAAAAACCGCACAATCCACAGCAAAGACCTTCGCCCCACGCACGACTCTCAGTGCAGTGGGACCACTCTGTAGGTCATCCGTACGTTGCGTAAGGCTCCACACATTCAGTACACTCGCATTCATTGTCACGTTCCCATTCACATGTCTCATCTCTTCCTACATTTCTTTTTAATTACTTAGTTTTCTGTAACTTCCCTCGGCTGCCACTAAATAACCTCTTACGTTTAACACGCTTAGCGCGTGCCTCTACTTCGGCCTCCCACACAGCCTTTACTGGAATGCATTTAAAACAGCAGTCACACTTGGTGCTGTTAGCTGTTCTCTTTGTGTGTCCCCGCTTTTGGCAAAGGCCTCATTTGAACAGGAATTACGTAATGCTCATTTCTTTCTGAAGCTGAGGGTCCCGCATTCGAATGAACCTCAATTCCACGCTCCGTTATTCAGTTCAGCGGTCTGATCTATAAACATTTTTGTAATAATTAAATCGCTTTTCCCACAGCCATATAATATAGCTTACATGCAGTAACAAAAGCCATTCTGCAGTCTGAATGGAACATCACGATAAGATGAGAAAATATTCCTCATATTTTCTGCTCTGGTAAGACGAAGGAAAAGGTCTGAGTAACATAATAACAGACCGAAACAAGTTACAGATACGAGTGTGAGGGACGGGGTCATCTGAAGGTCACACGTCGATAATTATTCAAATATTCCAAAAAAAGTTTTGCGGTTAAAGAATCAAAATCAGTTTTCGCACTAGGATTTAGGAGAGTGCTTAACTGACACAACTGGCATGTCCGACTGTTCGTTGTATTCCCGTCTATTTATTTCCTATATAACTCGCCACAGCACTGCACAGCGGTACCGGTACAGTCCGGTTCTGATTCTACACCGTCATTAGATTTGAATGTGCTTTTATTCTCGGTTATATTTCACTGCGTTTTGTTCCAAACTTTCTGTCCCACCACCATGACATTATTCATGGTTCGAAACCACGAATTCCAGATAGCATCACATCCCTATCTGGACTGGTGTCCCGGATGTGGATATGAAATCCTGTGCACGGGGCAGGATTACATATCCCCCCTCCAGATCCTGTGCCTCACCATGGCGAGGGGGTGTAACAGTGAATGATGCCTGCTTCTATGTGGAGACACTGTCGACATCAGAGTAACATTTCAAGTGCTGGTAGCAAGATTGGATAATTGTGCTCACATTTTGAATGCACATTACTGGACACTGAGTTAATTTCACAATTTCCTGTCTTATTCCACACATTTATCGCATATTTATTTGCTAAAACATGTCATTACCCGCCATATTTATCTAAGAATTTGTGTTACAACTTTGTACTAATTCGTCTCCAAATCAACTGTTAATTTCAGTAGATCCGCGTCATAAGCTGGTATAGGTTGCAATGCATCTGACGCAAAAAAAGTGCCGTTTAATTCCCTGCATAAAGTTGCGATATGAAGTGGCATCCTTCACTGGCCAAAGCAGGACACGACAAAACTCGAAATGCCTCCGATATCCGAGTCACATATACGGAGTTAATTTATAATTTAGCATGTTCCAGAATGTGAATATTTCTAGACATCTGCAACATCTTAACCCTGCAGTAAGATGTTACACTGTTGCTTAGAAAGTCACATTAAATTCATAACTTATTATGTCACACTATGTTTTAAATATGGTAAAAGATTTTAAAATTCTTTTGCCAGTGAAATTTCAAAAGCTGATTTGCGTCACGAAAATTGGCGGCCTCACCCCCAGCCGCTTTCTTCCTGGGACAGAGACCCCGGGGGGCTGGGTGGGCACTGGGACCGGTCTGGATGTTTTCCAGGACAGAAGAATCTGTTGCTATTACCAGAATTCGAACCCCGCGCCTCCCAAGTCATACCCCAGTCACTAGACTGACTTCTTTATCCTGGCTCGCGAGTGGGCACCAAGCACTTCCACTTACTTTACGCGAGGTCCCGGCTTCAAATCTCAGCACTGAGATCACCTACTCTTATCCAAATAATCGATTTTCTTTACCTTCTTGAGGCAAATGTCGGCATATTGACATCTGCCGAAACTAACATGTAAAGTGTGACCGACTCCTTCCACATCCTTCACAGCTCGTTCTTCAGGAAACACCCTACAGTTCGATGCTGTGTATTTTAAAGCTGACAGCCTCGCTAAATAAGTCACGAAGAAAATAAGGACAGGCCCACACACAAAAGCAGCAACATGTACGCCGTGTTCGGTGTTCGCTCCATTTTAACACTATCTGCAGCAATGCACAGAGCTCTAACTGATGGATTCACTTTCAAGGCTTTCCCGTTTAACGTCATGCTGCAATGTCGGCCCCAGACATGTCAGCGCCCCACGCAAGATAACAATTTGGCGCCCTTCTGACCGATATTCTTTACACGTTTTCGGTCTAGGACTGGGCTGGGCTGGGCTGGCAAACACTTTTAAGGCCGCTTGTCCAAATTTCGAATAATTTAGTGAGAAATTCTTTCGCTTGCCCACGGGGATTTTGAAAAGCAAGTAAGGCCTAGGAATCTCCCAACATAACCAATTATAAAACATTTCAATTATTCCATTCTATATTAATATATAATAAGATCCTCGAGGAAAGCGATATGGAGGAAGTACGTGAGGCTGTTAGTACTCCACACTACAAAAGATCCACAATAAATATTCTTAGATTAGCTTAAAATGTTAGTCACATATATTGTTGTTCTTATTGCAGAAATTATTACAAAGAATGATGCAGCGAACAAAATGCTCGAAAGCGTTCCTAAGACGCCCGTTCAGGCAAACAATAACTCTTCTTAATTATTTTAAATCACACAGATTTAGAAAATAAATATTATTTATAACTACCACTTCACCGGAGACAAATTCAATTACTGCAGGACCAGTAATAAGCTTCCAGTGAGTTTATGGAACCTGGAGTTCTGAGTGAAGCTCTGCAGATATTGCTTGGTGCAGTTCCCTTGTTGCAACTCTGCTGTAACGCGAGTAACAATGCTACTTGAACACAAATCACCGACTTCATAGATTCTGCTGTACAGACGTCTTAATTTTGAAAATAAAAAGAAGTTTAACGAGTCCCCAACCCAGTGAATGTGTAGCAGTCTCTGCTATGCGAACTGCAGGCGCTGTGAATTGTGTACTCCTGCACACTCCTGACACCTACCGTCCATACTGTGAAACACTTGGTGATGTGGGTTGGCCCTGCCCTGGGTTACAGCGATAGGACGAGCACTTGCACAAAAGGTTTGATTCACACTTTGCACGCAGTTTATTAAAAATATTCTACATGCACGCCATTCATAATTTTTGTATAAACAGATCATACCCGTGCAACGCAAATCTAATGCAGAACAGACACGGCGATTGGTCACCTCCCACTACTGAGCTTCTCCCACTCTTCCATCACTTGACGCCATGCTAATAGTCCAGCCAATGCTAGTCAAGATCTGTGTACAGACCGGCTTGGCAACTTACTTGCACACACCACATTCGCTAAGACTCCACTGGACGAGTGACCAACGGTACGCAGAGACCTCTACCTGACAACACACAACACTCACAAGAGACAGACATCCATAACCCCGGCGGATTTCGAACCCAACATCCCAGCAAGGGAACGGCCGAAGACCCACGCTTTACACAGCGCGGCCACGGGGTTGGACTAGCAGTATTTAAGTCTGTATAATTAAATATTCGCCTTGGATTTCTTTCATTTCCACTCCTGCACAGACAGCAGTTGGTCAGGCCCCACCACACAGCCTCTCCAACGCTTCCAATCCCATAGTTGCCACACCAGTCACTCTGCACCAGGCCTCCGTACTGTTAAGCTGCGTACACACTTGTAACGTTACCGCGTAACGTAGCACCGTAACGCGACAGTGTGGACGTGACACCGTAACGTATCGACAGTTGGTTACTGTGTAACGTTACGGGCTTGTTCGGTGCGATGTCAGTATTTGTCCGTCGCATCAAAGGGATGTTACAGTTACGGCTTGAGCAAGTGAGGACTTGCTTGTGTCACGTACGCAGTGAACCACCGTCCTATGGGTCAGTTCTCTTTGTGCGGCTGTGTTCAGAATGGAGTGGACTCAGGAAACAGTGATAGAGGCTAACGTACGAATCACCACTTGCCAAAAAACGTAGCGTTAGTGCCAACCGTTCTTGAACAAATATGGCTTTCCGGAACGTTCTATCATTTTAGAGATTATTTTACCTATCAAATTTTAGAGATTCTGTTACCTGTCAAATGAATTAAACATTCAAATTCAGCAGGAGATATTCTGGTGAAATGTTTATATAACACACTGACCGACTCAAAATTCAAGTCTGCTAATAAACTTTCCTGCTAGTTGCGTTTGCCACCACCACCGCTGTCTTTCCTTTTTGAAAGCATAACGTACACAAATGTATGAAGCTGCTGCTAGCAGCACCGACATTGCACTCACTTGGGGCCCGTACCAAACTGGGAACCACACAGTGCTACGCGTGCTGGTTAGTTGCTGATACGGGATGCAAGTTTAGCTCGTAACTCCGTATCATGTGGGACACTTGCAACGTTACAGGGGACGCGAATTTAGCCGGACGCTTAGGGCTAACGGAAGCTCAACAGACATGAAGAAAACAACAGAAACACATGGGCGTGCGGCGCACAATGCATGGCCACTCATCTTCACGTTCGATTCGACGTCGTCAAATACCCTGCCTACAGAGGCACCAGCTGCCCACTGCAAGTGTAATGCCTGCAGATTACTTCCCGTTTCCGTGCTTCATTTCTTGAAACCGATCTCCGGGCCGACGGACCGACCGATCGACGGACAGACCGCGCTAACGCGAGCTCCGTAAGACTTCTTTATGGCGGCTCAATGATATGAAACATAAAATCAATATGGTTTGATGAGGATCGGTGTTAGGCCAGCTGCTGTGTGGTTCGTAGTTTAGCTGGACACAGGGCTGCACACAGCGGACTGACAGGATGGTGAGATGGGAAGGACAGTCAGCACGCACAACACAATCACAAGTGTGTATAAAACTGTAGCTATGAAACTGGAGGGAACAAACCCACTTGCAACACCTAGGTCTAGATGGGAGAAGAATTTCAGAACGGATCTGGAAGGAGCAGGATATGCGGTGCAGTGCGGTCTGCAGTCAGCTGGAACCAGTGATGTCTGTTGGTGGGGCAGCTGAGCGACAGTCAGCTGCTGCGTGCAGATGACTGCAGCCAAGGGCAACTGTGTGCACACCGGCTGTGAGATGTGACGCAGTGCAGCGTGCTGTACGTTTACTGACGTTTCGGCGTGACATGCTGCATTCAGCCATACTGAAAATTGGTGTAACATGCTCTTCTAAAAGTCGGTACATATCTACCAGACCACACGGCGTCACATCCCTTAACAATGTATCTACAGAGTCACAGATGTGACAACCTCAAATGTGGGACAGTAAGAATACACAAGCAGCCATAAACTCAGTCCTATCTATGCGGAGGTTAAGAATGGATGGAGCTTTACCTCCACCATGCCATGGCGTGGTGCTCAGTCACGCCAATAATCTTACTTTCCATGGACAGAAAGCAGGCGTATATCGCACACATGTCACACCGAAACAAGATATACCTACAGATTTTTCTATCACAGCTGGCAGCAGTTTGAGTGGGGGTCATTGTAACTGTGTTTATCCAAATGTGGGCCCACAGTATTTAATTTGGACCCCAGAGCTGCCACTTACACCCAGCATTAGACGCGTTCTTGGTGTGTGTCATTAAGCAGTGCTGCCACAACACGAGTCGCAATCTGTTTGCTACAGGCGCTAGACAATCGGCGGCCTCCACTGTCACAGGCCTGCAATAATACGGAACGATCCGCACTCTTCCTGACCACACAGTTCAGAGTTCACTTTGGACATATGCTTAAGTTCAGAATGAAATATGGTAAATGTAAAAGGCGAAGTTGCCCAGTGCACAATATGTTAGCATACAGAGGAACTGGAGGTACAGATCCACTAATTCTTTAAACCTCGGCAGTAGATGGAGGTGAGCGTTCAGTCTCATGAACCCGCCTCTTTACTCTGGGCGAATGATCCACCGGTACCGGCTAATAACGGACTGGGCTGGTCCGAGAGCCGGTCCGGACGTTTCGGGGAAGATAAAGATCACTTGCCCCTGCCGGGATTCGAACCAAAATTTCTCATTTGTCCAGCCCGATGTCTAGTCACTGTACTGACTGCGCTACCTCGGCCTCCGAATAAAGCATAAAAGCTTCAGTGTCCAATTACCGTTTGCTGCGCGCGCGACACGTCCCAGAGTTCGGCTTCTGGCGGTTACCTTAACCTGCAGAGGCACATTACTGGCTCCGGGGCTGCAGCCATACTAGAGTGACGCTGGTGAAGGTTTTATGGTTCCTAACTTGGCAAGGACTGTGGGTCACGGGCGTTTCGAAGTAGTTACAACCAACCAACCAACCAACAAACAAACCAACGAACGAACGAACGAACGAACGAACAAACAAACAAACAAACAAACAAACAAACAAACAAACAAACCGATGTTGTGAAACAAGCAGAGCCTAAACATACATACTGTCAAAGCAGACAGCAGTTCGTTTGAGCTAAGGTGCAAACCCACAGAGTAAATACCCTGATGCGGGCCAGTCAGACTCACAGGCCTGCTGCGTCTTTCATACAGGCCCTGTCAACATGTTTCGGCCGCCATAAAGTCAAACGCTTGTACTGACAGATACCACTCCTTGCAAATATGATGCTGTAATTACTGGCTGTTCTAATATTCCTCTCTATATATGGAGGACGCACTCGGTCGAAGCACGTCGTCTGTCAATTGCTGTACAGAAACCAACAGCTGCGCACACGCCAGTCTGTCTCCGTGCAAACATACAGAACTTATAGGCAGATGGTGTGGGCATGTAGAACGCGTACAATGTGCGTCGCATTTCTACAGCCTACACACGTTTTGGTAGTGCCAGATCATCGTCTATCACGTCACATAATTGCGCGCTTCCGCCATGTTTTATTTCTTGCTTTCCTGACGAAATTACCTCAGATTAACGCCACATTTTCTCACATAACCCTCGTCACACAATAAATACTAAGCACAAGTTGTGACGGCGTTTTCACCATAACAGTCTTCTGGAACATGAGAGGTACGTCGTTACCAAACTACACGGTGTCATATCCCAGAATACCTTCACATCGGCCTCACACAAATTCACTCGATCGCCATGCTTGGATGTTCCTAGTGCTTGTATGTAGCCCACATTAGCGCCGTCAGAAGGCCATGAGCAAACGAACGTTCTTTTGTTTCAACGCACAGTGAATATTTTGTGTCGTTATAAACGAGTGTCGCTGTAACCGAAGGGTACAGTGTTACACGACTAACAGCCACGAAGTACAGTAACTAGTGCGACAGGATATCTGACGCTATAGACGGGGTGTAGCATAAACCGATGTCGTTATAACCGGGTTCTAATGTATTTTACAATATAGAGTAAATAACACAGCGGGGATTAATCGCCTTGATAACTCTAGAAACATAGCAAAAAATCAATTGCTCCCTGTCCAAGCCGTGAAGGTGCATAGGGGGAGTACAAGTGCATCTCCACTCATTCTTAACCTCCGCACTGGATGAAGGCTATTGGTGAAATTCACGCCCCGGACGCTTTACCTCCACGGGAACAGCCCCCCCCCCCCCCCACACACACACACAGAGTATAAGAAGTTGGGTGGGCCCCATAGGCGGTCTTGAAGTTTTGGAGGAGAGAGGATTTTCTTGCGTCTAACGCGATTCGAACCCCGGACCGTCCAGCCAGCAGCCTAGCCGCTATACGGAATCAGCTACAGCAGTTCCCAATTTAAGCACTTCTGACAGTAAGAATTCCCTAAGCGCGTAATTTGTGTCGGATTCTGCATTTATGCACCCTCGATAAGACGGATGAATACCCGGTATTTGCAGCGCGACGGTGACAAGGGCAAACCGAAGTCGTGGGAGAAAAACCTGCCGTACTGTCGTCTAACGGCATGAACTGAGTGGGACTGTACGGGTATACACGCCTGCGCGGTGACATGTGGCGCTGGTGGTGGTAGTAGTACTAGTACTAGTACTAGTACTAGTAGTAGTAGTAGTAGTAGTAGTAGTAGTAGTAGTAGTGGTAGTAGCTGGAGGTACTAATTACGCAATTTTCGTGACGGCCGTCAGCCAGTTACTTCCGTCCCGCAGGTCCATATGCGCAGTGCAACACTTCCTGTTTGCGAACACCCAGTAACAAAGTGAATCCATCTTATGACTGACGCCACGTTTGTACAGAAATGAGAAGTGTGTCTTTTTTAAGATGGCGGCAGTAGCTGTATGCGCAGCTACACACAAGAGAGACCTCCTAGACGAAATGCTAGACGTACAAGCGATAGGGGAGTTTGGGTGTGACGGAAAGTTTGTCGGGCAAACCTACGACGGGGCTTCTGTAATGGAGAGCCATGTAACTGGCGTACAAACAATATTTCTTACAGTATATCCGAATGCACTGTCCACACACTGTTATGCTCATTGCATACAGTTAGTTTTGTAGCAGAGCTTAGCAATAAGCAATGACAGCAAAAAATTTTCAAAACTTCCAAGAGCTTTGCAATTTTTTTTTCTAAATCTTCGAAACGAACACACGCAGTTAATGATTTTTTAGAAGAAACTGCACGAAGCAAAGTAAAATACTCTATGATCCTTACATACGTGTATTGTAGGCGGACTAAATAGTTTCAAGCTTGTATTAAACGGTCACGTGTTCGGCACTTACTCAAAATATAACATACATTTGCGACAGAGAACGAGGCACACGTTAATTGGTGGCTGAAGCTATTACACGCGGGATTACATTCTTTATGCTTTCCTCTTTCATGCTATGTGCAATTGTATGGCAGATACAAATCCGAGCTTATTAACCCCTCAGTGTGGACTGCCGCTCGCCAGACGTAAACACCACCTGCCGCGGGGTGCCGATCTCTGCCCGCAGACAGCACGCTCAGACTTAACGCGACTGTATCTCGAACACGTGAGAAGCAAATGCATTGCGGCTGTGTTCTTTTTGTTGCGAGACGAGCTGGCTGTCAGACGGTGTGGAGCACAATTCCTAAAAGTCGTTTTTTTTTACTTTTTTTCTCACACCTCGAAAAGTGGATCGATGTTTTGCCGTCACAGAACGCGTGAGCTGCTCTGTGCCTCTCCCATCGACGAAATGAAAACTAACACGAATGTTATTATTTTCGTCACGTAGCTGACGTCTGGGGCTTTTGAATTGTATATGGCATCACCCTTATATATCAACAGCGTCCTTGTTTCTTCTCAGCTGTTTTTTCGTCTCAGTTTCCAGTGCGGCTGCAGTCTGATGCAGCCATGGCGTCCAGTAGCAAGCGTTTGTTTTAAGGCAGAAATGTATGTTGTAATAGCACTTTTCATGCTGGTGGGTATAATTCAGAAGCTTACACCGCTATCTTATTTTTCAAAAAATTCTATTTGGGCAACTCCTATCTTTAGCTCTGTAATTTTGTATGGATTGTCTTGAAGCAGTCTGCAATTTCATGCACTTGAACAACAGTGAGAGGATAGGAACATACCAGGAACCTTCTAAACTTTTCCAAATCTATCCCGTCCTGTCCCACCTCAACAAAAAATTTCAGAGTTTATACTTTCCTGGGCAGAATATTGCAATAGATGAATCACTAACGCTATGGAGAGGAATACTTTCGTTCAGACGGTGTATTCCCCTGAGGGCATCAAAATTTGGAATCAAGTCGTATGTACTGTGTGAGTCCAGTTCGGGGTTCTTGTGTTCCTTCACTATTTATACGGCCAAAGACACTGTGTTCCAGACAGCATTCGTTTCAGACGACACAAACAAAGCAGCGGCAATTGTGTTGTCGCTTGTGCAGCCATTCCACTGACAAAAATGTGCCGCGACTTCTCGAAAGACATTTTCCCCGAACGAATACCACCTACAGACAAAAAGGCCAGGCCAACAAAAAGGTGTGCAGTGTCCTACAAACACAATAAAAGGAAGGGCACAGTGTTTTGGTGCCCTGAATGTGGGGCTGGGCTTTGTGTTGAGGGGAGTTTCAAGAGATTTCACACCAAGCTAAATTTTTAAGCCAAGATTTTATTGCACATTCGAAAAGATTAGAGATTCTTGAATATTTTGAAGGACGTTTAATCGAAATCCAACGATTATTAGCAAACATATACAATTCTGAATAAACTGCTACAAAATTTGACTCGGAATTTAAATACCCTGTAGAAAATCATCTCACATCCCAGTATGGATAGGGATTTAAATACCTCCACGCTGAGAGGTTAAAGAAACTGATTCCACACACGCAATGTCGCGAAAACTGCATTTAAGGGCCCCCAAAACAGTGCCAGGGTAGCCCCCAAATGATTAATTGCGTTACTAAGCTTCCTAAAGTAAACTTTATAATTTTATTTTGAGTATTTACGTTCTCTAAAAACACTAATTGATACTGTAATAATGTTTGCTTTCATCAAGCAAACTGATATTTAATTTCAAACAAACGAAGTTCCTTTCTTCATGAAATTTGCTACCCTAAAATCGAAATAAGACTTACACTAAATACGTATATTTATTTATATTACTGACTCTCTACATAATCACTCTGTGGACGAATAACCAATACCAAGTTTGCTGACAACGGAAAAACACAGCTTGTTGGGCACATTTTTAAAAACTCCCAACGAAAATTAACCTAATGCTAAAAGGCAGCACACCTGTGTTTTATACTCAGCCGGCGCCGCTGGTTAGGATGTCGCTAGTTTTAGCACATTTTTACAGGATCAAGTAGTAATGTAATGGGTGTCCCCATAAATAACCAGCTTGTAAGTTTAAAAAACTTTTATGGCGTTCTGCTCCGGCTTTGCCATGGAAAAGGTTCAAGGACGTTTTCACATTTCAGGTATCTACGCGGGCAACATGTTGCCCGCGAGCTACGGGTTGTGCGAGCCCTAGCCTAGCTAAGACATATCCGTAAGAACGAGTTCCTTACTTGATTCTCGTTAGGACAAGGAAAATTCTGTGTTATCATCTATAGGCCACGTTTCATGTTTTCGCAATGAAAAGTTGCAAAAATGTGCCTATTCAGCTCCGCCATATCTCTGTCCGTCTGCACCACTTCGACAGCCGCTGGGGGATTCACAAGAAACACCACACTAACTCCATGGAGCAGAGGCCTTCTTGAGAAGCTAGCAGTTTCTCAGCTAGTCAAGAAATTCCCCGCATTTTATAGAACCAGAAGGTTCATTACCACATTCACAAGAGCCCGCCACCTGTCCCTATCCTGAGCCAGCTCAATCCAGTTCATGCCCCCCCATCCCACTTCCCGAATATCCATCTTAATATTATCCTCCCATCTACGCCTGGGTCTCCCAAGTGGTCGCCTTCCCTCGGGTCTCCCCACCAAAATCCGGTATGCACCTCTCCCCTCCCCCATACGTGCCGCATGCCCCGCCCATCTCAGTCTTCTCGATTTGATTACCCGAATTATATTTGGTGATGAGTACAGGTCATTAAGTTCCTCGTTATGTAGTCTTCTCCAATCCCCTGTCACCTCGTCCCTCTTAGGCCCAAATATCCTCCTCAGCACCCTATTCTCGAACACCCTCAGCCTTTGTTCCTCCGTCAGTGTGAGAGACCAAGTTTCACACCCATACAGAACAACAGGTAAAATTATAGTTCTGTATACCCTAATCTTTGTGCTTTTGGATAGTAACCTGGAAGACAAAAGATTCTGCACCGAATGATAGCAAGCATTCCCCGACTTCAATCTGCTCTTAATTTCTTCATGAATGGAGTTTCGATTCGTTAGGGTTGCTCCCAAATATTTGAATTCTTCCACCCTTTCAAAGGATTTATTATCTATAATTATGTTGTGATTGTGTCCTGCATTCTGATTTCGAGACATGACCATGTACTTAGTTTTCTCAGCATTTACTTCTAGACCAATCTCCTTACTAGCAATCATTAAATCTTCTGCATTTTTCTTTATACTATGTACGCTTCCACCCAATGTATTAACATCATCAGCATAAACCAGAAGCTGATGTGTACCATTCAATTTCAAGCCCTTCTGGTTTGCCTGAACCCTCCTAATGGCATATTCTAAAGCAAAGTTGAAAAGCAATGGCGACAGAGCATCTCCTTGTTTCAAGCCATGCTTAATAGGAAACGTATCAGACAGATGTTTGCCTACCCGAACTCTGCTATACGTTTCACTTAGGCACATTTTTATTAACCTTACTAGTTTCCTGGGGATACCGAACTCAATGAGAATATTATACAAGACCTTCCTCCTAACTGAATCATAGGCTTTCTTGAAGTATACAAATAGCTGATGCACTGCCTCATTGTATTCCCATTTTTTCTCAAGTATTTGACGAATGCTGAATATATGATCAGTAATTGACCTGTTACGTCGAAATCCACACTGATGATCCCCAATAATTTCCTCTGCATATGGAGTTAACCTTGACAAAACAATGTTGGATAGAATTTTGTACGAAGTCGACAAAAGTGATATGCCTCGATAGTTACTGCAATCTGTCTTATCACCCTTCTTATAAATAGGCACAATGACCGACTCCTTCCATTCCTCAGGCAATTCCTCCTTATTCCAAATAGACATAATAAGTTTATGGATTTCAGACCGAATAATCCTACCCCCTGCTTTAATCAATTCTGCTGGAATCTGATCAGTATCTGGTGATTTGTGACTTTTATGCTTT
Organism: Coptotermes formosanus; assembly: GCA_013340265.1. Lineage (NCBI taxonomy): Eukaryota > Metazoa > Arthropoda > Insecta > Blattodea > Rhinotermitidae > Coptotermes > Coptotermes formosanus. Next base: position 33,132 of record BLKM01012953.1, on the reverse strand, counting down.
TCAATAGCCATCTCAACCTCAATGGCACTGGGCTCAGGCACTAGTGGCTCTGCTGTGTGTACTTCAGTCTGCCTAACATCATTAACCCCGTGTATATTCAACAGCTGGGAGAAATGATTCCTCCACCTAGCCAAAAAACTGTGGGAGTCTGCAACCAGGTCACCCTTCTCATCCTTTACTACATTAGTTCTAGGCTGGTACCCCCTCTTAAACTCACTGATACCCCTATACAAGTTTCTGATATTCTTGTTCTTAGTGTTTGTTTCAATTTCATTAATTTTAGCTTTCAGATATTCCTTCTTTTTGTGCCTGAAATGTCTACTAGCTTCACGTCTTACGTTGTGCAGATTATCTCCATTATTTTGGTTTGGATTCTGTAACCACTGAATTTTAGCCTGCTTCCTTTTATCTAAAAATTCTGCACATTCTGCATCAAACCATGGTTTATGCTGCTTCCGTTCGTGTAGACCTAGACTCTCTTGAGCTGAGATTTTGATATTCTCTTTAATGTTTTTCCAAGCCCTATTTATGTCCTCACTAACATCTAAGTTTTCCAAAGCTGCAAACCTGTTTGAGATCTTAAGCTGATACTGTTTCCTAACCTCTAGTTCACTTAGCTTCTTGAGATTAAATCTCTCGGCATCAAACTTCTGTGCTGCTTGTTTACTTACTGCCAGTCTTTCCCTAACTTTTGCAACCACCAGATACTGATCAGTATCACAGTTAGCTCCCCTGAAAGATCGCACATCGAGTATACTGGAATGCCGTCTCCTATCTATCAATATGTGATCGATCTGATTGTGAATCTTCCCATCAGGAGAGGTCCAGGTGTATTTATGAATGTTTCGGTGCGGAAACATAGTGCTCTTAACAACTAGATTCTTTGATGTGGCAAAGTTTACTACTCTAACACCATTATCGTTGCTATCCTGATGTAAACTCTCATTCCCAATAGTCGGTTTGAAAGTATCCTCTCTCCCCACTTTTGCATTAAAATCTCCTAACAGAATTTTCATATGGTACTTAGGAAAATGATCAAAACCCCCTTCTAATTCCTCATAGAAGCTATCCTTTGAATCATCACCTTTCTCTTCTCTTGGTGCACGCGCATTCAGAACAATGATATTACACCAGCGGCCTCTCAGCACTATGTATGACATCCTAGCACTAACAAACTCCACTCTCTTGATTGCTGATACTGTTCTCTGGTGCACAAAAAAACCTGTTCCCAATTGATGATTTTCCTGCCCTTTGCCACAGAAAAAAGTATACTCCCCGGCTCTTACAGTCCCTTCTTTGTCCCACCTAACCTCCTGTACACACACTAAATCTAACTTATACTTAGCTAATTCCCTGGCCACTGTCATAAGTGACCCTGACCAATACATGCTCCTCATATTCCATGTTCCAAAACTCATATCCTTTTTCCGTAGCTGGGGTCGTACCAAAGAATCGGTCCAGGTCCGAGGCATTGTAACATCATAATTTTTTACGGTGAGGAGTTGTTAGCACCTCGCCCAACCCCCAAGCTGGAGGCCACCCCTTGTCGGCTGTCCGCGACTGCTTATTCAATGTATTCGCAGCTACCCTCCATAACTGGAGGCCGTTCCTCCATCCGCAACCTGAGGACGCGCCATGCCGTGCTGACAGGGACCCACATAACACGGAGAAACACCACACTGTGATCTTTAAAAAGCGGTTTCAGGTGTATTTCAAAATTTTTTACCATCGGACAAAAATGTCAAACATTTAAGGGTTTCTGCAAACATTTACCAACTAACTGGCTAAACTTGAGTAGAAAAAAGACGAAAGACGAAAAGGAGCGTGTATAGAAAAACGAAACGTATTTGATGTAAGTCACACCCTCTCCGCGGGTCTGTTGCGGGTACTGTGTGCTTCCACTGCGGCCATGTGCAACATAGCACAGAAGACCGCCATGGGCCAGCGGCGTGTTCGGCGACTGGTGGAATAATTGGCACATTTCTGACCGAAGTATCGACACCAGACCAAGAGCTGTTGTTCAAAGCAATAACTTCTGCCTTGCCGCCTTCAGGGTCGACGCAGGCAGAGTGATGCATCGAATATACAAGAAGAAGCGCTCTGTTCTTCTTAGGGACGTATGAGAGGAACGTTCTGTCATCCACAGAACATAAATGGAACTGACACGTTCTTTATCCCTGTGCGTCAGAAATTCGGCTGGAATTTCCCTTTTGTACTTTTTGACTGTCCCTACAGAAATGAGTACCTTTCTCTAACTTTTAAAGTTCTTCCAGACAGCAAAACCAGTGGTCGGCCGTTACGTTCCGTTTAGTTTTGGAAACTGGGGCCACAAGTCTCAATACAGCCTCTGTTGGTTTCGCCAAGTTTTTTCCATTGCCGCTCACTCCATAACTAACTAACTAACTAAGTAACTAACTAACTCCATGGAGCAGAGGCGTTCTTGAGAAGCTAACAGTTTCTCAGCTAGTCAAGAAACTCCCCGCTTTTATGGAACCTGGAAGTTCATTACCACATTCACAACAGCCCGCCACCTGTCCCTATCCTGAGCCAGCTCAATCCAGTTCATGCCCCCCCATCCCACTTCCCGAATATCCATCTTAATATTATCCTCCCATCTACGCCTGGGTCTCCCAAGTGGTCGCCTTCCCTCGGGTCTCACCACCAAAATCCGGTATGCACCTCTCCCCTCCCCCATACGTGCCGCATTCCCCGCCCATCTCATTCTTCTCGATTTGATTACCCCAATAATATTTGGTGATGAGTACAGGTCATTAAGTTCCTCGTTATGTAGTCTTTTCCACTCCCCTGTCGCCTCGTCCCTCTTAGGCCCAAATATCGTCCTCAGCACCCTATTCTCGAACACCCTCAGCCTTTGTTCCTCCGTCAGTGTGAGAGACCAAGTTTCACACCCATACAAAACAACAGGTAAAATTATACTTCTCCACACCCTAATCTTTGTGTTTTTGGACAGCATCCTGGAAGACAAAAGATTTTGCACCGAATGATAGCAAGCATTCCCCGACTTCAATCTGCTCTTAAATTCTTCATGAATGGAGTTTCCATTCGTTAGGTCGGTATTTGCCCGTCGCATCAAAGGGATATTACAGTTACGGCTTGAGCAAGTGTGGACGCGCTCCGTGTCACGTACGCAGTACACCACCGTCCTATGGGTCAGTTCTTTTTGTGCGGCTTTTGTGACTGTGTGTTCCGAATGGCGTGGACTCGGGAAAGAGTGATAGAATTTATAGACGCGTATAAGATGCAAATAATATGGGACCCAACATCCGTCGCACTACAATAAAATATCGTATGAATTAAATATTCAAATTCACTAGGAGACATTCTGGTGACATTCTTATATAAACCCCCGACCGACTGAAAAGTCAAGTCCGCTAATAAACTTGAACCACTGCACATTTCCCTGCTTGAGTACAGTTGTGTTTGCCACCACCGCCGTTGTTTTTATTTTTCCTTTCTTTTTAAAGCATTATGTACGTAAATGTACGAAGCTGCTGCTAGCTGCAAAGACATCGCACCCACTTGTGGCCCCGTAACAAACTGGGAACCTCACAGCGTTACACGTGGTGGTTACTGTTACGCCGTGCCGTTACGGGATGCAAGTTTAGCTCGTAACTCCGTAACGTGTCAGCCACTTGTAACGTTACGGCGTTATGGTACGCGGTGCCGTTACAAGTGTGTACCCACCCTTAGTGTCTGCAATACCAAGCGGAATAAAATGTGTTCACCGTTCATCGAGATGTTACATGCGGACGAACAGACAGACAGACAGAAATGGCAAAACCAATACGCACATTTTTACAACTTTTCATTCCCAATGCGCTAAAAATTAAAACACAAACATTCTACATCCTGTGCCCTTACAGATGATGACTTGTTTAGCTGCCCTGCAGATGGAGGCAGTACATTCCTATGAAACGTTGGTATCCACCACCACCCATGCACGGTGCCTTTCAGCTAATAGCAAAACACGGAATTTAGACATCAGTTTTTCAGAGCATTGTTTTAACAAACACGTAGACCTGTATATATCTATATACAGGCCTACATATGTAGACATTCGGTGCAGTGAGCAGGTTACGAACTGGACTATTCACGGTTCGAATCCGGAACAGGCAAGTACAGTTTCCCTTACGCAAAAAGTATAAACCCTTTCGGTAGGCCACCCAGCCTCGTATTTAATTGTACCGGGGACTGTTTGTTCGGTTGTACAGAGGCCAGTGGGCGAGTTTCACCGCCAATATAGTGTAGTGTCAAGGTCAAGGATAAGTGAAGCTGTACTTCCACGCCCCTGTATGTCTTCATTGCGTGTAAAGAGGCGAACTGAACTCAAACTGCCTGAAAATGCAGCCAGCGTATTTCTCCGAAACGCTGGTACCGACCTACAGACTGCGCTGTACCACAATGCACATTATTAAACTTGGATATCTCGCTTCAAAGGATTTAATTAAGGCTACAAACACACACCCAGAATATGTAATACTTATTGCTTTTCCACGAAAACAGTGGTTACGCGAACGCGCCTCGATGTTACTTTGAACGTACATTGCATGTCTTATTATAGCCTACACGTCCTTGCGTAAGGCACGGTTATGGCAGTGGGCTTCTGATTCAGCTGCCATTCGTGTTATCGTGTTGTACAGACACTGAAATAGTTGGGAAGTGTGTTTATCTTTCGGTTAGCTTAGCACGCACGCACACACATACACACACGTGAACGCAAGCGGTGCTGGGTTTCAATTACAATGAACAACGTTGTTAGTGGTTCTTATGAAAGCAGTCGGTGACCAACGTTCCTTCTCATTTCTTCTCCAGCTGCGCGGACCTGCTGCTGCTGTGAGCAGAAAATATTACATGACCTGACGACTGCGCGGCACGTTTTGTAATATGCATAATAAGAATATTTACAATGAAAACTGAAAAATTCCAGCTGCGCGGAAACAATTCACTTTGTGCGACAGCATTACAGTTACTGCGCGGCCGCGGACCCGCGCAGTTTAGAGGGAACACTGAGCATTATCCATCTTCCATGGAGAACCCAGTTCATTACTGTGTACACAAGAGCCCACAGATACAATAGAAATTACACTGTACATTCACTTAATTCTGTTTTCTTCATGTTACAGGTGACTATAGCTACCTCTGCGCACTTCGTCATCCCGTCGCTGTGACATCCGTTTGAACTGTAACTGCGCTAAGTCAGCCCCTGCGAACTACAATACAGCTTGAATATGTTACAAACTGTTCTAATGTAGGCAGAACACTTGTGTTACTTCACTGCACGGCGCCAGTCTGTAGCTGCTAATTCTCTGAACCATCTCTTTGTGGGTGACATCACATCAGTCACTGAGGTTACGCCATTTATTGGGATAACAAACACCGCCGTGACTGCAAGTAGGCAATTTATCTAATACAAAATTCAACCCCTACACAGCACTTTCAGACTTCTGTGTAGATTTACGTTCAGGATAATATTAATGGTACCGCATAGACCGTGTTCAGATGCCATTACTACAACTGCCACTACCACTACCACTACTACTACTACTACTACTACTAGTAGTAGTAGTAGTAGTAGTAGTAGTAGTAACTACGTGAACAGCCTTCATTTACATTCTGATTGGTCATTCCGGGTTTTCATACTGTTTTACAGCATCGAAGTATCAACAGTGTCACGTTTGTATGAATACATATAACCGTGAATAACACTGGCAACCAACGTGAATTGCTGCAAACGGTAACCCAGTAAAGGATGTAATGTCTTGCGCAACACATAACGAGAGGGGACTGAACACAAGACCACTGGCAAACACAGTGCGGATAGTAACTTTCAAGACTGGAAATAAATGGGAAATCAAACACGCTCTGGCATAATGCACGGCTTGAGAATACTGTGCAATTTTGATATTTAGTGTGATGGGGGGCGGGGGGGGGGCATGGACTGGATTGAGCTGTCTCACGATAGGGACAGGTACCGGGCTCTTGTGAATGCGGTAATGAACCTCCGCGTTCCATAAAATGCGCGGAGCTTCTTGACTAGCTGAGAAACTGTTAGCTTCTCAAGAAGGCCTCTGCCCCATGGAGTTAGTTACTTATATTTGATAGGAATGAGGGCTGGGACACCTTTTCTTAAACATGTAAATGCCGATTCGTCCATCTTATACACGTAGGTTGAGTGGCAAAAACGTTTGTCTGGGTTTGCGGGAGGACAAAAATGTGGGTTGCTCCTATGATCGTATGGCGCTTACGGGTTCTCGACTTCGGTGGCTAGTGAGCATCGTGGTGGTGGCAGCTTTGCGTGGCTGCATGTTTAACCACCACTAGCCCAGAACTCCACCACGCCCATCGGAGGCCCACTTATATGTACAGTTTCGCGTTCCTTATATGTTCAACGTCGGGCACAGCTTTCCACCTGCGAAAGTAAACCTACGAAATTAATTTTGCTAATTTTTCTAATGCCATTGCGTGTTGTTCTGTGTCCTTCTTGATAAACCGAATTTTTCTCCACCTTATGGATTTATTTTTACCCCGATTTATATCAAATACAAGTTATACATTAATAAATAAATTAATTACTAATTTATTAATCACTATGTAACAGCCACCATCCTTTCATACCTGTCAGTACCCTTACCTGCCGACAGGCGGCGCTTCGTTACGTGTTTTTCGAACTTGATTCTTTTATTAATTTGTAGTAATTGATATACTCTGCCGACAGCGGCGCTTCGTTCGCGTAGTTTCCTGTGTCAATATTTATTTTCAGAAATGCATTTCAAATGCAACTTTATGAATAATATATGAAGCTACATAGCACTGAATGTTGTTGTGATGTAAGAATTTACACTATTTGTGTATTATAATGGAAGGACTATTTGGAATGAATGTCGTGTGCTGGAAGAGGATTTGTACTGGTATCGCCAATTAACTAAAAGTGTAGAGGTTAGTTATACGTTATTTGTGTAACCCGTCTGTGTCAATGTGTGAGGAAGGCTACTCTTGTTATTGCATATGTAAATCGCGGTGACTTTTCGAAGTGTGATGACCAATGTAAATCGTAAGCAAGTTAAAAATAACGCTGCAGCTGTGAGCAGTGTTTCGTGCACCATTGTTGCAGTTTATTGTTGCATTGTGGCACCACTGTTGCAGTTTACTGTTGCATTCTGGCAGCCACCTACACTGTGATGCGATTATTTTGCCTTAAAATAACCAATGCTGTTGCACTCGTTCTCGCTTCAAACGCCTCACAAGGGAAAAAGAACTTCGGGATTTTATTTGTGAACTCCTTCAGCAAGCTGCAGTATAGTTACTTCAGTTGCTACCGTCCATGCAGTGGTTTAAACCTTGCTAAATTATTTACTTACACTAACAGTAGGGTATTAGCCGTGAGAACTGTGTGTCTGCAGTATTATGTCACTGAAACGAACAACTGTCAGCGTGCACAGAGACTAAACGCTGACTTACTTATCTGAACAGCAGCAGGGAATTGCATTTAGCTAATGAAGCGCCCCAGCACCACGAAACGCCAATACATGCCTACAGAACTGGTGTATGACGAGGTTTATTGTGGGTTTTTTAATACCTGCTATAGCACCGGCTGTGACCCGTTTTAATAATATTATGAAACACCGTTACGACTTTCAACGTTACCGCTATCACCATCATCATCATCATCAACAACATGCTCTCTGATGGCAGCCAGTAGTGACGCCAGGACACAAACGTCGCCTAACCTGCCGTGTGTTAGAGGTAAGGTAATGTTTCGGTAGGCTACTATGAGTGAAGGCAATAGGAACACTGCAGTCACCGGCTGCTGTACACAGCGCCACGTAATTGTACACAGAAGTGTCGGTTTGATTTGCCAGTTTCGCACGGAACTGCTCTGCTCCAATGCCACGGATTTTCGTGCGAAGTCATATTTGAACATTCTTATGAAAATCTGTCGAGACAAATCAAGTTTATTAAAATTGATGTTTCCACAATCTGCTGTAGTTTAAGCTGTTAATATCGCTATCCTATAAAAGGTGCTGCTTCTTTTTTGAAATGCATACAGTTAAAAAAGTTTTAATTTTGAGGCCCTGTACTTTGATTTTAGTGCTGCTGCCGACCGTGTGTCACATACCGGCTTTTAGGAAAATTTAATTCTCTCGCCAACTGCTCTTTGCAATTGAAGCAGACCGTGTTGTCTGTGAGGTCTGAACTGAAAATAATGCTCTACCACTTCCACTGTCACAATGCCCACACATTAGACAGCTCTCAACAACGCCAATATCCTGCATTGTTATGGTTTCGGGTTGTTTATGTGCTTCTAATTGTTGCCAGAATGAACATAATTATTCTCCATACATTTAAAACAGCAAGTATCAATAGGCAAGCTGTAAATTCGTTAGATAAAATGTTGCATCCAGTGACACCAGTTTAACGATGCCCACAAATCCCAACGGCATTAAGTGTACAGCAGTGGTGGCACCCTGTGGCACTCCACCCTTCCTTCTGTTGCCCGTGGAGCTAACAGTAACATAATATCAACATAATGAAAATATTAATACATGTTTTACTAAACAACCCACTTTCGCACGTTTTGAAGATATGACAACACGTGTAGATCACGTGTAACGACCTTTACAAAGTCGGACGAAGACTGTACACAGAACATCATCAAACATTCACACATCACCTTATGCAAAGTACGGATTTCACTGCACGGATTCCCATCCCACTCACATTCGCCTAACATTGTTATTTACAAGTCTGCTATAACGAATGTCTCCTGCACAGCAGAAGGCATCAGCAAATTACAGGTAGGAATTCTTGTACGCCCTTTGGTAAAGCGCGACTTTCACGGCACCGGTTTTCGTGAGACTTAACATTTCTTCACAGCAATGGGGTGGATACCCAGTAACCTGCGTTAGCCAAATCGGTAAAGAAATACAGAAATTAACGGCAGAATATCATCAACCCTCTTCACAGCATGTATGGGCTTCGTGAAGTCGTCTCAGCGGATGGCATATTTACCTAAGGGCATAACTGCACTGCTGCGAGTTATTACAAATTTTAAGGTAGGGGTAATAACTGCTGTTCGTTCTGATAACATTTTGCAACACGTAATCAGTCCAAAACTCTAACAATCCATCGCATTTGTCAGTGTCGAAATCGGTCCAGTACAGTGTTTCCGAAACAGCCCCTAGTGGGCCAGGGCCTCTCCATTATCGACCCTTCACGATCACACTCAGACACACCATAATCGGCAGGACACCCCTCGACGAGTGATCAGCCCGACGCAGAGACATCTACCTCACAGCAAATAACACTCACAAGAGGAAGACATCCATGTAACTGGCGGGATTCGAACCCACAATGCCAGCAAGCGAGCGGCCACAGACCCACGCCTTAGACCGCGCGCGACATTCCTGTAGCCAATAAAAATAACCACGGCACTTCCCGTTAGGCCTAATTTTGTTAACGCTGTATGAACTGCAACTAACTGAACTGGCGATCCGTGTTGGCGGAAGTCGCAGCTAGACAATACTAAAATCTGCAGCAGAGGCAGCAGCGCAAGTCTGTTAACTTAACGCGTGTATTTTTCTTTCTGCGTCAACATGCAACACACTTTCTAATCAGACAGCTACGAATACAGACCAGCAGCATATGTAACAATGCACTGCATGATTTGACCTTGATTAAAACGACTGTCTTTCGTTTGTTGGGGTACAGAACGTATCTTAAATAGATATTCTGAAGGTCATAAGAAATGTATAGCAATTAAAGGAGTTTTTCGATTATTTTTAACAAAACATTACTCCTTTAATTAGAAAATAAGTAAACTTAAAAACAGCCGTCACGTAAATGTATGCACAGATTATCTGGGAGCTGTTCGCGGACCCATTGGGGTTCGCGGAATACTCTTTCAGAACAACTGGTGTAGTGTGTGCGTGACAGAACAGCGAAGGGGGGAGGAGGGATATTAACCGGCTGAAAACTGAATATGTGTCATCTACGTAAATGGTAATATTGTGTCTCGTTCGTGTAACCAATTTTGGCATGGAAAAGGGCCAATCGGGTGGTTAAACTTCTAACGTAACAATGACACACACACACACACACACAGTCACATATAAACAACAACAGGAACGCAGGCTTCAGTTCCCTACATGCAGTTCGCTATGCGGTCTGTCACAGTAACGCAATAACGCAGCCTTCTTACTGTGTCGCCTCCGTATGGTGACTGATTGCCCTCACATGCCGATTGCATGGCCCAGTTCGCTCCGATTCCTTTCAAACTTAGTGAGGGAAAAGAATTCCTGGCAAGACAGTGACCAATCAGTACGGCGTATCGTACCACTGCTATCAGTGCGCTGGTTGCGGTAGCTGTCCGTGGCACAGGCGGTACGGTGGCGGATTGTAGCCAGAAGGTTGCCAGTCCTCATGTCGCTTTCGCATTTCCTTTTTTCATGTAATGCTCTCATAATGCTTTTTAAGTTTATAATTTTTTCTTATCATTCTATTTTCCATTATGTAACAATACAGTCTTCGTACTGTAGCACGTTCGTTTGCAGACTGATTCCCGTAACAATGGGGGAAGCACGATCGAGTCTTCTAAGATTCGNCCCCCCACGATCGGTTCTCCTCAGATTCGTTTCAAACTTTGTGACAATAAAGATTTCCTGATTAAGAAAATGACCCAGCATTAGCACTCCACACTTAAACGCTGAAGGCAAAATCGACGGAGGAGTTTCCTCTATTCCTCACCAACATCTTCGTCAATTACATCCTACATTACTCCGTGGCTTAGCGGTTAAGTTCGCGGATTTGTAATTAGAACGTTGCGAGTTCGGGTGCCGTCGAAGCCTCTTTTAGGCGAGTTAGTAAAATTGTGAAAAGCGAGTATTAGCTTCTTAATGTCTGTCCGTCCGTCCATCCCTTTTTCAGCATGGAACAACTCGGCTCGCACTAGACGGCTTGCCATGAAATTTGATATCTTAGTATTTTTCGAAAATCTGTCCAGAAAACGAAGTTTCATTAAAATCGGACAGGAATAGCGGGTGCTTTACATCAAGACGTGTGTACATTTATGGCAGCATCTCGCTCAATTTATAGAAGGAGGAATGTTTCAGACATAAGTTGTACAGAAAATCAAAACTCACATTTTCGTTTCATGACATTTTTTCCGAAAGTCGTGCCGTTTATGAGATAAGGTGGAAAAACATGGTAGAGGCAGACTGGCCACAGATGACAACACGGCGCATGCGCTTTGCGTGCTGGATAACTAAGGCTACACACACACACTCGGAATATGTAATACCTTCAGTTTTTCCGGTTCAACAATGGTTTCGCACACGCGCTTCCATGTTACGTATATGCGTACATTGCCTCACTTGTTTAGCATATATGTTACAGAGACTTATGAACCGGCGCACAGTCGCAAAAAGCGCCTATCACATCGTCACGTCTGTCCGTCTGTCCGCGGCTCTCACTGCACAGATATACGGGAAATTTCATATTCATATAAATCTGTCGAGAAATTCAAAATTTGGTTAAGATCTGGCAAAAATATCGGTCACTGTACATGAAGACCTAAGTAGGGCCTACGTTTTATTGTCCCCTGCGATATTAAATCGCCACGAAAGCGCTCTCTTCCAGTGTAATGGTACCAGGCTGCTAGAACAGCCGACGAAGTAAAAGAATGACTCGAACGCGCAACAATGTCACGTTGTACGTACACTTACTCTCCCCTTTACACGATCTTTCGCGCTGTGTCTTTCTTTCACATGTTTACGTTAATGACCTCTCTGTATAAGCGAAGATACGATGGCAGAAAATTAGGTGCACGAAATCTCTTCACACAGGTGGGGCAGGGTGTTAAACAGTGTCTGGAATTTCGGGGTCAAGTAAAAATTATTCAGTTTTTGAGAGTACATTTGGGTGGAATTGTCCAAGACCATTGTTCTGAAAAGCCGTAAGAATGCTTGGATGACAAAATAGATCATAAATGTCTTGAGAGATCCACTGACCGCACGGCGGCGGCGACGACGACGACGACGACGACGACAACGACAACGACAACAACAACAACAACAACAACAACAACGACAGTACTCCAGAACCGACATCTTTCGACATTAAACAAGCCTCGAAGTTACCCGCTGGCTGTAGAATGCTTCGAAATAGGACTATTCCATAGGATATTCCATAACTAAGACAATGCACGGTTTGAGTAATATAAAGCCAAGAACTGTATTAACCATGCAGCTGTTACTCACACAACATGCTGGCTATTAAGCAAGATGGCGTCATTCCGGTCTCCACTTGCACAGAAGACACACTGCTTCTTCACACACGACACACACTCTTGCTGCTCGGTAAAATAATCACATGTAATTATCATAACACTGGGGGATGTTATCACAAAAATAAGCCCTTGGAACGAGTGGATGAGCCGCACGACTGTCCGATCCTGTTAGCTGCTCTAGCGCACTTAGTACTCCTCATTGCCGTTACATGTGCTGTCAGACCGTGCTTCCATCTGTCAACCGTCCTCTACCGACAGCAAGCACTGCTACTCAGCTGTGTGGAAAGTGAGTGCTAAAAATAGCCTTGCACACTGTGGATTGTTGAGTTTGACCAATAGCAACGCAGTACACTTCATAATTTTACAACCTACGTGGTACAGTTTGCATCATATTTAATTGCAAATAAAGCTAAAATATCTGGCTGTGCTCCTCTGAATAAAAGTCATATATAGCTCCACTGTACAATTAAACGCATGCCTATGCGTTTGTCATCGACAATACCTAACACGTGAGGTGTGGACAGCAGCAACGTATGGCAGTTTCCAGATTATTAAAGGAACCCAGCCGTTAGACATCACGAATTCTTATAGGACTTCCTCCTTTACGGACAAGGGACCAGGGAGGGAATTCGACCGCTCAACTGCATCTAATGCAGTGGTTTAGAATGAGGGGAGCTATACCTCTAGTGCCCTATACAGGTCTACTTGTTACCGGTAAAGTGCGGAAACTGTTATTTCATGAAATACCCAGTTATTTCCTAAAGTAACTGGAAAGGGCAGTTAAATTATATAGTGATGTCCCATTCAACATTTCCGGTAGATATTCCGCACAATAACAAGTTATTTAGGTAGCAATCCTTGTCAAATTTCTTGTGAAGCTCTCCGAATAGTGTCAGTTTGAGATCTGCGCTGTTCTGAGTATTGTGCAGTGCCGAATGGTAACCCTATACCGACGTTTCGGGGTAACGTACCGGTCCCATCTTCAGGGGTCAAGAACTCCTGTAGTAAAAGGTGAAGTTGTTCCTGCCAATGCCATGAGGGCATATAAGGGATATAGAGGTATAGCTCCACTGATTCTTGAACTCACCACTATAAGGAGGTAAGTGGTCAGCTTCACGCCCCGGCTGCTTTACCTACCCCCTCCCCAACTGCAAATCAGCTGAACTAGCCACTGAATAGGAGGAGGCCGGGTGGGCCCCACAGCTAGTCTGAACATTTTAAAAAAGAGAAAATCTCTTGTCCCTGCCAGGACTCGAACCCACAGCCCATAGCACAGTCACTGTAGCAACTGCGCTACCCCAGCACCAGGCTTCGATAATTGTGGTAGCGGATCTTTGGATTCCATTACATGACGTTAGGCAGGCAGGCGGTTAGTTTATTCCGTACTGTCGAACGGTACATCAAGTAAAGTAAAGTAAAGTAAAGTACAGAGTAAAGCTATCCCTATAGAGGTCCGGAGAGGACCTTAGGGCTACAGGAGGTTGAGGTTCCCGGAATTTCTATATAATCGGAACATAAAGGCGGTAAGGTTGTCAGCACTACGCACCGGCCGCCTTTACCCAACAGAGATCCCTGGTACTCGCTTCTGTTAGAGGCTGAGTGGACTCCAGGGCCATAGCGGGACCGGAAGGATTAAGACAATGAAAAACCCCAATGACCCCATCGGTAATCGAACACGCGACCTTCCGGTTTTTGTCGCAGGACCTCACCCAACTTTGCCACCTCATACCCCGAATGTGACGTGAGGAATCCTTAAATTGTGCAGTAGAGTAGAGCACAGAAAGACAGAAGCAACCAAAACGAACTGTGTATAATGAAACTGGGGGTAAATTGAATGCAGTAAGAGCATGGTATCATTTAGTTAACAAGTCTTCATCTTCCCTTCCCCTCCACACACACCCACACCTCCAAAACTTAAAAATCATACAATTACAATTTTGTGCTAGGTTTTAATGGCTGTCAAATGTGGCATCTCACTGTGAGGGAAAAACACGTGTTTGCAAACAAACTGCTGTGGAAGAAACACACATGGGTTTACATATGCAAACTAACAGACACAAGAAACATGCAAAGTACAGCTTCACGCTTTGATTTAGCACCTCATATTACCACGGTCTGTTTTCATGAAGACTGTAATGGGCAGGACATGTAGCACATACATCGGATACCAATTGCAAGACAGTTGGGGCAGCTAAGCTTTAACTTATATTTGTATAAACTTGAACTTAAAATTTGTAAAAAATATTTGTAACAGTGCGGTAGAATCGCTTTCCGCACATATCGTTACCGAGAGTGGTAACAATAATTTTAACGTTTTAATAGTTTTAATTGCATTTTGACAGAAGCAGCTGATCCACTGACTGAGAATAAACTTCTGAAATTCCACCTAATTAATTTGTGCTCCTTGTACCTGTTTGCGTGAATAGAGCCTGTTTGGGAAGCGTCGCATTCTTACCACAATAAAAATTGGACAGAGACCAGAAACGAAATAATGTTAACTAGAATTCACGTGTTAGAAATGTTTGTACAAATCTAATCTTGCCATACATTTGAGGCGATACAAGGAGCGGAGTTTAGGAAATAAAGATTCCAAGTAATGACAGAAATATGATTGATGGTGATGAGAGGATTAAAGAGAACTGAAGTGGAAGGAAAAGAAGAGAGTATGGGGAAGTCAGAAATGTAAATTAAGAAAGGTAAGGGTAGGAGAAAATAAATAAACTCTTCACAAATTTATTAGTTTTGTATATTTTACATACAGTTTTTATACAAAAATACTTGTGTGTAAACATAATATTACAAATTGTGTATGTATATAAAATGGCTGTGAAAAAATTAAAGTAGAGATACAAATCCGTAACCGTATTTTGAGAAGTTAAGTAATCAAAAACCGCCTGATTTATTTAAAAAACAGTATTTTTGAACCTCATGCAAGACACAACAGGTAATGAATGTACAAGAAGGCAAGTCAAGTCATGTCACTTCAAAGAAGAATTCAAAACGATAGTGAAACAATATTTACATTGCTGAATCTCGTGGCAAATTATTTCATGATGGGAGTGTCCCCGAGGTAAGGCTTTTGGGGCCCACTGAATGGTGAGGCGAGGTTTCATGCTCTGTTTGTGTAAAGCTCCCAGTACCCGTCTGACCTGTCCAAACTTCTTTGAGTGTCCTCCTAGCAGCCCCAGATAATGAAAGCTTTGGGGCCATAGGGGGCACCTCTGCAGGTTTGCTGTGATAGCACCCCCCCCCCCCCCCCCCACTGCATTCTCAAGCCAGATGGATCAGGTGTTTGTGATGCTGAACGCTCAACATCCCTATGTTTGCTGGGCATACCGGCTCCCTGGGGTGGTTCGGCAGGCTGCCTGCCACCCTGTTGAGCAAACTTAAGCAGTTTCTACGGTTCATCAAGACATGGGGACTGTAGGCCTAACCTAATGACACAGCATCACATTCCAAAAGACCTGAGCCTTCTGAAACATCACTGTGAGAAATGCAAATGTTGGAGCTATAAACGTCTGTTAAACAGGTGCAGACAAGGTAAGAGGACAGTCCTACAGTATCGTAGTTTTATGGTGCATTAACCCATTTCGTGATTCTTTGGAAAGGCCCGTATGATGTTTCATCAACATAAATATTAATTTGTGTATGCGGTCTGGTCGAGAGTTGTTCATTTTATATACATACACACATAAGATACATAAAAACATACAACACATGCCTTACTTACAATACAATAAATAGTCACACACACAAAAATTACATACAATACAATAAATATGTACATACATGACAAACATGTTACATTACGTTACATACACAACATAAAATACGTATATTACATACATTACACACAATACATACAATACAATAAATACACACACGTGTACATACATACATGAATGCATGACACACACGTGCACACACAATATACATACATACATACATACATACACACACACATATCCATACACACATACATACATACATTCATATGAACATACATACATATATACACACATACATATACATACATATGTATGTACGTACATACATACACACACACATATACATACATACACACATATACATACACACATACATATATACACACACATATATATATATATATACACATACATACATACATACATACATACACACACACACACACACACATATACATATATACACACACACATATATATATATACACATACATACATACATACACACACACATATATATACATACATACATACATACATATGCGCACACACACATATATATACACATACATACATACATACATACACACACACACATACATACATACACACACACACACACATATATACATACATACATACATACATACATACATACATACATACATACACTCATATACATACATACATACATACACACACACATACATACATACATACACATACATATATATATATACACATACATACATACACACACATATACATATGTACACTCATTCTCTTCATACATGTGGCACTTCTCTTCTGTGTCCAGTAGCTGGCCCTTTTCTTTACTGTCAGCAGCTCCTCCTGCAGTGTTGATTCAATTTCCATCCTTCCTTCAAGGTCCTTCTTGGGTCTCTTGCTTGTAATCTAGTGAAGGATATGGCAAACCATAAGATGTTAATGTAGGGAAAAATCATTCCACATCATGTCAGATATACAGCTCCAGTTTCAGAGCACAATATTTACTGAACTCAAAACTCAACTCCCACATTCACACATGCCTGCCAGTGTTTCCTATCCTGAGCTACAAAAATTCAGTTCACATTCTCACATCATACTTCATAAATATCCCACATCAGTATCCCCCCCATCTGAAAAGGTAATCCACATTCTTTGTATCAAAAGTGTGTATGAATTTCTCTTCTCTCAGACATGTGGTATGTGAACACCACCCCTCAACCCCCAGAGAGTTAATGAGTTCTATGAGTAAACCATAAAGTTGGGAATAAAGGCACATGTTTAGTTGAAATCACTTAAATTATCAACTCACTCCTGTAAAGTGCACACAAGTCCTGCAGCCCAACTCTTACTACACTGTGTGGTTGTGCTGTAAAGTGTGGCCTGTCCTGCTGGTTTAACATTGTGCCAAACAGATTATGCTGTCACTGTACGCAGGTCGCACCTCAATATGTTTAGAAAAGTTTGGGAGATCAAGCTTAGAGACAACGTAACATAGTGATACTTCTAAACTGGCGAGGGATGCACTGCAGTATTGCTAAACGTCGAAATGCTTTCAAACATACACAATTAATGAATGCTGCTCACCCATTGCCATGCAGTTAAGCTGGCCTGTGCACTTGGCTTCTGAGCATGGGCACATGCCTTTGGTTGTGCTCGTGGTGGTGCTCAGCCCTAGATTTTCTGCGCTGCTCAGTCCTGGATGTTCTGTGGTGCTCATCCCTCGATGATCTGTGGTGCTCGTCCCTAGACCAATTGTGGTGCTGAGCCCTAGACGATCTGTGGTGCTCAGTCTCTGTCCTCTGTGTGTGCTGAGGCTGTCGTTCCTGTGGACACAAACCATAAATATTCTAATTAGAATGCAAACTGCCATGCATTATACAGGAGAGGCAGTAACAAATACTTAGGGAATGTGCTGAGGATTTTACGTGTGTAGTATAATTATTTTGATACAATGTTTTGGGGGAGGACAAGCTGCGCAAATATTCAGGGTGACTGAATACTACAGCATGCACATGAGCCATGTTCATTTGCCGTGAAGATGGAGGCAGAATGTTTCTCCAAAACGTCGTAAAGACTTTGTACTACACAGTGCAAGGGCCCAGAGGACAATCACTTGGGCACCATGTGCCATTACGACCACAGAACGTACGTAGGAACTTGCAAAGTGCAGTTTCTTCGGAATTCTATATATGTTACAGGTCAAAAGATGTGTAAAAAGCAGTCAGAAGTTTCGGTGGTTTTAGCGGGTACACATACCGCACTGTGATGGCATAGCTTTGAAAGGCAGGCTAAGAATTGGCAGGGTGGCACAATTTGCATTCAGATTGTCCTATGACAAGACAAGACAATCCGTTCACACTTCACACTGTCTGATGTTGGCATGCGGTACTTACGTTCACGCCTCTCAGTTGTTCCCGCAGCTGGTTTACTTGACGCTGCAGTTCTCCAGTCTCCTTGTAGTATTTCCCTCTTATTGCTGTCACCTGTGCCTTGGCACGTTGCAGATCGTCCCGTTTTTCCTGAGGAAGAATATGACAATGCATTGTATAGTAAACCGTACAAACTTCGTTCAATGTCAATATCACACACACGCACACACATTTTTAAACTCAGCTTGGCCACAAAAATTCCCGATTATAAATGAAGTAAAAGTGCAATTTGCAATCTTTAGGTGCTTTCACGTATTTGAGAAAAGTGACTATTAGCTTCCCCATGTCTGTCCGTCCATCCGCATGGAACAAATCTGCTCCTACTGGACAGATTTTCATGAAATTTTATAATGGATTATTTTTTGAAAATCTGCCAAGAAAATTCAAGTTTCATTAAAATCTGAGAAGAGTAACGGGTACTTTACATAAAAATCTATGTACACTTATGATAATATCTCACTTCTTACAGTGAGAAATGTTTCAGGCAGAGTTGTGGAGAATTTCTAAACATGTGCTTTATGTTCAATAACCCCTTACAAAAAAGGACCATTGATAAGATAATGTGGAAAAATATAGCACAGCCAGACAGACCAGAGAAGACAATATAATACGGTGCATGCGCCTTGCACGCTGGATAAATAAGGCTACAGACATACACTCAGAATGTGTAATACTTACTGCTTTTCCTGGCATCAATGGTTATGCGAACGCTCCTTGATGTTACATTACATGAGCATTGCCTGTCTTGTTCAGTTCACTAATTACTGGCTTGTGTACCGGCTGGACAGTGACCAATCAGGGATATCTTTCATGGTGGGTCGATAGACTTCTTTCTTACCTAGCCTCATACTCAGTGGGGCCGTGGTAAATTTGACCAGGAATGAAGCTGACTAGTCATCTGTGTTCAATATAGAGAATAAGAATACATGCCTCCCTTCTGCCTTTCACTTTCAAATTGACTGCTCTACTCCAGTCTTCCCTAACCTGAGCTGCATGAGTTTAGTCCACAATGTCGTATCTCCCTTCTAAAAGATCCTTAGAATTAGCTTTCTCTCTACTACAGAATCTTCCAAGATTTCCTACCAACTGTGTGTACTCGTATCAATTTTCTGTCATACGCACGCTGCAGGAAACCCAAGAGTGGGTTAAACAACAGTGGTGTAAGAGTTTCAGTTCCGGTGTAGCAGCACGCAGTAAGTTACACAGCCGTAAACACAAAGGCATATTCTCCATGTATGTGTTTGTTAATGTTGGTATAAATAAACAAGTCAGGCAATGTTCATATAAGGTAACACTGAGGTGCATTTGCATAACCATTAACCATTAGTAAGTATTAAGAGTCTGTACCTGTAGTTTTGCCTTACTTGTCTGGCATGAAAATAGCATGTTTTCTGCGCAGCATTATACTGTCATCTGTGGCCTGTCTGGTTCTACCATATTTTTCCACATTATCTGATAACGGGCAAGATTTTTGGCGGGGGGAAAAAAAGTTATGAAACACAAGATGCGTGATTTGATTTCCTCTACAACTTTCATCTGAGACATTTCTCACTCTGTGATGGTATGACAACAGGACCCCTTAGTACTGCATTGTTTGGGCTGTGTATTCACACTTACGTTGTAGGATGACAACTCTTCACGCAGGGCACGATTCTTCAGGATGAGGTCTCGACTTTCATCACTGAATTTCTTTTCTAATTGCTGCACTTCTCTTCTGTGTTCATCCAAGGTATTTTCCATTTTTTCCTGTTGAAGGAAATAATAACTCAATATCAGTGCATGACCAGTGCGTACAACATGTATGTGAGACACACCTCTCTGGCCTCATTTCGGCCACATGATTGCCCAAATGCTCCACTGCAATAAAAAGAACCGTTTGCAATTCATGTGTTCACATTTCCTACTAATTATTATTGACTTGTCTGCGGGCTGGACAGTGACCAGTCGGAGATTCATTCCCCGCGGGGTGAGACACCCTGCAGTTATTGACATGACCGGGCTGGCTGCCAGACCAATGTCCCAAACCCAGTTGGTGCTGAGACAAATTGTCCGAGGTGTGTAACTGGCTACTAATCTGTACCTAATGACAAGATTAAGAATACATGGAGCCATTCCTCTATTCCCACTTTTTGTCCACATCGCGCTTTTCTAAATTAAACATAGCGTATGTACTACTAAGTTACATGCACTTTAGCATCAGAAGATGGTGCTGACTAAACAGATGCTTTGACGGTCCCCTACTTCACATTGGTGGATATTGATTACAGTATAATCTGTCCTTGAAGACGCGAAGTCACGTGGGACAATGTTATTGAAACTGATGTCGTAGAAAAGAGTGCATTACTGTAGACTCAATTAATATGGTTTAGAATGTGCAGCAGTGATGTGTTTTTGTGCAAAGGATGAGAGGTCTATCACAGTCATTAAATTGCCTTTCATTAGCATCTCAGGAAACAAGACGACAGGGTATTAACTTGGCAAATTTGAAATGAGAATATTTATATAAAGCGGTACTACAGAATGAAATGATGAATGTAACAAATTGAAGATTCAGGCCTAATTCTGTGTCCATTGTGAAATAATTATTGGGTAATTTTCAAGTGTCGCAATTGTAAGAAGGTTTGCACTAGTTCGGTGTTTTAAATATGGTTTGGGTCGACTGGTTTGCAGAGTGGTTTGACCTGATGAATTTGCAAACATACTGAACCAGCTAAAGGTGTTTTTGTATGTCGTCTGTTTCAAAAGTTAAGATATTAAAGGTGTTTCTGATAAGTAAATAGGCACAAAATGTCTGACAGTTGGTTCTTAAGGAATGGTGTGGACTCATTGGGGCTAGGTTATGGTATATTTCACTGTGCTTTTTCACAACTGAAGCCATGACTGTGATTAATACAGTTGACAGCACTAGCGAATTGTCAGGCAGTACTCACCTTCGTAAGTATATTCCTCAGCTCATGTTTTTTAAGTAATCTGGACAGGTCCACGTTTGTGGCTTCCAGCCTCCTGATTTTTAGATTGGCCTCAACCATTTCAGCACTATGGGGAAAAATACATAAATTATTATCGAGCATTAATAATGGCACCTTCTGAATCAGGGGAGAAATAAAAAATAAATGGGATTTCACGACAAATGTTATGAGTACATTAATGTACTTAAGTACAGCATTTGAAAATGACTGTCAACAAAGTTGGAATCTTTCACTGCTACCAAAATGATATTAATGTTATCCAGCTTACGAGTAATATTGTCCCCGGTTGCATTAGGCATGATAAATGAAATAGAAGCTTCTGGCTCAAAATTTTTTTGAATATCGTCCCATTCACAAGGTAAATTGTAACACAAAGCAAAAGTATGTGCATTTTTATTCAATTGTATCATATGTCAAATGAAAATTAATAATGTATGCATAGTTGCATTTGATGATGATTGACAACAGCATTAGGATTGAAATGTTCAATTGAAGAACATAGTTTTAAATTTTAATCTCTAACATCAGGGTGAAATGAGCAACAGACAAATTTGCCCTACATACATTTATCTGTAAAGATACAATATTTTTATACAGACTCATTGTCCTGTACATTATACTGTACTCTGGATTATTTTTGGGTGCAAATTGCTGATTGTTCTGTTCGCCACATTCTAGTACTGTCATCTGTGTAAAAACACAGATACTGGCTCACACTATATCACAACAACTTCTGCAGAATGTCCAAACTTACCAGTCCTTCCACTTCCTGCCCACTTCTTCTTCTGTTTGTGTTGAGCTGCTGGATGTGGTGTGATGTTGAGCTGTTTGTGTGGCAACAGACACACGGCGATCTGTCCTGTTGCCAGAGGGTGCTGGAAACATGTTTGCAGCATTCAAATTCCTGGCCTGTCTCTGGGTGATGATGAAATCCTTAAGTATGTCTGCGAGTTCTGCAACTTTTATTCTGCACTCGCAGTCATCCGACCTGTAATGAAAGGAGAGGCTCCAGACTTTCAACATTGCCTGTTGACTGCGGTGTCTCAGAGCAGAGGGTACAAATATTTTGATATGGGATATTTAAGTAATCTGCACCAAATTTTTATCTTGACAGAACAAGGGCACCACTAGTATTCTTCAACATTCCTACACCTTGCACATCATAAATATTTTTGTTATTTAATGTTTAACACAGGCAGTGTAAAGGTGTATATAACATAAATTCCTGTCACTGTTAATAGCAACATCAATACATATTAACATACCAGTTCACGACAGGCTGATCTGCATATTTCCTTATGTTCTGCTCCAGGCTGTCAAGACTACACAGGAAGTCACTTGCCATTGCTTGTGACTTTGCCAGCTCCTCCTGTAGGCAAAAACACATTCGAATATCAGTTACATTGACAAGAACCGAAAGGAATACATGCAGACTGATAAGTAATGATTTAAGAGCCTGCTTTATTTTCACAAGATGCATGAAATGAAAGCATAATATTGCGATCATTCCTGTCTTCAAAATTTTTGTCAGTGATAATATTTGACTGATGCACCAGCAGCTCACATTCCAGTGAATAGCAATATCTTGTAATTGTATAGATAAGAAATTTTTAAATGACACTTATTTAACTGGGTAAGAAACTAACCAACTAATTTATTATATGGGAAGGAGTCCCCCTCTTATGAATTATGTTATTGGGGTGAGCAAGATATTCTGCAATTTCATTAGCATTAGCATAATGGCAACATCCACATAGTGACCCTATCCTGAGCTACATAAATTCAGCCAATGTCCTCCCATCTATCTTTTAAGTGGTCCCCTCAGGTTTTCCTGCCAAACTTGTGTATGCATTTCCATGCTACACACCTTTTTACAGTACACTGAACACCATCTGCATTACAGCATTAGTCCCATTATCAGAGAAGGAAGGTTTGTACACAAACACACACAGAGAAAAGTGGAATTACAGACATGACTAGTTTTTGCTGGTTTTAGGATCTGAATGTCAATGGAGACGACACAATGGCAACAGGAAGCTAATTGTATTGATGTTACTCGGTTCAGGTTTTACTGCTAAGCCATTGTTTTGGAACATAAAAACATCTCACCGCACCTACAAGTGCTTGATTATCCTTATTAACACTCTGCAGTCTAAATTATCTGTGTGAGTGCATGTAGCCTGCATGAATAGTGTATGGTGCTGCTCTGGTACACCACAAACCTTAATGTGCACCAATTCCACACAGTTTGTATACACACACAAATCTTACCTTCAAACGTTGAACTTCTTGCTGCACAGTGCTCCCACGAGGTGGCATTCCCGATGAAATGGCCACAGCAGCCTATTGAGATCACAATAAGGTTATGTCAGTAACAACACCAGGGCTCTAATTATTCTCTTTTGCAGCACAAATACCCACCCTATGTTAATAGAGTCTGCACAGAAAATTATACTGTACTTAAGTACAGAAGGAAAATAAACGATGTGTACAATTTGAAGAGCATCAATATTTTAAACAAATAATCTTCTAACTCCAGAATAAGCAGCACACAATTTTGGAAGTATCAACTCAATATGACTCTTCCAGTTAAAATGAATCAATTTTCACACCAACAAATCCTATGTTAGTTACTTCAGTAAAATATTTACCCATATATTCAGTATCCAATGAATAATAAAGCAACTCTGAACAAGTAAATTTCACTATATTGCAATAGTATGTTGATATTACGTGCACGAAATGGACAATATAAAATTACTATGTTAGTCTTTTCCACATTTAAAATGAGCTGTTTGCATGAAACCATTTAGAGACATGTGATAAAAACCAAATTAAACACCTCTTTAAAAACATCATAATTATTACACTGCATAAACAGAATTCTGAGAACGATAATTCATCAATTATCACGTAACTTCATCATTTTGTAAAGAAGGATATTACATCAGAAGAAAAACTACATGTGTTACAGCTTAAGTTTTGTTGAAGGTGATATACATACTGCGTCTTACTATGAAATATTTAATTCAACTGCACATGTAACTTACCATCACAACTGAGTCCAGATGATGCTGTGGTGTGTAATTCTGTGGCCCTTAAAAGGACCGCTCGTCGTGCAGTGGGATGTTCCCACAATCCCAAGATTGGATTCCCTGAAATAATAGATTCTCGCCGCAAGCCACTAGTAACCACTCCGGTGGTGACTATTAACCATACACGGACTTACAGAATGTACACTATGAATAAATAACGAAATGAGTAAATGATTAATTTGATGTGTACTAGAAAATGTGTGAATTTGATGTTCGCACTCCACTTTGTCACTACCGCCACACGAACCACAACAGATCAACTGTCCCTATGACAACGGTATTCACGGATAATAAAGGATTCGCGCATGCGCTGTTAGCAGTGCTTGTTCTCATGATGAAATTCAGGTTGGCGTTGATTGGTAGTTTACGTAACCAACCACCAATGAACGATGCTTAATCAGACACAGTGTTGCATAACACACCAGGCGCGAGAATTGGATGAGTCCATGTAACTCGCCTGGAGGGGGTGACAGGTCAGTCGAGTGTTTATAGCAATTTTTGGGTTAAAGACGACTATTTATAGAGAGAGATTTATAAACCAAGAAAGCCTATGATTAATTTTGAAAGGTAGGTCTTGTGTAACGCTCTCCTTGAGTTTGGAATCCCTATCAAACTAGTTAGGCTAACAAAAGTGTGTCTAAATGAAACCTGTAGCAGAGTCCCGGTAGATAATCATTTGCCCGGCACGTGGCCTATTTAAGAATGATTTGAAAGAATAAAATGCTTTATCGCCATTGCTTTTCAACTTTGCTTTAAAATGCGCCATTAGGAGGGTTCTAATGGTACACCTCAGCTTCTGGTTTGTGCCGATCATGTTAATATACTGGGCGAAAGCATGCATGCTGTAAAGAAAAACACAGAAGCTTTAGTAGTCGCTAGTGAGGAGACTGGTGTTGCAGTGCTCGAAACCAGCATGCAGGACAAAATCACGACGTAAAAAAGAGGAAATATGTCCTTTACGAGGATGGAACAGTTCAAATATTTGGGAACAACAATTTTTGTATGTTTATGACTTATTCCACATCCTGTTGTCTTGTGACAAACTTATGGATCCATGGAATGTGTGTATGTAAGACTGTTCTAATTGTAAGTAATACAGGTGTACTTCAGTCATAATTTTAGGGATACCTGTGTATGTCTTTAAAAGGTGATCAGTGCCAAAGAAAGTCTGAAGCTTATCATTGACTTGTTCCATGTCATTGACACTCTTGCATTCCTAGCAAATAAATTATAATCCATTACCATATCAAATCTGTTGCAATAATTACAATAATTACATAAGAGCAATTTTGTTCCCTTAATCACGTAATATTAAATGCACTTTCTTTGAGAAAAGACATTTGTGAATTGTTTTAATGTGTCATTGCCTTGCTTTTCATTCTGCTCCATCTGGAAGCTCTCTGGCACGTGCCAACTTTGCCACTACATGTGTCCAGAAGAGGCAGTGACTTGTTTCGTGGCTATGTACGCCTTGAAATCTCACATTAGAATTAATATTCAAGTAACAACATGCATCCAAAATTTGCGGACCTCAAGAAACGGCAATCATGTGATGAATGGGAATGTCAAAATTCACTGTGTTACAATGCCAAGTTGAATTTTCCAAAGACAAAGTTAAGCCTGGTAGGTTTTGACATGACTGCACATTTGAAAAACCAAATGTTGTTCAGCTTGCAGCTTTAACTTCAGCCGACTCAAGTAGGGTGTCAAATCCAAAAGGAAAGCAATATCATGAACCCTCACACACACACACACACACACAAATAACATTTATATCTATATCCTATGGTTTTGTACCAGTGATGGATTGGTGAACGCAAATAAATGAATGAATGAATGAATTTATTACAGTGTATTTTGTGCTGCATTGTACTGATAATGCAAGAAGTGTAAACACAGAAAATGTTTATTTTAGGCAGGCAAATTCATGAAACTGATTACAATGCTATTACATGCATGAGATACCAATCCTTTGGTGAGAACCTAAATGAACACCATTGCTAGGATGAAGGGAAAATCCAGACTACAGCCACTGCTAGGGTACAGGGAAACTTCACCTGGGGAAAACCAAACTAACTAGGTTGCTAGGATAAAGTAAAACCCAAACAAGTGCCCTTGATAGGAAACAGAGAAACTTGAAGCAGTTTTTCTGAAATACATGGAAAACCCAAATTAAAGTTGTTGCAAGTATACAGGGAAGGCCTAGCTCTCGATTATAGCTCTGTTTCAAGTGTTTGAGATAAACAAAAGTCTTTGTTCTTAATATAGCAGTGTTTATTAGTTTATCATAATTTTCAACATGTCTTGGGATGTGGTATGACTGATGAAGCAACTACCTCTTGGACAAGATGTGAAGTCACCAATGTGTAAAGAACTAGTATGTCAAGGGTAGAGGAGGCTGGATGAGTAGCATATGGGGGCAAAGGAAATGCATACAACATTTTGATTGAAGAAACTTGTGGAAAATTTTCACAAACAGGAGAATAATATTAAAATTGATCTGGGACATATTAGGGGGATGTGTACCAAATGGAAGTGGCTTATGTGTATTAGGTACAAGTCTGCCATTAGACAGTGACAGACTTTTATGATGGTAATGGTGCACCTTGGGCAGTCACTTAACCCATTCAGGATAGGCGCAGGAATGCACTGCGGTGTCTGTTGGCCAAGGGAAACAAATATCAATTTTATGCCTTGTAACTTATACTAAAGAGCAATATTACATATTTTACATTTATTTTGCCTTTCAAATTATTAAAAAAATTGAAAACAATGTAAATGTGAAAATATGTAATGCCGTACCAGTGTGGCATACTATTTTTATTTGAGATACATTACATGAATAATGTATTGGTATGGTGCATGGCCTGCAGGTTAGGATACCATGACATACTGGTATGGTGCATGGCCTGCAGGTTAGGATACCATGACATACTGGTATGGCATTTGGAGGTTGACGTGGAGGAAGTGATATAGATACATGTACATCATGTGACACAGAGATATGTAAAAAAATTGTTAACATGAATGGCGGTGCCCAGATTTGTTGAAACATAAATCATACTAGTACAACACGCTGCCACGAGCAGCAACTTCAGAAAAATTTTTATGGCTTCCACTGTGAGGAGGTAAAGGATGTGCTTTCTCTGGATAATCATTATTAATCTTTCATATTTTCTTTGTCACTCTGGCATTTTTACTCCTTCAAAATATTTTCTGTAACTTCTGTTAAAAACTATAATTTGTAATAGAAAATTCATGTATGTTAAGAACATAAAATTGTTTAAATTAAGAATACAAAAATGTGTGAATAATAATGTGATTGTTGCTGACACAGGACTGTAGAGTGGTACATAATTTGTTGTGCTGTGATTTTTTGTATTACACGTATAACCCTTCTGCCATCTCTTAAAAATGGCTGAGAAACACCAGTATTCAGGGACAGTGGCAGTTGGTGGTTTTTGCATAGCCGTGAACTTCAACTGAACCGAGCCAATGTACCAAAGAGTTACACAGCAGAATTTCCTTAAAAATCCAACACACTATTTCTTTCTTTCTTTCTTTCTTTCTTTCTAGAGGCACAGAATGGTGAATGAAGCTCTGAGTATAGAATTACAGAATGGAGTTCATGCTCTATCCATTGTGGTATGTTACACAAAAGTAATACTTATCATGATGCATGGATGCACAAAATGTGGCCTTCAAAAAATTCAGTCCATTTTCTTTGTTCATATATTAATAAACTTCCCTTAATCAGTCTTTACTTTCTCACACATAGTACAGAAAAAGTATTGCATTGTGCTTATAGAAGATGGTAGTGCATATGTAACATAACAATGTGGCATGTTCACATAATATTTATACTTCCTTGGCAATCCTAACAGCCTGATAGTGGTTCACCCAAAGAGTGTGTTTGTGATGATTTAATGTTGCTGGCAACAATAAAATGTTCTTAGGTCTTCATGTAAAGTGCCCAGTATTTTGTCCTGCTAAGGGAATTGAGATTTTGATTGAAATGCAAGTTTCGAGGGCATTTATCAGTACTGCACATACAACTAGGTACACAGTCAAGTTAGCTGTCAGTGTTCGGTGTAATGCACAAATACCAGGCTTTTTTCCTGGGAGGCGGAGGTATTTCATTACACTGTCAGTATCAAGGATTGTATAATGTTGAAATAGAAAGGACTGTAAGGAAGCAGTCATTGCTGAGGTACTACCTGGAGGGACAAGGGAAAACTAAAACAGTTTGTCAGAATAGCTAGTGTCCTGGCTGGGATTCTAAGCAGGCATTCCCAAGTACAAGCTAAGAGGGTTTCTAGTATGCCAACCAGAGGTTAAATAATTACTGATACGGCTACATTTGTTCCTTGGTATAGCTGTTCAGTATGTCAAGTGACTGTCAATAATTGGTGGCCTTAAAAAGTCGTGTAACAATTTCTGGCATCATGACAATGAAAAGGTGCAAAAGTTACACATCTTCCTGCCTGTCTGATCTGCAGAAATTTGGCAGTGGGGGAATTCTACTGAAATTTGTCAAAACATTGCACTTTTGGTTAAAACTGGGTGACAATGACACATTTTAAACCAAATTAATTTTGTACTATGTCATACGTCCAGAAGTCGTCTGATTCTGCCAGTGCTTGTGTGGTAGACCTATTTTATGCCATCTAGAGCATCGAACATTGGCACTCATTAATTGAAAATTTAGAGGCTGTAACACAGTAAATGTGCCAAAACTGTTACACTGTACACAAGTTTTATTGTTTCATTACTGAATTTCTTCTGACAGCTGTCTGGCTTGCAGTAAGTGTAAAACAGCCCAATCTAGCTCCCAGACAAAAATAACTGCCCATCCCTCACATGATCAAAATATATTTTGTAACAGAGCTGGCAGAGATAACTATTTTACTAACTGTATTCTTTGATACATTGCGTCCTAACTTGTTATTTTCTTTTATATGGGTGTAGTAATGAAAACAGTTGCCTGCGGTTCAGAATTGGAAAATGTCTGTGCATAAAAGTTGCCTTACTTGTATGCTTGAATTCCAAATATCATTTTAGGCTGTTTAATTAGTGGGAGCCAAGACGCAGTGTATAAAAATTTAATTTCATCATAGGTGTGCTTCCAGGGTGCACCCAGGCACAACGTGACATCTCAAAAACAGCAAAAATTTGGTATTTTGTGTCCCATTTTTGAGCTTGTATTTTTTAAGTAGAGATTAGTTGTAATTCAAAGAAGTCTTGTTTTAGTTTGTTTGTCTACTGAATAAAAATAATGTACTCCATGACTGAGAGTCCAGTAAATGTTTGCCTCTTAAAGATATTAAAATAAAATTTGCTGGGTGCACACCCTAGTGAAATGTGCTGAGCATGCTTATGAATGCCACATGACTACATAAATACACACCAAAAACATGCAGTCCTGCTGGGTTTTTGGTGATGGTATATTCCATTTAGCACTACGTGGCTTCTGGGCTTTGTCCATTGGTAGTGTCACAAAAATACAACAGAGCAATATTTTAGAGGTGGACTGTATCTGTCCTTAGATGAAAAGGTGTGGGGAATCTACTCATCTGGGTCCAATGGGAAGAAATGTTGTCGGTTTCAAAGCTCAGAGGTCTTTCTAATGGGCCCGAATGAGTGGTTGCCTCCCTGAGTCTTTGAGGATGGGAACAGCCGGTGTCTGAACTGTGTTTACTTTTTGTGTATTTTGAATATTAAACAGTGGACAAAACTGAAAAGATTAAGTAATAAAAAAGACGTTTTAGTGACTACAAGAATATTTCAGTGTGGTTGCTACTGGTGAATGCACAAACATCCCTTTGGTATTGTCTCTTTCTGCATGTGGTGGATGCACATGATGTAATGGCCTCAGGAATCTTGTTTATTACTTTGTTCCCATGTTTTTCTAATGGGCAGAAAGTTTTGACAGAAAACAGTGGTGTCAAATTTCATGAACAGTGGTCAAGAAATTGCACATTGTGACCTGTGCAATGAACTGGGAATTGGCCAGTTATAAATTACTTTCTGTGAGGAAACACTGTCACTAAAATTGTACTGTGTGCCGTGAGCAGCTCCAAATTTTTCAGCAAGATATGTCCAAGCAGCTGTACAAATATTTTTGCCAAATCACAACTGGTACTCAGCACTGAAATGTAGCCACTAAAATAGTCATTCATGTGTCAATCAGGATGGGTCAGCCTGTGTCAAAGCCACATACATCCTTCTGTCTCCTCCCACACATACTCCAATTTGCTATATTCAGTCCTTCCCTACTCTCTTTTGTCCCACACTTTTTAACAGTGCATTTTTTTATAAGCTAAAACACCAACTCAGTGGGAGGAAAGTACAAAGCCAGTGTCTCCAAGTCCAGCATGCAGGGGTGGATTTGGGAAATGAAGAGTCTTGGCAACAGAAAACCATATCAACCTGACAACTGTATAGTTGTATACTTTGCATGGAACTAGGATACGGAGGGAATTTCACGTAATTAAGGAAGAGGTAAAAATACAAAACAGCTACGAACTATCCATCCATCCATGTATGGCACTACAGCCCCTTCCAGGCCTTGGCCTCCCTCAATAGATGCCTCCATTCGTCCCTATTTTCAGCTCTTCTCCTCCATCCCCATGTTCCTAGTATCTGTAGTGCATCCCTCTGAACAGCATCCGCCCATCTGGTTCTTGGTCTTCCCACTGGTCTTGTGTTATGCAATTTCCTGTTCAAAACCTTTTTTGGGATCCTTTCTTCTTCCATTCTTATTATATGACCCACCCATTGTAGTCTTCCGATTTTAATGTCCTCCACAATATTTAGACCATTATATAGGCTGTAGAGTTCATTATTCCATTGTGGGCGCCAGATCCTGTCCTCTTGTGTTGGGCCACATATTCTTCGCAGTATTTTCCTTTCAAACATATTTAGCATTTGTTCTGTCGTTTGTGTTAGGGTCCAAGTTACATTTCCATAACACAGTACTGGTTTAATTAGTGTTTTGTGTAATCTTATTTTGTTGTTTTGGTGGATTTGTTTGGATCTAAATATGGTTTCCAGGGAGCTGTAGGCTTCATTGGCCGCTAGAATCCTAGCTCGGATTTCTTCAGTTCCATCATTAGTGTCATTATTTACGGTCCCTAGGTATTTAAATGTCCTTACCACTTCAAGCTACAAACTATGATATATATAAAATATTTATTAAATTTGTTTACATTTACAACAGACGTCAGTTTTCTTTATTAAGTGTCTTGGAATATCTCAGCCAAAAAAAGTGCCTGGCTATAGACCCTGCAGTACTTGCATAATGCTTAATGGCAAGCATGTCTCAAATGTATACGTGCATGCATGCGCGCGCACACACACAAGATTTCTAAAACAGAGAAAAGGGTGTACTCCAAATTTGAGTATACACAATTTTCACAATTTCTACTCTTTGCCTGATATTGTTATTATCCATTGCAAGGAATTTTTAACCCGCTTCTGAAAATATCATGTAATGTGGAGTCTGGTCTTTTTCAGGCTTTCCGTATTTTGAATCCTGTATCTATAATATCTTCTCTGAGCATGTCAAATTTCTGGCTTTATTAAATGGTGCAACAATTTCTAAACCTTTCATTGTCATTTAAATGGGAAACACAACCTTGTTTGTGCTCAAATCTGTTTTCAGAACATCTGAAAAAGACAAGAATTGTAAATAATTTTTGTATAAGTCACCACTGTAGGACTAGATGGAAAGATATTAAAGTGGATACACACAAATTTCACTACACAATTGCACAGTGTTTATATTTGTTATACAGTGTTCCTACATGTTTCAGTCATACATCTTGGCCATCTTCAGGGAGCTACAAATTTTATTGACATATACAACACATATGACAACTTGTCATAGATGACTGGCAATCATCTGTGACAAGCTGCCACATATGCTGTGTATGCCGCTCAAACTTGTAGCTCCCTGAAGATGGCCAAGATGTATGGCCAAAACATGTAGGAACACTGTATAACAAATATAAACACTGTGCAGCTGGTTGGTGGTGAAATTTATGTGTATGAGACTGTTGCATGGAAGATGTACATCAAACATTAAAATGAATTTTAAACAAATAGGGTTGGAAGGCATGAACTGGCTTAATTTGATTCACAGTAGGGGATGTGGTGTGCTGTTGTGAACACAGTACTGAACCTCTGGGTTGCATACAATATAAGGAATTTCTTGTCTAACCAAAGAACTACAGTATTAGCTTCTCAAGGATGGCTGTGCTCCATGGAGTTGGTTCAGCATCATAGGATGAGCAAGACACATATACTTGCAACAAGCCCAGTGAAAACAGGTCTGCAGCACAATTAATGTTAAAGGTGCTAATGAAGACAATATAGTGCAATATTATGTATCATTTGTGTATTCCCCTGTGTCAAAGAATCTACAGTGTGCTGGGTCTATATAATTTGGTCAAGACCAGACATTTATAAAACCTGAACTGTGTACAGGTTGAAACAGTACTTCATGCATTGCGAGGTTCAGAACCGGCTGTCCCTAGGTATGTGTATTCTTACCCCTTTTGGCCACTCAAATAAGGCTACGTTCTTTGACAGATTGAC
>BLKM01012951.1:236718-400139 GCA_013340265.1 Coptotermes formosanus | reverse complement strand
ACAAAGTAACGACAGAAATTTGCTTCTTAAGTAACACTCCACAGAACACAATCACAGAACAAAGGGTCAGTACCGCATTCATAAGCACCCACCACTTGTCACTACATTAGTCAGATAAATCCAGTCCACACCTACCCTCTAATCAAATGTTAACTCTTAGGCTGTCATTTATATGTAGATAGATTACGTATCTCATAATGTTATCGCAACAGTGTTTAAGATTAAAGAAATTACATATTCGCAGGGCAGTGTTCATGTAATGTTCATTCGGTGTTGTTTAAACTGAACACTGAACTCATGAATATTTGCCAAAGAAAGCTGTACTTTTTTCCCCATAATTGTAACGTGAATGCAATACCTTTAGAATATCTGAAGTGTTGTGCTTTAAATAATGTTAAGTAGTTCTCTATTATGGCATCTTCGAATGTGGTTTTTCCTGGATTTAGAATATGTATGTCACATAATCTTTGTGGACCTTGATCATGGACACACAATATATCGCTAATGGATCCAGTCATCATGAAAAAGGCAAGGTAAACTAAATATGACTTGAATGTATCACTCAGAAGAATTTGAGGTACAAGGCATGCGATAAATGTGTACGCAGTTAGCAGCACTGCCTTGGCCAGACATTGTGATCACATGCGTAGCAATCCTGCTTCATATTTGAGTGGTCCTGAATTTACATCTGTACATGGAGTACCTGAGGTTTTTCATACCCACTATCCTGGTGTATTTCATGAGTGTCCTCAATTCTGTCAGGCAAATTCAGAGATAGCATCACAAATTAGGCTGCATGTGTTTCATTCCTTCCCTTCCCAATTTACCATTCACTAATCATGGTACATTTGACTACATAGTTCGAACTACTGACATTATTGTTAAAGAAATACGAAAATATCCCATACAACCAAGACATTTTCATCCACCACATCACTTCAGCATCCATTTGAACCAATTCAGTCACCCTGAGATGTCAGAATGTGATTGCTATATGGTGCAGGAGCCCAAAATACAACCAATATTTGAACAAGAACCACTATGAAAGCAAATCACATATACCAAAAAATTCAAAACAGAACAAGACAGAAGTTCCCTGGAACCAAATCTACCCGACTGAGGCACTACATTTGTTTTCTACATAATGCAGAATTTATGTAAGTTCCTTTTGCATCATGGAAAGTACACCTTGAAGTAACTGGCTGTTGGCGATTGAACATAGCTTTGGCTTTGGAAGCACCTCCCTGGGAACATCTGTCACATTAAGACATTCATATTGATCCTAATTGAGTTTTCATTTAAGCGATGGTACTGCCAGTGCAGTAAAACAGTGTGATTGCTGCATGCAGTGGCTGCAGCATTAAATGAAATCACTACTACAATGTCCTTAGACTGAGAATCAGAGGTAGGTAAGTCAGTCTCCAACGAATGTGACAGTAGTTGATTTGTGTCGAGTATGGTGTTGGATTAGGTATGATATAATAAATGTCTACGACTCACCCTATAAAGATAAAAAAATTTAAGGGGATGGGATGATGTATGGGAAGAAATCAGCAGCACAATGGAAGATGAGTTTATATACAGGGTGATTCATGACTTGTGGACGTTACTGCAGGAGGTGATTTTCTAGGTCTTTGTGATAAAAAAAGTTCGCATAAACATGTGTCCGATTTTTGACGGTTACGGAGTTATGGGCATTTTTTAATCCCCGTACACGCCCTCGTGTGAACTGCGTCGTACTGAACCAGCCGGTGGGTGATGTGCGTGCCGGTTGCATCGTTACAGACAAAGCGGAACTCAGTCGCGACGGTGTCGATAATACACACAATTCTCATGTGTGGGCAGGTGAGAATCCGCACGCCACTGTGGAAAGTAACTTTTAACTACGTGTTATTGTCAATGTCCCTTTGAATAAACGAGGTCATATGTACTTCCAACATGACGGAGCTCCTCATTTTTCACGTGAAGTTAGAAATTCCCTGAACTACCGTTTCCCTGGGCGATGGATCGGACGTGGCGGTCCCCACAATTGGCCAGCCAGGTCTCCAGACTTAAGCCCACTGGATTATTGTGTATGCGGAAGGATGAAAGAACCGGTTTACAGTGTGAAGGTGGGAACGCGAGATACATTGCTGCGTCGCACTTTGGATGCGGCAGAATGCATCAGAAACAGTCAGCGGAAGCTGCCACGAGCAACTCGCGCAGTTCACAACAGAGCGGCAGCCTGTGTTGCGGCCGGCGGTGGCATTTTCGAAAACCAGCTTTAAGCACAGATCAATGCAAATTAAAGATAATTTCACGAAGTTAACGTTACATTTATACTCTAAATGCATCATGTATTATGCTGGTTTATTATTTTGTTCCGTTTATTGTCAATAATCGTTACCCTCTATTCTAAGCTTCACGCGGTCATAACTCCGTAAACGTCCAAAATCGGACACATGTTTGTATGAACTTTTTTGATCACAAAGACCTAGGAAATCACCTCCTGCAGTAATGTTCACAAGTCGTGAATCACTCTGTATAATTTATGATATTTAAACAAGTACATATGCGCTATTCACTTGTTTACGATGTGCTCAAGAAAAGTGCCAGTCTCCTATTTTTGAGTGTACAGAACATATGGTTGCATCATCTAACAAGAGCTGGTGGTCCTTTAGGTTGGAGGCTAGGCTAGGGTGTGACCACTTGTCATTGTAAAAAACCAGAATGTCTGAATATTACTAAATATGCATCACCCAGGACCTAAGGCTTGGATGGATACTTTGGAGCGTGTCTTAAGATTAAATATGTATCTAAACAAAAGTGTTGGGATTATCATTGGGGATTTCAGCATAACAGATAATAATAATAGTTCATGAACAGTTCCTCATCCTGTTCTGTGTATGTCAGACACTGAGAAAGAAAACTGGTGTGCAGTGGAAGAGACATTAGTTCTTTATAGATGTCAATGAAACAGAGGATTCATTAGCTTTTACAGTATTCTCATCAAGTTTGGTGCACCCATGGAACAAATTAGGCTCATTGAAATGTGTTGCATGAAACAAATAATCAAGTTCATACACGTCAAGCCCTAGTTATAGAATAAAAATCATCCGGGTACACATAAATGGGTGTAAATGGCACCCCAGTTTTATTATTATATGTTTGTGCCCTCAGGGGTCATCATCACAGAATTCACATCTATACAAGTTTTATTTATGAAATTAATGAAGTTTACATTACTTCACACATTACAGACTTTTCAGTTACAAGTTCAGAATATTTTCTATTTACTACTTGTTGCATTTCTGTTGTTTAGTATACGTGTACACTTGCCATTATTATTCAGAAGTAACGTGTTTAAATATGTATTTAAGAAGGTTTTTCTTTTACAGTGTTTTGTTCAAACATTTTTAACTTATACACAGCTTAATAAAAACATCTATGATGATTCTGTATAGTATGTGCATGCACACAGATGCACACACCCACATATATTGCTTTGTAAATTAAACAGAAATTATGTGTTATTTCACATCATAAAAATACTGGATACTATTAGCCACTGTCAAGGGTTGTTTATTATTAAACAGTTTTCCAGAGACTTTAAGGGATGTTAATGTTGCTAATTAAATTATGACAAGACAACGCCTTGTATTTATTGTGCAGACAAGGGACAGTGTGGTAGTGGTACCTGTAGGTGCAACTGAAGCATTAGCAGTCTTCTGGGGCATAAACCATGGCAAATGATCAGTACTGTAGTTCCTGACATTTTGAAGGAGTGTAGTATCACACCTGTGCTGGGAAATTGGGTTATATTATGTCAGTAAAGGCAACTGGGAGAGACAGCAAATGGTCATTGTGTGCTGCGGTGCGCAGGGCTGAACTCCTTGGCAATGGAATACAGCCTAGCGGCCGCGCGCGCGTCATCGTTGGTGCAGACGCTTGCCTGTTGTGGGCGGTGATTCGCATGATGCAGGGCGTGGGCCGGAATGACGTTACGTGGCGGGTGGACCGGATGGTGGGGCGGACGAAGGCTGCAGGCGATATTCGTGATGAAGTCGATGAATTTCGTGAATGGTCCACGTTTCCGTATCTGCACCGCGCCGCGAACATGTAGTGGGCGAAGCGATAAATGTAGTCCTCCCTCCGGTTCTGGGAAAGAGGTAGGCGTTAACATGGAGCCACGTGATTTCGATCGTGTATGAGCCCTAGTACTCTTATCGACGAAACTGATCGTATGGTTGACGGTTTGGTGTCTGTATCCTTGCGTGTCCAGATGCCGGTACGCCCAGCAGGCAGTGATGACCGTAGTGACGTGTTCCAACCAGTCACTAATAACAGCCATCAACGTGTCGGCGGTTCTGTCCGGAACGGGAATGAGGAAGGTCTTGCCAGACTCGCGCTCGACACCGCCAAACACTCACTGCCCTTTCACAGCGTGGCCCCTGTTATACTTCTGCCCACCGAACTTGCTGTCGTCCATTTTGACAGTCTTGTTACGATCGCCGATCTTCTGAGAGCAATCCTGCACGTACACCAACATGACCTCTTTGCAGAAGTGGCCGCAATCAGCGATGGCATCGAAGCTGACCTGATGCTCTTGCTGTATAATGCGAACAGGTACGCGGCGCACGATGTCATAAGTGAGGAACATAACCTTCATGAAATTGAGGTTACTCTGCTGAAATCATGAATCATGCCTGATTGAGGTAGAAACAGAGCATGCGGAAGCAGATGCGATTCTCCGACATCACCATCTGAAACCGTCCTTGCGAGTATAATCGACGCCCCAGGACATTTGGGAACCGCAGTTACAACACACCATAGCGCTCCGAAGAATCCCCACATATTGAGAAACTGTACCCTGACGTACCTGTTGCCAAACAAGAAGGCGAGGCAAAGTTTACTGGCAACACCATCGGCGCCAAGGGTCGCGCATCCATACGTTGTCGCTGGAACGAAAGGCATAGCAGTAAGCCGGCGCTGGTGTGGGGAAACAACAGCAGTCAAACGTTCAGGTCCCCGTCGGTG
This sequence comes from Coptotermes formosanus, assembly GCA_013340265.1. Lineage (NCBI taxonomy): Eukaryota > Metazoa > Arthropoda > Insecta > Blattodea > Rhinotermitidae > Coptotermes > Coptotermes formosanus. The sequence continues at coordinate 395,123 of BLKM01012951.1, read as the reverse complement.
TTTCAGATGAAACAAGAATTGTACGAATCCGCGAAAAAGAGGCGACAGACCACTTCGCAAAGCCCACATACAATGACGTTATGCATGACTGATCTCTCGCGAAAAGAGGCAGAAATGGATCACGAAGCCTTTCCCCTACTCTTCAAATATGTTGGAGGAAAATGAGGAAGAAAGGCAGTATCATTCGCTAGGCACAACCAGTGCGACTAACCTAAGACAGTCTTGACAGTGGCTGTAGGAGAAGATGGGAGGGAAGAACGGAGATGCTAGATATATGTCGAACGACTAACCATCGTCTCTGTCGTCAAGTGAAGAGGTGGAGAGAAAGACGTATCACTCACTAGGGATAACCTGAACGACTAATCTATTAGATGATCTGTGCCATCGACAGTGGCGGTAGGCGTAGAACGGAGGGAAGGGAGAAGATGCTATCAATATTTCGAACGACTAACCGTCTCTCTCTCTTAAAGTGAAGAGGTGGGGATCGCAGCCGGGACTGACGGAGAAGTGGTAAACCGGTGGATAGGCGGTAGGGAAATGGGGGATGGCACACGCCTGGCACCTTAGCACCCAATCGCGAATCTCTTGATACATGTGTTTCCAAGCAAAATTTTCTCGGATCTTCGAGATGGACTTGTAGATACCCAGATGACCTCCTACAGGTGAGGTATGAAAATATTCACAGATCATGGGCACCGCGGCCGTCGGCACCACAATCTTCTGACCCCCACCACGGCTCGGAACCCAACATAAAACGTCCCGCGACAGGGAATAACCAGGGACCCCTTCGCCTTTCTCTAGCCTAACTATAATCTTCTCCAATTCCGGATCCTGCCTCTGTAAATTCCCAAGATCTTGAAAAGCAAGCGGGAATCCATTCAGCACAGCATTACATACAACGACCTCTTCCCCCTGGGAGGGGTGTCCCTCAAACATCCGGGACAACGTGTCGGCAACGACGTTTTGGGTCCCACGAATGTGCTGTACCTGGAATTTCAACGACGAAATCTTAGCCACCCAACGACCAATTTTACCCAATTTTCGCGGATGCGAAAGCAACCATGACAGGGCCTGGTTATCCGTCTCTAGTAAGAACTCCTGGTGTTCGATGTATTTCCGAAATTTATCAGTACCAAACAGAACTGCCAGACATTCGAGTTCGTAGATGGACGAAGCCTTCTTCTCCTGGGCGCTCAGAGTGCGCGATGCATAAGCGATGGGTTGACGTGTCCCCTCGAAATCCTGCAACAACACGGCACCTAAGGCTACGCCGCTAGCATCAGTTTGCAAAATAAAGGGTTTATTAAAATCGGCCATCCTCAGGACTGGAGGCTGTGAGATAGCTGCTTTAAGTTTAAGAAAGGCCTCCTGCTGTTCCGGTTCCCAAACGAACTTCACACCTTTCTTACGCAGCTGGTTCAAAGGCGCTGCAACGTGGGCCAAGTTCGGGATGAACTTGTGATAATAGTTCACCATGCCCACAAACCGGGCAATACCCTTCACGTCCTTGGGAGGTGGGAAATCCGCAATGGATTTGGTTCTCTCCGGGTCGATCTTAACCCCCGCAAGAGACACAAGGTGGCCCAAAAACGAGATCTCCTGAGTAGCGAACACTACCTTCTCGGGATTCACAGTCAACCCCGCGCTACGAAGGCGCTCCAAAACCTCACGAATATGCTGAAGATGCTGTTCAAACCTCTCGCTATAGATGACAACGTCATCCAAATAATGGTAAACGAACTCGAATTTGAGGTCCTGGAAAACTCTATCAAGCAGTCTAGTAAGAACTTGCGCACCGGTGGCGATACCAAAAGGCACTCGGGTGTACTGATACAAGTTCCAGTCGGTGCAAAATGCGGTATACTGTTTTGATGATTGGGCCAATGGAATCTGGTGATATGCTTGGTTCAAATCAAGCGTCGTAAAATACCTAGCCTTGGCGAACCAGTGGAAAGCGGAATGAATATCTGGCAACGGCACGGATTCAATCTCAATGTTTTTATTGAGAGCGCGGTAATCCACCACGGCTCTGAACGAACCACTTGACTTGGGAACAAGAAACATCGGGCTCGAATAACTAGATGTCGAGGGCTCGATTACGCCTTCACGCAGAAGTTGTTGGAGATGTCCCCTAAGGAACTTCATTTTAGGCGGGGCCAATCTATAAGGTGCCAACCTAACCGGCTTATTATACCTGAGTTGAATGTTGTATTCCATAAGATGAGTCAACCCTAACTTAGGCGTCAATACATCGGGATATTCCGCAACCAACTGAGCCAACCTTTTCCCCCTCTCAGGAGCGAGCTTTCCTGTCCTAATTCCCTGACCGCCCTCACCAACAACAGAGACAGTTTGACATAAGACGTCGGAATTCTTACGGCCCCCCAACTTAATGACCGTCTCAGGAGCAAACGCGAAATGACACTTGGACCTTGCCACATCTAACACCAATTGCGTCTTAGCAAAAAAATCTGCCCCCAAAATAGGGAACCCACACAAACGTCTACCCACCAAAAAAGGAAATTTCCACGTGAACCCGGCCACTCTTACCGGCAGCCATACCTGTCCACAAATCGGTAACCCTTGACCAGAAGCCGTTACGCATTTCAATTCAACAGGATGTAACTCCAACTTAGGATTAGCCTTCTGCATTTCAGACAAGTGAGCATGCGAGATTAATGACCTAGCCGCACCGGAGTCCAGAAGGGCGCAGGTTAACAAATTACCCAATTGGACTTATAACTTGGGCGGAAGCCCACTTACTACACCCACAATATGGCGCCGCGCCTCCCGTAGTCACAACGATTCAGCCGGTGGTCCTTGTGAGCGCTTGCGCTGTTGTTCGCGCCAACGAAAACAGTCCTTCTTTAGGTGCCCCACCTTATGACAGAAAAAACACGTTTTACTCTGACCAGACGATGACCTTACCACTCGTGCTGACGAACCACTCGCCCGAACAGGCGAAATCTGGACGTTCGGCTCCCGTGCCAGAAAACAGCTTCCTGATGACCCTATCTCCCTCGACCGATCAGCAAACGCCAAATTTTGATCCAAGATCGCAAGCTGGTCAAGATCTTTAAAATTTTGAGGCCCTTGTTGGAAAACAAAGCGAGAACGTTGCTCTGGGTGGAGACCTTCAACGATATTCCTAGCAATTTCCTGCTCCGTATCCGGGATCTGCAGTACCGCCGCGGCCTGCTTAATTCTGTTGATGTAAGTTGCGAATGATTCCCCTTTAGCCTGCAGCCTATGATACCTGTCTTGCCGCAGCCGCTCATATAAGCGTCTCGGCAGGAAATAATCCAGACAGTCGCGATGAAACTGCACAAAACTCCAGCCGTTGTTAATCGCCAGAGAAACCCTGGCGCCCAAGGCGTCTTCACAAAATGGAAAAATAAGTTCAAGCAACTGCCTGTCCGTCGCCTGACAAATGCTGCGAATCCGCATGACGTCCGCCAAAAACGTCAATAACTGATTTACATCAAGGCCATCAATCCGACGCAGTCTCCTCAGCAAAAATTCTACAGGGTGGGAAACACGGCTAAAACTCGGTGAGTTAAATGGAGCAGGCACCATATCTTGCCTCCGCTGCTCGTTGTCCATGCTCTGCGCAGCCACCTCGTCCGCTGCACTCGTCGCTGTTATTAGACTCACTTCTTGCCGAGATGGGCCGCCCAAAACTGAGCGAAAATGCACATCGCCTGCACTAACAACATGCCCTGCGTCTCCAGTCTGTTCCGGATGAACACGGCTTCCCTCCTCGTCCTCACAAACGCTTGACAGCAACCTTTCAACACCGTCCAGATGGGAGTCCAAACCTTCCAAACTAACTTTAAATTCGCCTGTGACCTCCGGATCCAAACCCTGCAAATGGCGAAGACGATTCCTGACATGTGTCACCCTCGTGTAGACTCTGACCCGTGACAACGGTCGGCTGTTCGTATCCTGCCCAGTCAACCTTTCTAACTCCGCCAGTTTATCATGCACACTCTTAAACAGTTCCCCCACGTCAAATTTCCCCAAATTCTGGATATTACTGGGCACTTCGTCTGCCTGAATAGAGCGAAAAATTTTACGCAAAAGTTGGACGTCCCCAAGACTGCTTACGCCCCTAGTCCCCAACTCGTACTCGAGCTCATCTTTGTACAAATAATTTGGATTCATGATGGACATACTCTGGCTCTTTTGACTGTTTTTTACAAATAAAATACACACCCAATGACAACAAACGAAAGAGAGCCGTAATTCACTTAGGTCGGTTACAGTATCAAAGTCCACCAACGGTAGTACGTCTTACATAATGCCAGCACTCCTAATGAGGGTCCAAGGTACACCAGGCAACCTGAAGGGTTGCATAACAGATACAACCAACACAATAAACAATTTGCTGAAATAACTGAACCGCTGTGTATTATCAGCTGAAATCAAGCAAACTAAACCCAACCACGCTCTGACCTACCAACTCACTGCACCGAACTCACTGAGCCCTACTGGACAGTGCAGCGACACAACAGAAAATTCAAAAGATAAATAAACATAACAAATTTAATATAAATTAAATTACATAAATGGAAGTAACAAACCAAGAAAATTTACAATACTTACAATAATGAATACAAGGTGTTGTACGTGCCGAGTAGAAAAGCCACCAAAACCAAGGTACCTCCCTGGAGGCGTGGGGCTAAACCCGAATCAAAACTCCATCCACGGGACCACGCCGCCAGGTGAGGGACTCCTACCCCCAGCAAGCCACATCCGGACGGAATTTTGGCTCCCCCGCCGAAACCGAATTTTGTTGTAACCCACTAGCTGGCTGGACGCAGAGTGACGAGTGGGAGCAAAAGTGAACTAGGCGAAAGGAGAGGAGGGGTAAAGGAGGGGTAAAGGTGGGGGAGTAGGTGATTGCGCGCGCAAGTAAGGTGCACGGGGAGGAAACCCCGGCACAGGGATATGGCATACTTAGGGAATAAACTGAACAACTGTCGACATGGGCCGTCGTGGAAGACTGGATGGAACGCTAGCAATATTCGGAACAACTGTCCATCTTCTGGGTCGTGACGGGGCCGGGGTGGTGGCGTGCAAGTGGGAGAAACGGAGAGATGATGAACCGCAAAATAAGTCACGGCAGTGCTGCTCACGGCTGAGACGCAAAAGTACCCAAGGAACATAGCAACGCCACGGACGGCAGACGGGTGGAACTACTGTACCTTATGGCCGTAGAGACTCCATAATGTTTTGAGAGATTCCTAAAAGCTCGGAACTATCGATTTTTTTCGATACCGTGGTCGATACCTGAAGTGCGATTGTCGTCGCAACGCAGAAGTAAAAGACTACCAGATTATCAGTGGTAAAAGAGACGTGGTCAGCGCGGATGAGTGGTGTTACCGTAATGTTTTCAAATGAGGAATATAAAAAATTCGAAAGATTGGTGTAACACGTGTGAATATGAAGGCTGTGCTGAATACATTCGCTTGTATCGTGTTGTTTCTACATTCCAGCTTTTGTGTTACATCCGTCCCATCGAAAGATTATTTTGACGAGGAATTATTGTTAAAACCCTTGCCGAGTGGTCATATTTATGCGTATTTCCAGTTCACAACTGTGTGGGATGTAGAGTTTGAAGTCACTTCCTGTAAGTTAAATTGGTTAACTGCACATCGTGATTGAGGTTACATGTGTTGCGTGTTTGCCGTAAACCATGTGTTTCCATACCGGCTTTTTTTTCCCCCCCTGCTGGGTGTTCAGGCGCACAACCACGAAATCACAACGGGAAATTGGAGATAACGCTGCAGCTTGTCAGAGAACGAGCGTTTGCATTTCTGGTACACTCCTTTTACCCATCTTACTACGTCGGCGACATATATATTAGTACAGAATTATACATTTTAGGTTAGAACTCTGGCTTCGTTGATGAATCACCATGTAGATGTCATGGGCCACATGTATGTTTGAATTTGGAGGAGACACGTGATGTTGCTTGTATCAAATGTCTTAAACACTTGACTCTTTCTTTTTCCATTCTGTAGGCTTCTCAATATTGCACTCACTTATGTAATACCACATGAGCTGAATTATGTTTACTGTCAGAGTTTGTATTGTCACATGAATATAAATTTAATAACACAAGACTTATCAAACTGGAAATGTGTGTAGTAGGGAAGCCTGCTTTATGACCTCTTTGTACTACCTTTTGTTTTAAATTCGTTAGTGTTTGGATTATATAATATATGGATTGCACAGACCATAATTAAGACATATGCTGATGTCCATGCATGTACCCATTTCATACTTCTGTCAACTTGTAAACCAGACACTTAGGTGCAATAATTTTTATATAAAAAGCAGGGTTGTGGAATTGGTACACAAAACCTCCAACTCAAATTCCTCAGTTTTTAAAACTCTGACTCCTTCATAAAAGCTCGATATGTATTAATAATGGTGAACCTATAAGACATTTCATCACCACCACTTGAATTATCAGGCTACTTTTTAGACTTATAACCTGTATTTAAGTATACATCTAATGGTTACTGTAGCTATCAGGGCTGTGGGTTTGGAGTATCTAGTTAAGATTTTATATAGAGGTCGGAGTTGGATTTGGTACATTTTTACTGACTCCAGCTCCACCCAAAATTCCTTCTGATTCCGACTTTACAGCCCTGCTACAAAGAATGAGGAACAAGTGTATTAAAAAAAAAAGAAAATCATTATGTGGACTGAGTGAGTGTGGGTAGTCTTATTATTACTATCCCATTTGTGTATCTGTATGTCATAATTTTCGGAGTTTCCCAGTTTAGTAATGTTAATTAAGTGTGCTGCTTTATTTATTGCATGATGGGTTAACAGTTTTATTCTACCTGCATCCAGGCCATCCAGATATTTTGAGTGTCCCAGTTTTTGGTTTCTAAAAAATGGGATGACACATGACAAAATACACAACCCCAAAGGCAGCAATGACATTTATAGCACCAAGGTTAGTGTTTGGGATTTCAGGTGTGAAGACAAAAGAACTGTAACTTCCAATCCACATGTCTTTGGATTTGAGGTTTCCTTTGAGTGACATAATCTACACAGGCAAGGCTTTGGATTTGTCTCACGTGTAACACCTGTAAGCCCTAGATGCTGTTGCTCTTACAAGTAAGAGCCTTTTGAGGTGTTTGTGCAGTTACAGGTCACAGCTCCATAATCTGGAATTCATAATCTGGCACCTCCCATGGTCTGGCACGGCTTGGCAAAAACGGCTAAAAAATCTATGATAGTCATGGATCAAGTCATTTGCATTTGTCTTAGTTTATGTTGGAATTTTGTCCACTTTTTTCATTTTTTTAGTTTAAGTTGCATGTTCATTGTAAATTACATAAACTTTAATGTGTTTTTATCGTGCAAAATGCTTTTTTTTTGGAGCAAGGAGGGGGGGGGAGTGATATGGGTGAGTGAGATGGTGTCACTGTGGAAGAGTCTGTTTGTGCATCCTTTACTTATTGCCCTGTGCCAGTGCGTTGAATTTGTGTGCAACACTAAGAGTTTATTTTCAGAAGTCATGTGAAAGGTGTTTTGATACCATAATTTGCTGACCACCTGTAGTTCAATAAATTCCCTGGGCCAGTGCTGGCCAGGTCCCGAGGGAGCTGGATTAGGACATGCAACCTCTCCTACCATAAACAGTTATGTCTTCCTTTGGGGGGGGTGCCTTTTATCCTCTTCTTGGGTAGATCTCAGGATTTATTTGACTCAGGAGGGGAATAGCAGGTTGTGTGTGTGTTCAGTGTGACTTGTGGGCACATGCAGAATGTGCTGGCTACAACAAAGATTATTCATGTGACTTCTGCAGATAGAGTGTCTAATAAAGCTGCTAACATGCAATTTCATATTGTATTTAGTAATTTAATTTTGAATAATAGTCATTGGTCATTCCACAGTAACAAAGCATTTAGAATTTGCTACTGAGTTTTGGTAATTAAAATGATTCTTCATATTTTTGCTGTTTTTTTTCATATTAATGACACATTTTCCCAGATGTACAATGTCAGTAATTCCAGGTATTTCCAAATTTATATTATGCAGGTCAGTCAGAAATAAAGCCACCAGTTTTCCATATCATGCTGTTTAAAAGTTAGGCATGTAAATATTTCACAGAATTTTACTCCAGCATTGTTGAAGCCATAGTTATTTTTCAATATAGACCATTGTCAGCAGTCGTCCACCTTTCAACAAGAACATGTGCAAGTATTCCTGCCTGGTAAAAGTTGCTGTCCTTCCTCTGCATTTAGTAGTGCCCTGTCATTCATGTCCTAGTGTCCTCACAGCCTGTCTTAGAAGGACCAAACACATGAAAATCTGATAGTGTGTGGTGGATGCAGCAGCAGTGGCTATCCAAATTTTGTGAAGGCATCAGTGGTGAAGGCACTTATATGTGGCCAGGCATTGTAATGGAGGAGCAGCAGTTTTGACATTATATGTATGGCATGAACTGAATGAAGGCGAGCATTCAGACTTTTTGCTTCGTGTTTCAGTGTGGCTGTTTAAGAGTCCTGTGTTGTCCCTCTAGACAGGGAGTTCATCAGAACAACACCCTTACCATTCCAAAACTGTAGCCATGATTTTTCCTGCTTGCAGAGCTCTCATAAATTTTTTCTTCCTTGCTGTTATCAAGTGGCACCATTCCATCAATTGCTGCTTGAATTTGGGTTCAAAATGATGGACCCATATTCTGTCTCATATGACAGTGTGTGATAAGGTTTCATCCTTTTTATCGTATCATTACGAGTGATTGGAGGTCTGTTTGTATATGTCCGTCAGCTTTCATGGCACTGAACAAGCACAGACCTTGTAACAGGCAAACTGTGGATCAGCTGCCATTCCCTTGCCTTTCCCAGTGGCTAGGTGGAGCATAATGCCTCTGTTGTTGTGTGATGGTTGCTGTGTATCAGTTTGTTGGGTGTTGTCAGACATTACTATCATGCATGTATGACCATTTGCAATTTGTCATGAAGTCCTTTGCCTGTTTCATCTTCTTTAATCTGCCTTGCGCACTGTTGAACTGTGCTGACATCCATAATTGCTTCACCATACACTTTGAACACACATTTGTGAATACAGGTTGGCTTCAAACCTTCAGAAATCAGCAATTTGATCACTGTTTTTTCATTTAAACACGCATCAATTACTGCCAATTTAGAATCAACTGTGGTTTTGCCATCTGTGAGTGATACTTATGACTTGTCGAAAATAATTGAGAATATTAAATGACTTTACAGATGTACTGCTTATTCCCATAAAAAAGGAATGGAAGGAAATAAAAAAGCAGGACACTCTGTTGCACATAAAGTTGACCTAGGAATGTAATGTCAATTAACTGCTGAGGAATGATAATTAAATTTTTTTGTATTCTGTGGTGCATATGCAAGAATTAAGAAAACAGAACAGTATTCCATATTTGTATCCCTTTACTGATGCTTGATAAATTAAGTTTGCTATTGTTGTACTTAAAATGTCATTACCTTATTTCTTATTTTTCAGTTCATCACTGTCATCTGTTCCCACGGGCTCTTGGGGAAATTGTAGGTCACTACAACGTCCAAGAACTTCACATTAGCCTGACTGGAGGGCTATGGAGACATGAAACTTGGGGCTATCCTGTCCATGATGCAGCACCTGGAGCAGAACTGTGGGCATGGTTTAAAGAAAGCACCACAAGGTAAGCATGTTTAGTAGGGTGGGTCTCCAGGCAGGTGATAGTGTCTTCTGTATGATTATTTGAGCACTGACAGAAAGCAGATGTGCTTTATGGTGGGATTTCTCACATTTATTCCATTCCTCTTGTTGATTCTGAAAATGTTACTTGATGTACAATAATATCTACTTTACCAATTTCTCTCTTTCAGCATTGATAAAACTTGGAAAGAATTGGCAGGTGCTCTGTCAGGGTTACTTTGTGCTTCCCTGAATTTCATTGATTCATCAAACAGTTTGAGTCCTGAATTCACTTTTCGACCAACTGGAATTGTATCCTCTCCGGCCGCGAATTCGTCATACCTCCGTTATGCCACTCTTCCAAGAGAAATTGTCTGTACCGAAAATTTGACACCATGGAAGAAGCTTCTTCCTTGTGATGCTAAGGTGATCAAATAAAATAAGCTTTTACATCATAAGTAGACACTATTGTGTAACAGAGTGATCTTCAGGAAAGTGTCTCTTTCAGAAAGGTCTGTCAACATTGCTGAATGCTGGCCATATTCACAACACCAACTACCATTCACTGGGGCTTCATTTGCGACCAGTGTGCAGGGTAAGTTGACGTTACAAATTACTGCACATTGCTGTTACATTCTTCTAGTAACTTTGGGTCAAGTGTCCTGGGAATTGTGTCCATGTTTTGGTTATTGTTGAATGAAGATTTAGTTTATGAGATTGTTGTGGACATTTTTAATTATGCAGAACAGCGTATGTGTTTTAGAGGCAGACTTTTTTCAGTTTTTCAGTTGTAAGATGGTGAACATCAGTGGCAGGAAACAAATGTGTGTCATGCTTGGTTTATTTATGTTGATTGGGGTCATTCAAAAGCCCACTTTCCAGACAGACTTTTAAGGAAATAAAACTCTGTCAGCATCAAGCTTTGGTGACGTAATATAAAGAGGGAGGTCTGAAATAGTAGTGAAGTTGGTGCATTCTTCAGACATCACCAGCAAGTACGATTATTGAGATTGTGCAAAACTAAAATTTTTCCATTCCTGTTGCATGTAAGCTGTGTATTTCAGAACTTGTTCTTTCCTGGACAGAATGTTTCTGTTGATGGATCCTTATCACTGTGGAAGGGATATCTGTTTTGCATAAAGCATTTGCCTCTAAAATAAGCTAAATCTAGCAAAAGGACTTACGAGTTATGTGGGTCCATTTTAGGATATTTATGTACTCTTTTAGTTTGTATGGGTAAAGACACATAATTTTATCCCTTGTAACAAGTGGGATGAGCAAAATTATAGACCAATGTCTTACATCTCTTGAAACCCTTGCTGGAAGAAGGCAGTGGGACTGGTCAGGCTGCTAAAATACACAGATTGTGTTGGAACTCTCAAAATAAACAGGAGCAATGTTCCCTGTGCAGTCCAAGATGCCAAGCTGAAAAAGGACTAATAGTTACTTAGCACTGTGGTCCAGTGACAGTAACAAACGAAGCTTCATAATAATTGCTGCTTATCACAACACTGAATGAAACAGAAGGAACGAGAAACAAATGCTTGTCTTTGTGACCAGTTATAATAAAAATGTGAGTGATGTCAGTCTTAAAGACCAGTGGCTACAAATGTGCCTTCTAGATAAGAACATGCAAGTGGTACAGGAAGCTATCTAGAAGGTTTGTGCATGTCACAGTGCTGACCTCCGTGACAGTTTATCTGTAAACCACTGGACACCCTGGTGACCAACTGGCATTTAGAGGCAGTTTAATGGAGGGGCTTTCCCTGCAGTATGCCCACACTGATCATAAAGTAGCTGGTTATTGTGTGGCAGAACATGTGATTGTGCAATTGAGACAGACATTTCATTTGCAAAGTTCATGCTGATGGGAAAAAATTCTTCACTACAGAGGAGGTTTGTGGTACGTATCAGACATGGAAAGAGGGAAGATACCGAATATTGCTGCGTACGATGTGACAGCTGTGCCTAGAAGACTGCTGTGAAGTGTATCGTACAAAATGTTAATTCTGATGTGACGTGAAATATTTTAATACAGTTTAGAGTTCATTTAAAGTGCGCTGTTTGTAATTTAAACATGTATTATTTCCTGAATACTGTGTTAATTCTTTCTTTTAAATTTCATATTTATTTGAATTTACAATTTCAGTAACAGTGCATTTGTAGGGTTTAAATAATATCCGCTGTTCACACAGTAAAGTTCCTGTTAAGTGCCTGTCACGAAAGGATATTACATGTTATGAAACATGTACTTAAGCGTGTGTCTTGTATAGTCTTCATCTTATGCAGAATGTTTCATATTTATTTGTACAGTACAGCTGTTGATTAGCAGCATGCTTTCATGTACATTTTTCAGGATGTTGGCTGTTCCCAGATGTCAGTGGAATTACGGCAGACAGTATCCTTGGTATATGACATGGTCATATTAGGAAATGGGAATCAGGACTGGTCCATAAAGAAGCTTTTCGGAATTGGTTTGAGTGGAGCCTGCCCCCTTGCTACAATGAGTAATATTTACATTGATACCACGCTGAATGAGGTGTGTTATACTTACTTTGACATAACTTCAGTTGCTGTGTTTGTTGACTTCTTGAAAACCACTGTATGAAGGACATTTCTTACGTAAGCTATTACATGTTATTTTTCTGCATATTATAATGATCTTTAGACAGGGTGGTTGGGCATTAAAGTTGCACATCCTGTGCATGGAGAACTTTATGATATTTAAATTCATTGTCACGCATACTTGCAATTGACATTTATTGCACTTATTAAAATGTAATTAAATGCCATGTTTTGATATGTTTTATTCCGTATTGAGTTTGTGTCACAATGATATTTTAAAACCCACCATTAAAATCATATAAATTAACTTTCACATATTTTTCGATTAGCCCTGAATTGTAACATGTTTTTATACTTTAAATGTTGACCAGTATTAATTCTTAAAGTAGGATTGTATAGATTTTTAACTTGTATGGTGGAAAAGTGGAAGATAAATGTGTAAGGCTGATGAGTGAACATGGTGTAGCCTGATGCACACTGTCCAACAAAAATCAAGCACCTTGTGTGCTCTAAGTCCCGTATTGAGGTCATATAAGTGCACAGCTAGGAGTCAACTTCCAGTCCTTCATAATGTCCCTCTGTACATCCATGTGTGGTTTTTCTCTGTCTTCCATTCATTACAATTTTTTTTAATGCCAGATCTGTATTAACAAAAAGGCGCAGCTGTGTCTGCCTAATTTGAAGATGAACCTGAATGAAAGTTTATTAATTTCTTAATTATTTGTGTCAGTATAATTGCTGATCTAATTGTCCCTATATACAGTAATTCTGTACCCTCAGCTTGAACTATTATTACTGTTTTCAGTTGATTGTCTCACTTATATTTTATCTTGCTTAAAAATTTACCTAAATTCCTCAGTTGCCTGACCTTGGTACAGATGATTAATTTCTTATATGATACTTCCTAATTTATGTTGACCTGTTTGCTTTTGAGAAGTATTTCTGTCCATCTTTGCATTTCTCTATGCTCAAAAAGTGTATGAAACTCATCCTCCTCTCATTCATATTGCATGTCCTGCATCCCTACTTTATTTCCCAGCATGGAAATAAAAATTTCTTTTCTCTCATTCTCACTTTACTCATTTGTCTGTGCATACCCCTACATATACTTTGATGTAATTTGGCATGATCACCTTATGTCCCTCTCCTACCAGTTTTACTAAATATATCCTGGTCCAGTTTTGCCTGATTCTTCTCTTAGCCTTACAAACCAGCTTCCCCATTCCAGATTTCCTACCTGCCACTCATAAATTGCCTTTACCAGTTCCTCCTATCACATCGGCAGAATCCTGCAACAAAACTGAACTACACTGCGTAACATCTTTCCTCATACTTTCTGTACCCAGTTCCTATTCTGTTGTTCCATATTCCACACTTCTTGGAATCCCAAAAAAAAGATCATGTAGGATGAACTGGAGAAATTGTTTTGTGGAGGGTGTGTTTTTTTAATGGCTTCCATAAGAATGCCTGTAAAGCACAGGACATAAAACCTTTCATGAGACTAAATTTCTCCTACAGCCACAGGTTCACCCATTTTCTGCAAGGTTAATGAATGTAGAACCAAATTTTGAAAGAGCATGGTGTATAATATTGTTAACTCCTCACTTTTATTGTATCCATGGCTCCCAGTTACAGAATTGAGCTGCTTAGCCACATTGCATGAGACCTGTTACAGGATTATTTATGGTGAGACATCAAGCTGACTGTGTTTCCACAATCCATATTTTTATGATAATCACACAGCTGTGTGTTTTTGTAGTTTGTTTGATGAAGTTCTTGCAATTTATTGAAGTATTATTATTTGCAGATACAGGAGTGCTATCAAATGTGAAAGAATGTACGCTGTTGATTGGCTTGATACACAAGACAAAGAATAATTTAGCCTTTAAACAGCGTATGTTCACATATGTGAAGGCACACAAGAAAATACCCATGTACATTTATTTTATATATTTAGGAAACAAGAAAATTTACTGCATTTTAAGACATGCTGAATAATCTCCATTATATTTTCCACTAAATGCCATTTATTTCATAATTTTATCCTCTTCAGTTCAGATAATACATTTTTCATAAACTGTGTGCTAAAATCTAAATACCAACCCAGTTGTTTAAACATTAAGAACAAGACCAGAATGAACTGCATGCTGCTACAATGCCTGTACAAGTATTAATCATTGCAAGACCCAAACTCTTCCTGGTCATTGGAATATCTATACGGACTGTCATTTCCTGTCTCCATTTCTCAGGGAACAGTTAATTGCTAGGAAAGGCTTGTTCAAAGACAAATTTTCAAGCTAAGGTCCACTTACCTGGCCATTACCTGCTGCTATAAGAAGGGAGGAGATGTAACATTTTTAATGTAAGTAAGGGTCATTAGCCCCTGCCCATTTTCTGGGATATATCTTTTGTGGTGAGAGAAGTTCAGTGGTTTGAACTGCCAGCCCTCTCTAAACTGAATTTTGAATACTGCAGTTTTTAATTAATTTTGATGTCTTTATATAAACTGGATCGATAACTGAAATACCTAGTTTATATTCTCATCTTTGAAAGCTCAGTCCAAGGTTTGAACTGTGGACCCTTGCCATACAATGTGAGTACCCTATAGGCCTTTTACCACATGACCCACTGTGTCTATATTGCAGCGTTGTGGTATGGGAGACTCATATTTACTGTATAGTTTCAAAGGTGTCAAGCTTTTTGCGAAATTTTGAGGCCCAAGATGAAAATATCTGTTGCATAGCAGCTCCCTTGTGCATTTAGGTCTCATTAATACGTACCTCAGTTTTTCTTGTAAACTAATGTGGACCCAGGTTCTGTAATGTACAGGACTGTGTTTCTTGTATTTTAGTGGGATCACTTTCTGTTCTAATTTTTACATCTGAAATGTAGAAAAGCAAAGCAGGCATTTTAAAGATTACAGTCTTCTGGTATGTCACACCATGTAGTTTGGTGCATAGGTACCACTGTTTTGGAGGAACCTGCTGCAGATGTGCACCCAAAGGGGGTTGCTGGGGTGCAGCTGCCCCTCCCAAATTTAAATTAAAAAAAGAAGCACAGGTTTTGAAGACATGATGGTGTCAAACATTTTATGTGATTTACCCTTCAGCCAAAATCAGCCACAGAAATTGTTTGCTGACTAGTACATTGGAATTTTTAAAAATAAAATAAAAGCTTGCGAAGTCTTAGATTAACTTAAAAAAAATGAGATTAGACCTTGTGATTTAAATTAGGTGAGTAATGGAACATGTATGTATATTTGTATGTATATAAATGCAGCTTTAAACAGTGTTATGTTATGGTTATGCTTATTACATTAGTTCTATAACATAAATTGTATATAG
Source organism: Coptotermes formosanus (assembly GCA_013340265.1). NCBI lineage: Eukaryota > Metazoa > Arthropoda > Insecta > Blattodea > Rhinotermitidae > Coptotermes > Coptotermes formosanus. The sequence goes on along the minus strand of BLKM01012951.1, from coordinate 379,521 downwards.
CCTCAGGGTCAGCTTCATGCAATGAAAAATTCTGGGTGTGCACCTTACCTGCTACAGTCTTGAGGGCAGAAATTACAGGCATTCTAAATCATAAATGTCCATCTCAGAGTACAATTGTTTGTATGGACACAAATTATGATTCAGAATGTACACAGTACAGGTAAGCAATAAAATCATGTAATTATTTGCTGGGCTTGTTCAGTTTTCTGTTACATTACATCGTGTGTTTAATGACAGTGTTAGTGGCTCAAACTATGTAGCATTGGATGATTATGACTTGTAAAGGATTTGGAAAGAGGCAGTCATTGTTTAATTTAAGGTACTATTCCAGCATTTGCCTCCCTGGACCAAGAAGAACCCATCAATGACCTCAGGATAGCTTGTGCTCTGGCCAGAATTTGAATCCTTCACCTCTTGAATGTAAGTCAGAAGTACAGCTTCAGCCAACTTCATTGGTTGCATTGCAATGTGTGTTGCAGACAGGAGCGCATTTTCAGTTGAGTCCAACTCCACCTGCAATAATTACAAGTACTCGTGGTGGCTATGAAAGCAAGTTTGCTGTTTATGATGTCAAAGCACTGGATATTGATGGCATGTTCAATATTGCAGCATTTTACAGCTCGTCACGAGTTTATGGAGTTAATCTTCCACCAGTACTGTATACTAACAGGTACATTATTGGTAAGTTATTGCTGCATGAGTGTTTAACAGATGTGAAGTATTGTGGAAAGTATGTGAAAATTTTAGTCTTTTCAGAATTTTTGTATGTTACATAAATACTTATACAGTGAAATCTCAGTATAACAGAATTGTGATGAATACAGAAATTTAATAACACTGAAACATATTGAAAATTTCAGAATGATAGTTATATGTATGGGGGGATAAATAAATAAGTAAATATGTATAAAATAAAAAGTAAAAAAATAAATAATGAAATAAATAGAAAGTAAAAGTGAAAAACAAGAGAGAGAGAGAGAGAGAGAGAGAGAGAGAGACAGGCTTACTATATTTGCTTTTTAAAGAAAGCCTGAAACTTCTCTATGCAGCCTGCTTTAGTAGTGATTTCTTGGTGTATTCTTGGACAATTTTGCTGTTGAGGCCCACAAGTAAATTTCATTTTACTGGAATGAAGTTATTATGGTGTTTGTTAAAACAAGACTTCACTGTAGTTGCAGTTAGCAGAGTTGAAGATACAGACTATTAAGTTTATCACTGTAAATATTTGGTGCTCTGATCCTTAATTTGTGGATGTATTCATTGCATACAAGGTGCTGGAATATTTGTTGCCAGGCTATGGCCAGGAACGTGGAGGAATTGTCACCAAACTACACAATGGACATTGGAAAGCACTGGATGTTGTATATTTGGAAAATATTCCATGGTTTATGCCTCTCTACCTTCATACTCTCAAGATTCTTGCAAATGGGCAGGAGATCAAACCGCGTAAGTTTAGAAAGCATTCAGAATGTATTTTCTTTGAGAACATGACTTGCTGAAGTTTCGTATTAGTGTTTAATATGTGTCTTAATACTTTGACAGTGAAGTGTTTGTGTGGTGTAGCAGGCAATCTTGTCAGGTTACAATATTGAAAAAATCATGGTAAGTTTGCTGAATGAATTTGGTGTAACACAACATTTTTAAAGCTGCCTGCTTCCAGAATGTAGTTCTTCTTTTTGAATATTGGTGACAATGGAAAAAGTCCTTATGAATGTTGGTAGTATTATTCATGTAAAACTATTGTCAGAAATTTGTATGTTAGAATTTGGAGTACTTCATCACAAGCAGTTACATGAGATGGCATTAGGCATAGATTTTTAGTGCTTCATTATACTATGCCTAGGAGATGAACGGGAAATTTTAAAACATTCCTTGACACATAACTGAACTTTAACCTGTCAGGAGCACCTACTCAGCAGATATGTGTTCTGACACTGAAACGTTTGCACTCTTGGCTATAAAATAATGTAATAAAAACGTCAGTAGTTTTAATGTATGTAACAACCGTTCACATTGTATGAAAATTATTGCCCTTGTTGACTGTTGTTCTGTTGCTTATATTTCATTCGTGGACAGTTTAGCTTACTGAGGGTTATTCACTTTTGTGTCAGGGAAATCACAGAGGTAATGGAAACTGTAAGACGTCAACATGCAACCTATTAGAGCAGCTCAGTAAACATTATGCCCATCTTAAGGTAGTTCATGTTGTGTTTACAGTATCACAGGTGCTAATATAATTGTATTCCATTTAAACACAACTTTTTTCTTAAAAGTCAAAAACAGCTACGTATTTTGGCTAGCTAAAGTAGCCATCATGAGGCTGAATATGAATAAAATATTATTATTGAGTCAGATACACAGGGTTTTAAATTACTACAAATATGCCTTCTTGTACAATTGCGTGCATCACCCTCAACTTAATTACTGGAAATACAGTCAAGTCTGGTTATAATGACGTGGGTGTATACAACACCTCGCTATAGGATCCGATATTCTGTGGTACCTGTTAATTCCTCACTGTTAACCATGATGTTATACTCCTTGGTTATAATGACACAAAATATTCAATCCCATTCATGATGTTACAACTGCGTTTGACTGTATTACAATTTTATTGCACTTAACATAGAGCTACAATTAATTGCCTGTTTGTAAATTTATAACATTATATCTTATTACACTTGAGCTGCAAGTCTTTTACATTTTATGTGTATTATGTAGTATTACCTACTGTGAAGATTGTGTTAAAATACTATAAATGGCAGCAGTAGACCTTCCTTTTTTATTTTCTTTATATTCAGCCTGATGATGGCTGCATAGCAAGCTGAAACATGTAGCTGTTTTTTGACTTTTAAGAATGAAGTTGTGTTTAGATGGAATACAATTACTGCAGACCCTCGAATTAATGGATCTCTTTTGTGTAGATTTCGGAAACAGTGTACGAAATTTGTTGGCTCCAAAATTTTCATCCACAATGGGAATATGCGAAATTAGCAGTCTTGCCTGTTAATTAGCAAAGCAGCCGCTACATGGCGGCCACCGACACGCGCTCAGTCTGTGCCGACACTTGCGTGGAGGTAGTAGTGTAGCGCTCTTTTCATAACCTGGGTTGTGGATTTATTACATTTATCTAAAATTTATTAAATTCCAATTAACAATGGCTTCCAGACAAAGTGAAAGTGCTAACAGGACAGTTGTGTACAGTATAATGTGTATGCACTAGTGTTACATGTACAGTACTGTATTACTGTTATGGTGAATTTTTATGCTGTATATATGTGTGTGTGTGTGTGTATGTATATATATAATTTGAGAGTACTGGACAATGGGCATTATCAGACTACCCGCTCCCCTTATTAATCCGTTCATTTGAGGGTCTGCAGTATATTATGTTATTATTGTGAAACATTATGCCAGACTTTACGGTCAGTCTGAACATATTCTAGTGGATGAAGCTGTTGTTAAGAGAAAGGCGCTAGCTCCACGGAAAGGTTCATTAGGCTGACAGATGTAGTCTGACAAGTTTCTAGACATGTCTGAAAGTGTTAGCCTGGTATTTTTACTGTTGATAGGGCTTTGTATGTTAAAGTGTGAGTGCTGTCATTTTTTCAAGTTCTCTGTTATACCTTCTTGTAGCTAAAAATCTAAACATTAGAATACTCATACACAAACTAATATTGCCACTTATTTTATGTAAATGTGAAACTTGGTCTTGCATGCTGAGTATGAAACATGTTGAGCATGTTTCAGAACAAACATCTGAAAATAATAGGCGTGCAATAAAGGAAGAGAGTCAGGATAGCTCAGTTAGTAGAGTGACAAGGCCATGGTCAGGAAGAAAGAGTGACAAGTTGCGGTTTGATATGCACCAGGTGCAAGAGATTTTTGTCTGCAATGCATTGACACTTGTGTTCATACCCAGTCATCCTTCTACTTGATGGATACTGAGACATCTTTTCCCAGACATAAACAATCAGGGGGACACTCACTTCTAACTAGTGTGAAGGTTTAGAATGTGTGGAGCTGTACCTCCACTAATCCGTATACCTTCATGATGTGGTGTTTACTTAACCCTTCAGTGCTGGTCTTGGTGCTTGGTATGGACCTTCAGTTCTTCATGTGTTGCAGCTGTTAATTCAGACTGGTATCCTGTGATCACTTTCAAGGATATTGCAATGTTTCTGCTTCATGAGTGAAGATGAAAGTCCAAGCATTAGGTTGGTGTATAAATATATTTCATATTTCAAGTTTAGTGCCTTTCGAGGTCACTGAAATCTATATCATGTTTCATAAAATACACCTATATAGTCCTTTGTTCGGTCTTTTCTTTACTGTGTGATAGAAGGAATCTTGCCTATGCGGTGTGAAGTGTTATCTTTCTGTCAAGGTCACTGTTGCAGTCTGTGTGTCCGAATGATGCCTGTTGTGAAATATTCCGTTGTGTAATTGAATTTGAAACAGTTTCTCAGTTCTCCGGTATTGCTGTGCACAGTTACATTTGTGTTGCTCCCTTTCATCCAGTATTGGACCAAAACCCAGAGAAAACCTGTTTCTTTTGAGTTGCTGGCATATTTTCAGGCTGAGAGAAAGGCCTTATGCCAGATTCTTACAGCAGATGAGTGAGACCTGGGTCTGTCATTTTGTACCAGGGACAAAAAGGCAATCTGTAGAATGGCAGCATCTTCTATCTCCCCAGGAAAAAAATTAAAAAACTCTGCATCTGCAGGCAAGGTCATGATCACCGTCTTCTGGGACTGTGAGCAGTGATTCTTATGGATATGACGCTGACAGGGCAGACGATCAATTCCTACGCCTATGATGGCATGTTGAAAGAACTCAGGAAGCACTTCAAACCAGTTCGGCCTCACAAGAATCCAGCAGAAATGTTGCTTCAGCATGACAAGGCCACACACAAGTTTGAAGACTCTGGGAGCCATCACAAAATTTGGGTGGACGGTGTTAACCCATCCACCCTACAGCCCCAATCCAGCACCTTCAGATCACCACTTGTTTCAAGCCGTCAAGGATGCTATATGCAGCATAAAGTTTCAGACTAATATCAATGTGGTATGTGCCGTGGGAACCTGGCTGTGTGAGCAGGACAAGGCATACACACACTTATTCTTGATTGGTCCAAGGCTGTAGGAGTGGACAGAGACATTGTGGAAACACAGAGTATGGAGTCTGACCATCACAGGCTGCTAGCACACCTTGCATAAATGTGAGAGCATGGTGGCACACAGCTTGAAATTACATGAATGGTGTAAGTTCTCAGAAAAAAAGTGCTGGCACGCATTTTATGATGTGAGCTCTGCAGCCCAAGTGCAGCATTTATGATCAAATTCTGCACACTTTGTGAAATACAGTGTGAAGTTTCTGCTTTTAAATTCTGCACTAATTTGATTCTGTGGCTATTTTAGTAAAATATTGTGTTCATTGATGAACTGTTTAAAATTCACGTGTGAAATACTTTTGTGTAAATCTACATACTTAGCTGAATACATGCTCTGCTTTTTTTCTTTTAAGTTTTGCATTTCTTTGTATGTGGCATTGTGGTAAAGCATTGCATCTACAGGATTTTGGTGGGGAGACCTGAGGGAAGGCAACCACTTGGGAGATCCAGGCATAGGTGGGATGATAATATTAAAATGGATCTTCAAGAAGTGGGATGGGGGCATGGGCTGGATTGAGCTGGCTCAGGATAGGGACAGGTGGCGGGCTCTTGTGAATGTGGTAATGAACCTCTGGGTTCCATAAAATGCAGGGAATTTCTTGACTAGCTGAGAAACTGTTAGCTTCTCAAGAAGGCCTCTGCTCCATGGAGTTAGTTAGTTATTGCATCTTTTAGGGAAAAATATTTAAATGTTGTCTGTCCACAGAGTGAGGTTCCTCCACTGTTGAAGGGTTACACATAGAAACAGCTTTACTGTTATCATACCTTTTACAGGACAGGAAATAACAGGAGGATGGACAAGAAATAGTATATTTAGAAGTTTCATAAGTTGTACTCTTCACTGAATGTTGGAGTGATCAAAAGTACTTTAATTAAAGTAGCATTAAGAAGATATGTTAAGTACACACTCCTTTTATTCTCTAGATGAATTTGTAAGTGTAAAGATGATCCATAATACTGTGTGTGTGTGTGTGTGAGCACGCGCATGTGAATCAGATGAGCAGAGCATGTAGCACACATGGGGAGAAGAGTGTATAGAAGTTTTACTTGGGAAAACCTGAGACTCCTAGGCAGAAATGCTTACATAGTCTTAAAATGTATATTAAATGCAGCATGAGCATCGGGACTGGAGTCAAGAAGCTCAGGACAGAGCCCGTGGGTGGGCTTTTGCAAACATTGCAATGCACTTTCAAGTTCCATAAAGTACGGGACATTCTAGTCCAGGTGGGAGAGTGTTAGTTTCTGGAGTGTAACTGTTCTCACTAGAGGTAGTTAATGTTTGATGACTGTAACTTCCTCTGCTCAGTGCTGAAGAGGTTCATTCCTGGAAAGGCACGAACTCGCCCTTACTACCTTGAGGTGGCTCTGAGACTTCCTGCTAGATCCACAACTGAGATCTCTGTTGAGTTTGATTATGTGTTCCTGAAATGGCAAGAATATCCTCCAGATGCTAATCATGGCTTCTACATTGGTGCAGCTGTAATTACAGCCATTCTGCCAGTGGGAAGAAATTACACGGGATTGCCACAGGATGGCAGCACCATAACCTCAAGGTATTTTATTTATTTATTCATACTTCATGCATATTGAAATAACAGTACACAGGTGGTCTTGTGCGCTGTGACACCACGTGGTTTAATCTTTCAAAGACCTGTGTTTGTGTCTGCAAATGACAGTCTTTAAGACGCAGGAAAACTCTAGTAGAAATTCATTTAATATAATTAAGTAACAAGGAAATTTACTGCATTTTTAAGACATGCTGCATCATCTGTCTTATTTTCTACAAAATGCCATTTATTTCATAATTTTATCCTTTTTCTGTTCAAAGAATATATGTGCTAAAATATAAATACCCAACCTGGTAGGACAAAGTATACTGTATGGTTATTTTCATTTTGGTGGGACATACTACAATATGTATTTGTGGCAGAAGAGAAGGTGAGACAGCAGATGCATGTGAAACATTAGTGTCGTACTCAGGGCTGTGGAGTTGGAGTCAGAAGGAATTTTGGGTTGAGTCGGAGTCAGTAAACATGTACCGACTCTGACTCTGACCTCTATCTAAAATCTTAACTAGACACTCCAACTCCACAGCCCGTATAGCTACAGTAACCATTAGACTTATACTTAAATATAAGTTGTAAGTCTAAAAAGTAGCCTGATGATTCACATGGTGGTGATGAAATGTCTTATAGGTTTGCCATTAGTAATACATATTGAGCTTTTATGGAGGAGTCGGAGTCAGAGTCTGAGTTTTAAAAATTGAGTCGGAGGAGGAGGTTTTGTGCACCAACTCCACAGCCCTGGTCATACTCCAGAAGGTGTTATTACTGCAGCAATATTCACCAGTCCAAAATATTGAAAATAATATTTCTAACAGTCCCTGATAAAAGAGTCTTAATGTAATATACGCTAGAAACAGTTGCTCCTAGAGTTTCATCTTCATTAATAGAATATACCCTAATCACAGCAGCCATGAAAGTTTGTTTGTGCAGTTATTATTTTCCTGCAGAGACTAGCCCTTTCCTTACCAAAGCACCCAGAAGCACCTCACTAGGTTCTTGATATTGCAAAGTAATGCAGTGATAGCTGGGTATGAAAAATATCAAAATGGAGGTGGGAAAGAGCTAAGTCATAGGTATTTCTTTAACTTATTGTGTTTCTCTAATTCATAAAGGGGTTGTCTTCCTACTTTCGTTTGGTTTATGTGTTTACAGTTTCAATGCATCAAGAGGTGGTTACTTGGTACAGCTCAGGACAGAAACGCTGATTGTTACCATGCCCACGCCAGACTTTAGTATGCCATATAATGTCATTTGCCTGGCCTGTACTGTGGTTGCTTTGGCATTTGGGCCTCTTCACAATATCACCACTAAAAGGTATTGATGTAAAACTGAAAGCATTCGTATAAATGGATTCATATGCATGTGAAGATTAAATTTTCCCTTCACACTAAACATAACAGTGTGAGGTAAAACCAGGGTTGTAAATTCTCTTTACTCTTTCAGTGCATTACAGGCAGACCTGTTCTGCCAAATGCAGAGTTACATAATTTTATTTATTTATTTTTGAGAAATATAAATTCACATAACCTTTAAAGCTACAAAACCTGAAGGAAAGGTACCATTTATGAGGTGTAGGTATAAATTGTAGGATGGGGGCGCACAAGCCCTGGGTCACTACATTTTTTATGGTGGTGCCTAATGTTTATGGGTCCTCAGTATGGAACTTACTTTGTGTCACCCTTCTGGCACCTGTAATTTTGGTGTGGTTTTTAGATTTTTGGAAAATTTGAGCACTGCTGTTTTGGGGTAGCTTTAAGTAAGGTTCATCCTTAGGGGTAGTGTGTGTGAGGGTGGACTGGGTTCATCTGACTCAGGGCAGGGACCACTGGCAGGCTGTTATGAACATATTTAACATACGGGTTGTGTGAAGGACTGGAAGTTTCTCTGTTGATGACATCCCATTGTGATGCATGAACAGCAGAAAGGAAGCATAGCCCAGTCACAACATAATTCTTTATCAGTTTTTTTTTTTGCTTGCTACATGATGGATTTTCCAAAAGCCGAAACATGTAGCATGCAATAAAACCTGAGTGACTTAGCTTCTCCATGGAGTTAATTTTGAAAGATTAAACAGTAGGAAAAGAAATTGCTTAAAATGCAAATTGAATTTTAAATGGGAAATGTGTGTGCCTGTGTTTGTGTGTGTATGTGTGCATGTGTGTGTGTGTAGTGATAACTGTGAACTTATAAAACTATGTGAGAAAATGCTGTCACTTGTGTGACAGATACCTGTACAGGAAACTAGGAACATCCATTTGCTGCAATGATCACACCTTTGTGTGTATTTGCATATGAATTTATTTCAATGCCAGTGATTGCTTAACTGCTGGTGTCACACTGTGTGACATTAGTAATTGTTATTTTACTTTATTTTATTTACTTACTTTATTGCTTATTTACTTACTTTACTGCTTTATTTTACTAGACAACAGAAAGCTCCACCCTATGTGGTCCAATACATACACAGATGCTGCAAAGGTGGATGTTGATTCTTGTGTTTCCATTAGTCATTGTGTTAAAATCCAGTGTTAAGTTTAGTGAGAATAAGTATAATGCAAACATTTTGTGAAAAGGCAGCATAAATATCATGTTGCATTTATACCTGTGTATGTAATGATGTATTTTGTTTGGTTTGCAAGTTTCAGTTCTGGTAGTTTTGTGCACAGATCAGTCCATGATGCTCAGTGTATTTTCTTGTTTACAGGTTAAGACTGAAGAGTAATAAAGGACAGAATTCCATTATTAGTTGGTTAAAATCTAAGCTGAAAAGATCATCAGAAACTAAAGAGAAACAGAATTGAAGCAAATTGGTAATTGCTTAAATATGTTCCATCTAGCCTGGTATAATTTATGGTCACAAACATTTTAAATTTTGAACAGTTATGAGGTTGGTAAGTAGTATTATGATAACAGCAGCATATTTCTTAAAGACATCAGTAATTTTAATTGAATTGCAGCTCTTTTTTTTTCACCTTTTGTAATGTATTTAATTCATGATCCAGACGCTGCTTATGACTCTCAGAAAGATAAAAGTGATTTAGATGTTTGTCATTTCTGAGCCACACATAACAGAATTGATTATAATGAATCTGGCAAGCAGTGTCACTGTTGTGGGTATTGCAAGGTTCAGCAGAGTACCACATCATGTGTATTAACACTAAAAAAAAATAAAATGTTTTTTCTATAAATGTGGTATTTACTCGAATCTAAGGTGACCCCCCCCCCCCCGCCCCCAAATAAAACACCTCTGCCAAGGGAAAATGTATCCAAATCTAAGATGACCACTCAAAAATAAAACAGCTGCTAAGAAAAAATATTTTGCTATTAATTTCATACACTGAATACACAAAGCATGTCAGATTCAATCTACCTTTACCAATCAGTGTCACTGTCTCCATCTTCACAGTCAGTGTCTTCATCTTCCTTACACTCATGTGTGACATTCCCATCCTCTTAACTGCCATTCCACACCATATCATCTTCAGTCCCATCTAGTGCATTGGACATACAGTACTTCTAAAAACCCTTCACAGTCTCACTTCTGGTGAGATGCCCTGCCATGCCATTATGATCCACATGGATTAAAAATACATTTATATTTTTGTGTTGTGTCTGTGGTTTGATCAGTCTGAGTTCATGGCTCTTTTTATGGTTTTTAATTTGTATATTGTTCCAGGTTTCATTTTTGAGTCTTGCACTTAATTTTGAAATTTTCAGTTGCGATTTTCCTGTCATTACCCTCGAACAAAATCTGTTCTCAGGTGCACTGGTTGTGTGATAACCTGTGAATGAGAATAGCTTGATATAAAGGGTTCACCAGATTAGGTGCTTCTTTGCTTGAAAATGGAAATGTAGCCGGTTTCCTAATTGTCCATGCTTCTTGAAAGAAACAGACCATGGATAAAGTTAAGAAAAAAGCTGTAATGGCAGTTGTATTCTGTTCTCTCATTCTCTTGTTTGTTTATACATGATGATTTGGCGATGCAAGGCTTGGTTTGGCTCTGCATGGCCCCATTTATTGCGATCCGGTTTGGCACAGTCCAGTGCTTCATACGTGAATTTAAGATGACCTCACATATTTAAGCGTCAAATTTAAGAAAAAAAACCTCGTCTTGTATTTGAATAAATATGGTAGTGATTTAGCTGTAAAGCATTCATACAGCTTTCATTGTACACAGAATATACTTGTGGTGTATCTCTTCTGCCATCTTGTGCAGGTTGTTTATTCAGTCTCTCAACATCATGGAATGCAGCACAGTAAGCATGTACACCTAAATATACTTTATTTTAGGACCTCTGCTTATTCAGTAAAATTTCTCTGTTGTTTTATATTGTATGGATCTTCTTATTACAAAATAAATAGAACAAAGTTGACACTGTGTACTGGCATATTTGTTACAACCGCAGGGGTGCAAGGGTAGACTGATTTAAAGATGTCACATATGATACTGTATAGTCTGAGACCCTGACAGCATTCCCCGACTGGACTTGTGTTATTGGGCTTATTCAGTAAACCAACTGTCACCCTACGGTGATACAACTTTGAACATCAACTCTGAAGGTCTGCCTACTCCTTTGTGAAAGTGCAACACAATAACCTGACTCGGGAACTTTTGGACACAAGTAGCTGCTGATAACAATGTGAAACTGTTGTCCTCCGTGTAGTTTTAGACATTCAACACCACGAAATCCCTAATGCTTGCCTTAGTTCTGCCATATTCTTGATTTGTCAGTTTCTCATCAGGCATATAATTGCTAGCTGTAAAATGACTGACTTGTGGTAGAATTATTGTGGCAACCATTGTGCATTGTGGTATAGGCCTATTCATCTGTGGTTGTGCATGCACAGGCAAGCAGAGTAATACACAGGAGAGTGCATTTGCCTGCATGTCTCATTAAGGTAAAGGGAAAGCAATACCATTATAGGCCTGGACAGGACCTGAGGGTTCCAGGTGGTTGAGGCTCCCACATTTCAAGACAATTGGCATATGAAGGTGGTTAAGGTTGTCAGCCCTATGCACCAGTTGCCTTTACCTCCCAGGAAATATTCCTGGTACTCATTTCTGTTAGAGGCTGAGTGAACCCCGGGGCCATGGTGCGGCCGGAAGGATTATGTCAATGAAAAATTTCAGTGACACCATTGGAAATCACACCTGTGACCTGCCGGCTTGTAGTGCAGTGCCTTCACCAACTGCGCCACTGTGTGCTTCCTGTCTCATTAAGTAGCTACGTAGATACCATGTAGATATACTTTGACTGTCCTTTGCATAGTTTTTAGAACTGATTGTTGCCCTGGAATGGCTGACGTATTTGCTGATGAGCTTCAGCAGATCAAAGAAAGGAAAATAATGTCTTTGTTAGAGAAAGTGGAGGTGTTTTTTTAAGTCAGGCAGGGGAACGAGCATTACTGTGGGCTGACTCCATTATGGTGTAAATCAGTTTTGTTTCATCAAGACAAATGAAGACATGGCCACAGGAGGCATTCAGGACAGTGCTTAATCAACTGTGAAAATTTACTGTGCAAGTTGTCAATGACACCTTCCTCAAAAAGATATTGTGGTGAATGAGAATCCATGCCTTTAATGACTGGTTTAAAAACTGCACCTTCAGTTCAAGAACGTAGTATCTGAGGTCCTCTTTGTTTTTGATAATACCCCCAGGGCATCTGCTGCATCATGGTCTTGCCCATCTGAATCGCCAAGTTATGTGTCTGCCCCCACCACCACCTCACTCCTGTACCCAGCTGATCACAGAAGCATTGTGGCACACAGGAGGTACTACACTTTGTGTACCTTCTGCAGTGTCTAGGATGCAGGCAAGGAGCAAGGCCTTTGTTAGTGTCAGTGAAATCGCACAGCATGGCTCCTGCATAGTGGCTAATAAAAGCGCCCATGGACAAGCTTAAGTCAGTAGATCTGAATGGCTGAGAGAAGAAGCTCTGGCTTGAAGCAGTCACCCCTTGGGACTGGAATGAAATGCCCACAGTGATCTGCAGAAGATCACAATTTAAATGCCAGCTGCATACGGGCAAATATAATTATATAAACGTTCCAAGTTTTGAGCATCATGCTGGATGTTACATATATATAAAGCATTCAGTGCGAAAGGGTTAATTACTTACGAGGATTTTTCACAGCAGGATTAAACAAGGAACAATCACATGTTAGCCTGTAAAATTCCATGAGAAGGATTCCCAACTCGTGAGGCCGAAACAGTTTTTCGTCCTTATCTCGCCTTGCATTGCAGCGGGGTGACTCAAAAATCACTCTTTGAACTCACTGTGCATGGGCTACAAGCAATGCAAGTTTGGTTGAACTTGCTTAGTAATGAAGGGATCCTTTCCGCGAGAAGCCGAAAGCTTTTCACCCCTATCTCGCCTCCCAATGAAGAGAGTTGACTGAAACTCCACACATGCAACCCACTGCCCATGCGCCAAAAGAAGTGCAGATTTGGTTGAAATCGGTCAGTCATGAAGGGCAGTTTAAACGAAGGCCGAAACACTTTTTCGTCCCTATCTCGCCTCGCATTGCAGCGGGTGGTCTCAATCATCAAAAGTGGTACTGAGTGAGCAAACGCTACAAGCAGTGTAAGTTTGGTCGAAATCGGTTTGTAATGAATAACATTTTACTCCTGAGAACGTAATACTTTCTCGTTCTTGTCTCGCCTGGCACTGCAGCGGGTTGACCGAAACATCACACGTGGCACTCACTGCGTATGTGCCACAAGCATTGCAAGTTTAGTTAAAATCGGCCAGTAATGAAAGACTACACATAAACCCGAAAATTTTTCGCCCTTTTCTCGCCCCGTACTGCAACGAGGTGACTGGAACATCACACATGGCACTCACTGAGCATGCGCCACCCGCAGTACAAGTTTGGTTGAAATCGGTCAGTAATGAAGGACACCTTACTCAAGAGACTGAGAGTTTTTCGTCCCGGTCTCGCCTGGTACTGCAGCAGGATCACCGAAACATCGCACATGGCACAGAGTGCATATGAGGTATAAGCTGTGCAATTTTGGTTGAAATCGGTCAGCATTGAAGACACTTTACTCCAAAGGCCGAAAAAGTTATTTGTCCCGCTCTCCCTGGCATTGCAGCGGGTGGGCTCAAACATCAAACGTAACCCTTAGTGTGCATGCGTTACGAGCAATGCTTGTTTGGTTGAAATCGGTCAGTAATGAAGGGCACTTTACCCTTAAGCCCGGAAGTTTTTCATGCCTTACCCCTTATTGCAGCGGGGTAAATGAAACATCACACTTGGCGCTTACTGCGAATGCGGTACAAGCAGTGCAAGTTTCGTTGCAATCGGTCAGTAATGAAGGAGACTTTACACGGGATGCCTATCGTTATCTCACCTCGCATTCCAACCTGGTGGCTGGAACATCAAACGCGGCACACAAAGGGCATGGGCTACAAGCTCTGCAAGTGCGGTTGAATTCGGTCAATAATGGAGGGAAGTTGCTCTTGAATCCCAAACTGTTTATCGTCCCTATCTCGCGTCACATTGCAGCGGGGTGACTCATACAACACATGTGGCACTCCCTCCACAATCGCCACACCGAGTGTAAGTTTGGTCCAATTCGGGCAGTAACAAAGGACACTTTAATCTTGAGGACGAAACAGTTTTACGTCACTATCTCGCCTCGCATTGCAGCGGCGTGACTCAAAAATCACATGTGGCACTCCCTCCCCATGGTCCGCAACAACTGAACTTCGGTCCAAATCGAGAACTAAAGAAGGGCACTTTACTCTTAAGGTCGTATCACTTTTTGGCCCCTTTCTGTCTTTGCATAGCATCGGAGTGAACTAAGCACGACACATGGCACTGCCTCGACGTGCGCCACATCTAGTGCAAGTTGGTCGAAACCGTGCAGTAATAAAGGGAACTTTATACTCCGAAACAAATTGTTTCGTCTCTAGATCGCCTCACATTGGAGCGGAGTGTCTCACACATCACATGTAGCACTTCCCACATTCTCCAGAAGCAGTGCAAGTTTGGTCGAAATTGGGCAGTAACAAAGCGCAATTTATTCTAGAGGCCGAAACAGTTTTTCCTCCCTATCTCGCCCCGCATTGCAGGGTGTGACAGTTGACACTCCCCTCTCATTCGCCACAACCAATGTTAAGTTTGGTCGAAATCAGGCAGTAACAAAGGGCACTTTGCTCTTGAGGACGAAACAGTTCTACGTTCCTATCTGGCCTCGAATTGCAGCAGGGTGACTCAAACATCAGAAGTGGCACTGCCTCCCCATGTTCCACAACCAGTGCAAGTTTGGTTGAAATCGGACAATAACAAAGGGCACTTTATTCTAGAGGCCGAAACAGTTTTTCCTATCTCGCCCCGCATTGCAGCAGGGTGACTCAAAGATGACAGTTGACACTCCCCTCTCATTCGCCACAAGTGTTAAGTTTGGTCGAAATCAGGCAGTAACTAAGGGCACTTTGCTCTTGAGGACGAAACATTTCTACGTCCTTACTCGCCTCGAATTTCAGCGGTATAACTCAAACATCACTAGTGGCACTGCCACTCCATGTTCCACAACCAGTGCAAGTTTGGTCCAAATCGGGAACTAACGACGGGCACTTCACACTTGAGGACGTAACACTGTTTCGTCCCTGTTACCTCGCATTGCAGCGAGGCGACTCAAACATCACAGGTGTCATTCCATTCCGATGCTCAAGAATTAATGCAAGTTTGGTCCAAATCTGGCAGTAACGGACACGTTACTCTAGAAGCCGAAACGATTTTTCATCCCTATTTTGCCTCGCATTGCAGCGGGGTGAATCAAACATCACACGTGGCACTTCCTCCACACTCGCCACATCCAGTGCAAGTTTGGTCCAAATTTGGCAGTAACAAAGGGCACTTTACTGATGAGGCCGAAACATTTTTTCCTCCATTTGTCGCCTCGCATTGCAGCGGGGTGACTCAAACTAACACGTGGCACTTCCCTTGCATTTGCCACAACCACTGCAAGTTTGCTCCCAATCAGGCACAGACAAAGGGCACATTACTCTACAGGCCGAAACAGTTTTTCGTCCATACATCGCCTCTCATTTCAGCGTGGTGACTCATACTTCACAAGTGGCATTCCCTCCACATGCGCCAAAACCGCTAGAACTTTGGTTGAAATCGGACAGTAAGAAAGGGCAATTTACTCTTGAGGTAGAAACAGTTTTTAGTCTCTATCACGCCCCGCACTGCAGAGGGGTGACTCAAACATCACATGTGGCACTCCCTCCACATGCGCCAAAACCAGTGCAAGTTTGGTTGAAACAGGCACTAGCAATGGACACTTTACTCTTGGGCACGAAACAGTTTCTCGTCCGTAACTTGTCACGCATTGAAGGGGATGACTCAAACATCACAAGCGACACTCCCCTCACATTCGCCAAAACAACTGGAAGTTCCCTCGAAATCGGGCAGTAGCAAAGGGCACTATAACTTCAGGCCGAAACAGCTTTTCGTCCGTTTCTCGCCTCGAACTGCGGCGGGGTGACTCTAATACCACAAGTGACACTTCCTCCATATGAGGCACAACCAGCGTGTTTGGTCGAAATCGGGCATTAACAAAGGGCACTTTACTACAGTGGCCGAAACAATTTTTAGTCTCTATCTCGACAATTGCATCGGGGCAACAAACACGTCATATGTGACACTCACTAAACACGCACTACAATAAGTGCAAGTATGGACGAAATCGGTCAGTACTCTTGTGGCCGAAACAGTTTTTCGTCGTTATCGCCACTACCATTGCACTGGGGCAACTCAAACATCATACGTAGCACTCACTACACGCTCTACAAAACCAGAGCAAGTTTGGTCTAAATCGATCCGTAGAAAGGGAACTTTAGTGGACAAATCAGTTTCTCCCCCTATCTCGACTACCATTGCATCGGGGAGACTCAACTGTCACACGTGGCCCCCTACGGACGCACTGGAACGAGCGCACGTTTGCTTGAAATCAGTCGGTAGCGAAGGGAACTCTACTCTTGGGACCGAAAGAGCTTTTCGTCCCTACTTCCACTATAATTGTATTGGGGAAGCTCAAAATAATAATTGGCAGTCCCTACAGAAGCACTAGAACCACTCCAAGTTTGGTCGAAATCGTTCAGAAAAGGACACTTTGCTCTATTGGCCGAAACAATTTTTCGTCCCTATCTAGGCTAACATTCATCGGGGCAACTCAAAAGTCACAAGCATCATTCCTTACGGATGCACTACAACCAGCGCAAGTTTCGTCGAAATCGGTGAATAAAGAAGGGCACTTTACTCTTGTGGGCGAAATAGTTTTTCCTCCCTATCTCGGCTACCATTGCATTCAGGCAGACTTAAACGTTACTTGTGACACTCCCAACACACGCTCTACGAACACCGCAAGTTTGGTAGAAATCGGTCAGTAATAAAAGGCATTATACACTTTGGAGGGAACAGTTTTTCGCCCCTATCTCAACTACTATTCCTCCGGAGCGACTCAATCGTCACTTGCACTAAACCACTGCAAGTATGGTCGATATCGGTCAGTAACGAAGGGCACTTCACTCTAGCGGCGGAAACAGTTTTTCGCCCTATCTCGACTACCACTGCATCGGGGAGACTCAAACGTCATACGTAGCACTTCCTGCACACTTACCACAATCAGCGCAATTTTAGTCGAAATCCGTCAGTAAGGAAGGGCATTTTACTCTCCTGGACCAAAGAGTTTTCGTCCCTATATCGACTACCAGTGAATCAGGGTGACTCAAGCGTCAAACGTGGCACTGCCTACACACGCGCTGCAATCAGCGGAAGTTTGATCGAAATCGGGTATTAATAAAGGGAACTTCACTATACAGACTGAAACAGTTTTTCGTCCCTATCCCGACGACAATTGCATCAGCGCAACTCAAACGTCATATGTGACACTCACTAAATACGCACTACAATCAGCGCAAGTTTGATCGAAATCGGCCAGTAACGAAGAGCACTTTACTCAAGTGGCCGAAAGAGTTTTTCGTCCCTATCCCGCCTATCAATGCATAGGGGCGAATGAAGTGTCATACGTCACACTACCTAGACAAGCATTAAAACTACTTCAAGTTTGGCCGAAATCGGTCAGTAACGAAGGGCACTTTACTCTTGTGGCCGAAACAGTTTTCGTCACTATCATTGCATCGGGGCGACTCAAACACGCAATACAACCAGCGCAAGTTCAGTCGAAATCTATCAGTAACGAACTGCAGTTTACTCTGGCGGCCGGAATGGGTTTTCGTCGATATCGCGACTACCATCGTATGGGGGCGACTCAAACGTCATACTTCGCACTCCCTACAAACGTGCGGCGAACGCAAGTTTCATCGAAATCGGTGAGTAAAGAAGGGCACTTTACTCTTGTGGTCGAAATAGTTTTTCGTTCCCAACTTGACTAACAAGGCATCGGGGCGACTCAAACGTCATACGTGGCACTCACTGCACTGTCTTTACAACCAGCGCAAGCGTGTTGAAATCGGTCAGTAAGGAAGGGCACTTTTTACTCTTTTGGCCGAAACAGCTTTTCGTCATTATCACCACTAACATTGCTTTGGGGCGACTCAAACATCATACGTAGCACTCCCTACACGCTCTATAAAACCAGCGCAAGTTTGGTCGAAATCGATCCGTAAAGAAAGGCACCTTACTCTAGTGGACAAATCAGTTTTTCCTCCCTATCCCGACTACCAATGCATCGGTCTGTAACGAAGGGCACTTTACTTCAGTGGCCGAAATAGTTTTTCGTCCCTGTCTGGACTACGACTGCATCGGGGCGACTAACACGTAATACGTAGCACGCCCTACACGCTTGTTACAAAGCAAGTTTGGTCAAAATCGGTCAGCAGGGTAGGGAACTTTACTGTTGTGACCAAAACAGGTATTCGACCTTCTCTCGACTACCGTCGCATCGGGCGACTCAAACGTCGTACATGGCACTCCCTGCACACGTACTACAACCAGGGCAAGGTTAGTCGAAATCCGTCAATAACGAAGGGGCCATCACTCTTGTGACCGAAAGAGTTTGTGGTCCCCATGTCGACGACCATTCAATTGGGGCGACTCAAACATCACACATGCAACTCCGTATACACGCCCTATATCCAGCGCAAGTTTGGTCGAAATCGTACAGTAAATAAGGGCGCTATACTCTTTTGGCTGAAGGGCCCTTTACGTATGTGGCCGGAACGATTTTGTCACTATCTCCAGTACCACTGTATCGGGGCAACTCCAATTCATACTTGGCACTCCCAAAACACACAATAGAATGGCAGCAAGTTTGGACGAATTCTGTCAGCAAAGAAGGGCGCTTTACTCTTATGGGCGAAATCGTTTTCCGTCGCTACCTGAACTACAAATGATTCGGCTCACTCAAACGACAGACCTGGCACTGCCTGCACATGCACTACAACCAGTGCAAGTTTGATAGAAATCGGTCGGTTACGAACGGCACTTAAATTTGTAGAGAAAACAGTTTCTCGTTCCTATCACGACTACCATTGTAGCGAGACGATTCAACCGTCATACGTGGCACACTCTACATACTCATTAAAACTACAAGTTTGGTCGAAATCGGTCAGTGACGAAGGGCACCCTACTTTTGTGTCCGAAACAGTTCCTTGTCCCTATATCGAATACCATTACGTCAGGACGTCTCAAACGTCTCACGTGGCACTCCCTATACATGCACTAGAACAACTACAAGTTTGGTCGAAATCGGTCAGTAACGAATGGAAATTTAATGTTGTGGCACAAAGAGTTTAACGACCCCATCGCGATTACCATTGCATTGGGGAGACTGAAACTTTACAGGGGTAGTGCCTGTACATGCAATAGAACCAGCGCAAGTTGGCAGGAAATCGGTCAGTAACGGAGGCCACTTTACTCTTCTGGCAGGAACAGTCTTTCATCCTTATCTCGAATACCATTGCACTGGAGCAAATCAAACGTCATATTGACACTCACTAAATACGCACTACCGTCAGCGCAAGTTTGACGGAAATCGGTCAGTAACGAAGAGCACTCTAATCTTGCGGCCGAAAGTTTTTCGTCCCTATCTCGACTACTGTTGGATCGGGGCGACTCTAACGTCTTACGTGGCACTCCCTAGACAAGCCCTACAACCACTGCTATATTTTTCGAAATCGGTCTGCAATGAAGGGGACTTTAATCTTGTGGCCGAAGCGGTTTTTCGTCCTTATCTCGGCTATCATTGCATTGGGGCCACTCAAACGTCATGCGTGGCACCCCCTACACACGCACTACAACTAATCCATGCTTGGTCGAAATCCGTCAGTAATGAACTTCACCAATGTGGCCGGAAGAGTTTTTCTCCTCTGTCTCTACAATTGCATCTAGGCAACTCAAACATAATACGTGGCTCTCCATGCGCATTTTCTAAAACCAGCGCAAGTTGGTCAAAATCGGTCATTAAAGGGCTCTTAGCTCTTGTGGCCAAAAGAGTTTTTCGTCACTATCTCGACTATCACTGTGTTGAGGCGACAAACTTCACGCGTGACACTCCCTACATAGGCACTACAAGCAGCTAAGGTTTAGTAGAACTCGGTCCGTAACGAAGGGCACTTTAGTCCGGTGGCCGCAACAATTCCTCGTACCTACGTAGACTACCACTGAAGTGGGGTGATTTTAACGTCAATCGTGACATTCACTACAGACATTCTACAACCAGCGCAATTTTGGTCGAAGTCGGTAGGTAAGAGAGGCCACTTTACTCATGTAGCCGAAAAAGTTTCTCGTCCCTATCTCGACTGCCATTGCGTCGGGGAGACTCAGAAGTCAAAGTTGGCACTCCCTGCACGCGCACTAAAATCGCTGCTGGTTTGGTCGAAATCGGTCAGTAACGAAGGGCACTTTTCTTGTGGCCGAAAGAGTTTTTCATCCCATCTCGAATACCATTGCATCGGGGCGATTGAAACTTCATACGATGCGCTCACTGCACACGCACAACCAGCGCACGTGCCGAAGAAATGGGCGAGTGAAGCACGGCACTGAAGTCTAGTAGCCGAAACAGTTCTTTGTCCTTATTTGGACTAACATGATATCGGGGCAACTCAAAAGTCATACGTCGTGCTCCTTACACACGCAATAGCAGCACTGCACGTTTAGTCGAAATTAGTCAGTAACGCACGGCACTTTACTCTTGTGGCCGACAAAATTCTTTGTTCCTAACTCGACCACTATTGTATTTGGGCGACACACACGTCATATTTCGCATTTAGTGAACACGCAAACCAGCGCAAGTTTGGTAGAAATCGGTCAGCAACGAAAGGCAGTTTACCCGTTCGGCCGAAAGTTTTTCGTTCCATTTCGGCTGCCACTGCATCGGGGCGAATCAATCGTCACACTTCGCACTCACTGCAAACGCACTACAAAGAGCGCAAGTTTGGTAGAAATCGGTCAGTAACGAAGGGCACTTTTCTTCGGTAGCCCAGAAGCGTTTTTCATCCTTACCTCGACTGCCATTGTAACTGGGTACTCAAACTTTACACTGACACTCCCTACATGCGCACTACAAGCAGCGAGTTTATTTTAGAAATCGGTCGGTAATGAAAAGCACTTTACTCTTGACGCCGAAACCGTTTTTCGTCTTTATCTCGGCTACCATTGCATCGGGGCGATTCAAACATCACACCTGGCACACCCTACACAAGCACAAGACCTACTGGAATTGTGGTTGAAACCGGTCAATAAAGAAGGGCACTTTAGTAACAAAAAGAGTTTTCTGTTCTAGCTCAACTACCATTGCATCGGGGCTACTCAAACCTCATACGTTGCACTCGCTGCATCATACAAAGTTTCAAAATCTATAGCTTTTGTTTCAGGAGGTGTACAAAAAGATTTAGATTCTACACACTTGTTTCGCCACTCCAGTAACTCGTCATGTAAATGGAACAATTTTAATATTTGTCTATTTATACAAGAACCGGCCAAGTCCATGAGGTATGCCCACTGTGATTTACTCAGCAAAATATGAACGTTATCAGACGTAATGCGGATGTACCTTCCACAGCACAGATCCAGGGTACTGCGCGTGTCTCCCAATTCATGGACTACGTCCTTCGGTATATGGTCATTAAATGTCACTAATATGAACCACTGTGTTTGGTTCAACATTATAGCACGTGAAGAACACACAATCTTGATGTCGGGTGTTAAGCATTCATCCATAAACAGACTGACGAATCTCGTTCTCGCCTTGTTTAGTGGGAAGACACGTTCAAGCAGCGTCCACATCTGCAAACATTAATGACAGCTAGGTTGAGTCGGACATCCTGCACATTGAAAACTGAAAATGTGAAACTGGAGCCATCCTGCTAGCGCATAAGCTGTTCTCATGGCACAAAAAGATTTAGACTTGTTGTGACACGGGTAAGTACAGCCGATTGTAGGAAAATCGAGATCAGCGAGCTGTGGGCAGCCTAGCCGAGTAATGTCTATAACGGTGTGTTCGATAAGGTTACCAATGAATGATGATTTTTGATAGCCGAAACAATAGATTGCAATAGCTGATGATATTTCGCGCTGTAAAACAGTTTCCAGCTCTGAATCCAAAATGGCGCCATCATTCCAATTATGATGCGACTCTGTTACTATAAGAATCTGCGACAGAAAGCTCTCTTACAACAAATTCTCCATCGCGCCCCTCCAAATAACTGAAATCAATTACTAAGAGCGCCATTACTGACAGACTGAGCGATGGTTGTAGTTGTACGTACCTTTTGTTATGCCTCGGACCTGCACGACTGCTGCTGTAGGTCCACGCGACGGCACGCAGGGCACTCGCCGAAATGAGCTCGGAACAGTGCGACAGCTTTATCGCTGTAGCTGTAGTGAGCAAGTTCAAACATGTTGACGAATGACGTCATAGCCCCCGGGCTCGGTGGTAGGCGTAGATGCAGCAGTAATGTCCGCAGATATTTGATGTTAAACCCTGGAGTCTGTGGCGGTTATACGTCCAAGAAATTGAGTGGCGTTGGAAGTAGGCCACAATCTCATGTTTCCAAGCAGGCAATACGTAAGAATCAAAATTTTCAGCATAACCAGAGTCAGAAAAGCAGAGAGCTATACAAATGCGATCCGGGCAAATAGTGCTTATCCACGTTGACAATAATTATGGCCGGTTTGGTAATTGTGGAGGTCAGTAACTCTATAGCATATACACCTTGAAAATATTTTACATGTTTACTTTAAACCCTATCAATCTGGGTTGTGTTCATTCTACTCTTACTTTTCGGGAGCTATCGATTTCAATATATCCAAGGAATTCAGCACACAGAATGCATGTAACAGGGTCAGGGGGCGGCTTTTTAAACCGCGCTTCGATGCGCACGTTTCCATGGCGAGGTAAACTTATGTGTGCTTCGTCTGCTTCCCTATCAGGAGTAAGGTTAAACCCTAAGGCATAAAATCTTTTACGGTACATATCCAAAGTGATCATACGACGACGGTTATCATGATATATGCCCCTACTGGAGAAGAGTGCTTCGTAAGCCCTACTGACTCCGAAAGACGAAGAACAGTCCATTGCGGGTGCTTCAGAAGGGTACTGAACCCCGTTAACATACAATACAAAATGTGTCATATAATGGCGGAACTCGAAGGGAGTGGTACTGGTAGCGCCTACAAAGGCCGTGTTTTTAACAATAGCAGTAAGTACCCTTTCAGGGATCGGTCGTAGGAATGCATTGTCAATAGAAAGCTGTTGTGATCCGCCACCCACATTGAAGGTCTTGATCTGTGTGTGTGATGGGATAATGGCACTTTTCATACCCAAAACATTAGCATGAGCTGAGAGAATTGGGGCTTCAATTCGACTTGGGTGACAAAAAGAGCAGCGTCAAGAATCTTGACTCGTACCTTAGCATCATCTGTAGGCCCTAGAAGGTAGAAGGCTTCTGGTGCACGAGTTAGCTTAATATTCATATCTACACCATTAATAAGCATTCTATCCGAATTAAACAAATCAGCATGTAGTCTTCCATACACTTCAATAGTTTTACTTTCATTGAGATGATTTAGCACTTGTTAGCTTTGCCTGTAGAGTGATCCACCGGCTGCAGCCGAATCCAAAAACAAGAAACTTGAAACAAGGTGTGTTCCAGACGCATCTGCTCCATAATTCAACAACTTTTCAAAGAACGCTTTGTAATGGTAATTTGTTTCATGTCGAGTTACAGGCTTGCCGTTTAATGAGACGACGAGAGAACTGAACATTAAATGTAGCAAACTGTTAACACATACTACTGTGATACACTCAGCACTTGGAAGATCCGACCCATCAGTTTTCACAAGTTTAATGTGGAAAAGTAGACGCACAGAATTCAAGTCAAAACACAAATCGCTATGGCCAGAGCAATTACTAAGGTATGCGCCAAACACAAAAATGCAGCTTTCACAACAGTGCTTCTCTGTATGGCACTCATAACGTCAATTGAACGCCCCTTTGTCTTCTCAGCCCTTTTACCGTTAACTGTTGGCAACCTAACATGATCTAAGCGAACCTCGAGACGGTCGGTTAGACCAAAGCGTGAATTGCTCTGAATTCCCGAGCACATCCCAGACCACGTCAGGTTTCAACTGGTCCCGGCGCCGTAAGCTAATGCCTGCAGGTTTGTCCATCGTATTTTCTATGGTCCGGATAGTCAGCCCAACCAAATCTCTATCCGGCATTTCGTCAACTAAATAATTATTTCATCCAGTAATGCATTCCCAGAGATACGAAGTACGCTCCTGCTGTTCACCCGGAGAGTTAAATTTAATCAGCAAACTGCGTCCGGTCGTATTAAATGTTGGAAAAGATTTCGTTGTCTCATCCAAAATCAGAAAATGTAGCTGCTCTGCTCTCTCACTACCAGCAGTGCTCCTAACAGACATTACCGTTTGAGTGTAATTACGATCCACACTTATGGAGGGTTGTTCATTCACTGGAACGGTACTGTGCCTGCTAAGAAACACTTTCTTTGACATGGCATATTTCAATTCGTATAGTATCACTTACTTGAAGACAGCAGTGTAACAGCCTAACAGTTCTTGCTGCGGTGGCGTTGGTAGTGCAGCAACTTGCAGGTAGTACGCCTGAAGAAAACAGCAGTGTAACAGTCTAAAGGTTCTTGGAGCTTCGGCGAAAACAGTGTAGCTCAGACTCTTAACAACAGGACACCAAAACGAAAACGGCGTAACAATTCGAAGTGCGAGGTTACATAGGAAAGCTAAGCCACCTCCCCCAAGAAAGTTTTCAACGCCTCTCCTTGTCTTAGACCTAACCACAAAAAAAAAAAATAATAAAAAATAAAAAAATAATAAAAAATAAAAATATAAAAATAAAAAATAAAATAAAAAACAAATGCTACACCCTGGCCACCTGTCATTCTTTTCACGTTCTGAATTCCTGACTTTGTGCCTAACAAAGAGTAAAAAACATGTCCACCCTCACCTCGACTGCTTTTAAAGTATAAACTTGTCGTAAAGGCTATCTGTCTTGGGATATTCAATACAATAGCATCACAGTATTTCTAAAAGTCATCCTTTCCCATGTTCTGAATTCCTAACTTCAGTGGTAAACAAGTATACACATGTCCATCCACCTCGTCTGTCTTTAAAGTATAAACTTGTCACAAAGACATTTTGTGTTAGGTTATTCAATAAAATAGCAACGCAATTTTTCTAAAAGTCGTTCTTTTCCATGTTCTCAGGAGCACGAAGAGTTAAAAACATGTCAACCCTCACCTTGGCTGCTTTTAAAATATATTCTTGTAACAAGGGCATTGCGTCTTAGGCTATTCAATACAATAGCAGTACCTGGCTTAAGGGTTTCGGACTGAGAGTGGCACACGTCTGCTAACTTCCCCACCCCGGTGTCTGTTCCAGTTTTAACTTGTTACATTCGTCTTTAAAACGTAAGTGTTAAGTACACTCGTAATGGTTATAGGTTCAGAGCGTGTATTACTTGCACTTTAATTATTAATAACAGGAATACCCGAGAGCAGTATGTACATTTTGACATTTAAACATTGCAATACACAGAACGGTAGGCGCTGAGCTCCAGCGCTTCCAGACACAAACCTTTAAGTGTAGGTGGTTGCCTTATGCATAAAATACACTTACACTGCACTGTCTTTGGTTTCTCTGAATGACTCTTAACCATTTAAAGACCGAAAGTATCTGTTTTATATAAGGACTCAGAACGTACCGCGCTGTAAACACTCTCCACTTCGGTTATAAAAACCAGTCTCTTAATGTTTTATAAGGCAAAAGTTGCTGTTTGTTCTGAGATCCGTACAAAACACATAAACGCAATGTGGGCACCACGGAGAATTTTTTAATGTTAAACCTGGTGGTATGTAAAGTTACCGCTAGGCATTAAAAGGTTAATATTACAAAATATATAGTCATTGGGAATGTGATCGTCTGATATTGTATCTTTCGGAACTCTGCACTGGAACATTTTCTTTAGTGGTTCATAAAATGTATCACTCGGTGCTTCCACACACACAAATTGAGAGTTAAATATTGAATCAAACACCTAACTGACGTGTCCATTAATATATACAATTCCAGACGGCATCTTAACTTTGTCCAGGTTCGTAAACATATAAAGTAATATGTTTAACGAAAAACTGGCTCGTTCATCATTCGCGCACTGTCTTATGAAATTCACTGTAACACTTTGTTCATCTATGATAATACGAACTTGCTTTCCTTCGTCCACAAATGATACAGTACATGTTTTTGAAGAAGCAAGATCTGTTATGTATTTTCAGATATTGAGACCACTTAGTCTGCTTGTCGCAATGTATATGTTTATTTTATCTTCAAAACCAGGTAAGACACCTGCAATATATACTGGGTACAATCCAACAACTGCACACGCATAATGGTCTGTACGTATTGCCTTCAAAAGTTTTGCAGTTAACCATAGCCAGTCAGTATTTATTGTAGTAAACGTTTCATACCACACACCACACCCAATTTCGTCACTCAAAGTGTCACATAACTCCTTGCTGTTTCTAGTACTATCAAAATGACACAGTTCAAATGTTAATGTATCTATCATTATACACTTTGTGGATCTTTGAAAGCTGTATGGGCGGATTAATCTGGGCCTCCGACAACTATCTGCAAGCTCTAATATACCTGTGTAAACCTTATGTAAATACGTATATCAATAACGAAATAAGTAATTATCAAACAGTATATTTACGTGGCAAAATTTTGTTGCGATACATTGTAGCACCGGAGTCGCTCCGTTGTAAGTTGTTACAATTCAAATCTCGTCACGACGTTTACATCCAATACTCCAAACTATGACTTATAAATGAATATGAGAAAACTAGCTACACCTTTGAATTTTATAGCGAGTAGGGCCATATGGTATTTGGAACACCGAGCGACAGACCCAGCATTGGAGTTACAGTTAGGTTATTTCTGAGCCAACCCCCTCAGGGGCTCAAGATGATCCAGTCAGATAGCTCATGAAGTTGCTTTTGCGGTGTAATTATAAATGCTCTGGAATGTGAGTTATTCTTAGAATGCAGGCTTCCTTTAGCACATCCATGGCATTGTAGGAACCGGAATAAATATTTTTGGTATAAATGTATTGTACAACAATTGAAAATCAATTTCGTTTATTGGCAGTGGCGCACAGAAAGCATTCGATCGGATACAGTTGTCTCGCCATTGGACTAATTGCTGATGAACCTCAAACAGTTTTAAAATTTGTGCGTTTGTGTCAGAGCTACTTAAATGTAAAAGAGTTCTCCACTGGCCTTTACTTAACAACACATACGAATTGTTACATGTAATTCGAATATAACGGTTATAATGCGTATCTAAGAACTGGTGACTGTCGCCGAGTCGATTGCAGGAATTTTTAAAGATCTTGTTTTTAAAAGACACTAGGGTGAACCATTCCGTAGTGTTTAGCACTACTTGATGTGTAGAAGTACCGATTTTAACGTGTGGTATGAAATATTCGTTCAGGAATACGGAAACAAACTTTGTTCCTACGTTGTTGAGGAAGAAAGTGCGATTTAGCAGAGCTGGCATCTGTAAAAACAGAAAGTATAGCTACTAATACTGAACTTACTACGTTTAAAAAAATCCATTAATTTTTCACTTTGAGTAATACTTACATTTATGTGCGGGTGCAATCAGAAGAATGGCAATACGTTACAACCTGAATGTATGAAGTACACTGCGATACTAGCTGTTATAACACCGGTTTACTTATAAATGAATATCAGAAAACTAGCTACACCTCTGAACTTTATAGCGAGTAGGGCTATGTGGTATTTGGAACACCGGAACACCGAGCGACAGACTGGCACCTGAATTTCATGAGAAAATAAATAATATTTTCAATATCCGTGTAATATTGATAGTAGGCTAGGAAGTAGGCCTGATGTTTGTTTACCAACACTAGCATCAGACATACAGATAGGTTATTTATGAGTAGGTTCCCTCGGGGCTCAAGATGGTCCAGTCAGATAGCTGATGAAGTTCTTATTGTATACGGTGCAGCACGCGATCCTTCATGTTTAAATGGCACCATAACTTTAATGAAGTGTCCTAACTGTACAATGTCAATCCATCATATTTACAGTGTTATCGCTTTGAGTATTTGAATAAACAATCATTAAGTGACACTAACTTTGAATTAATTGTACAATATAGTGAGTGCAGTAAAAGGATAAACTCATCCTAAGTTAAGATTCGCAACCATAGCTGTACAAACTTTATTTTTAAGGTAGGAAAGAAACAAAATCAAGGACTGCGGTATTATTACTGTTGACATAAATAAAAGATACACTATTTAGGAATGTATTTCCTCGCAATCATTGGTACTGATAGGTTATGTATCTACAAGAGGTCATAGTTCGAGTATATAGATGACAAAGAACACATTACCGTTTACAATTGCTGTAGGCTATAACTTACAGACGATAGATTGTAACTGAATTATAGGTACGTAGAGTCCGTCGGTCGGAGGAGAGTATTTATCCAGAGTATACTGATCGTAGTATAAAATACGGTGTAATAATTACTACACTTACATGTTGAATACAAGCCATATGACTTCTACCCACCATTTTATAATTTCTAACGAGAATATAAACTTACGTATCCGAAACATAATTAATAAAGGTTTTCAACTTTTATGCAAAGGTGGTAGGGATTATGACAGAGGACTGTAGTCCCGAATCGTTCCCATTTCTATCAAAGACGAAGGCGAAAAGTGAAGACCACTCCTTACACTAACATAGTAATATAATTATTGTATTTCATACGGAGCTGTTTAGAACACATAACTCGTTCTTTAACCATCTGTCACCACACATGAAGAATATAATAGTTTCAGTCCTTTCTAATACTCGCACATGTATAGTCCAGAGCGAGAAACTGGATGGAGATCATGGTCATACCCATTTGTAGAATTGAGAGGGGTTTTTATGTTTAGGTCAAAGACAATGTACCTATTAGCTTTGAGAATACATGTATATACAGAATTACGTCGTATGACGTAGCAAACCATTCACTATATATTAGGTGCATGACTTAGAGTTGAATAATTTAACGTAGCAAGCCAATTCAAACTTTTTTTTTGTTTTTGTTTTTTTTTTGTTTGCATATGAAGTGAGTTCTACTACCTTGAGTTTTCTATGAGACATTCCCCATTTCATAACATTATACTAACTAAATAACTAGTTAACTGACTTATCTTCATAACAGGTAACCGTACACACTTAACTTATGATGAAAGGTTCTGCTATCCTACCTTTGTTAGACTGTAGCTAACAATTATTCATCTGTTTCCATTTCATAAATTTAAAATAACAAACACTTTGTTATTATATAACATGTTTTATTCTTCAGTTAATGTATTTGTCTTTGTACACTGTACTCTTGACACTTAAAAAACTTTACAAACAGCTTCAACATTCCAGGTTTCAGGGGACATACACAAGTAGGCTGTGTATGCCCCGTCTAACGATGGTTTTTATAGGACCTATAGGGAGGAAGCGATTACAGCTGGCGGCCATACATCCGCGTAAAACAAAATAGAAAGTATCCCTTCTCTCATGCATTGAAAGTCGCTCCTCTCGGAGGATAGTAGCTGTGGTGGAATTATGTGATTTCATATTAAATTTTATAAGTGACAGTTGGTCTTCTTTTGCAATCGTAAGGCCGACACCATTTCCTCTGACTCGTCTGGATTCAAGCATTGATACTATAGATGTTTTTTACTGCACTTTACTGAAAAGCAGAAAAATATGAATTCAGTACAACGCGAGCAGAATTTTGAAATTATTCTTTTACGAAATTTTAAGGTATTTTAGAATTTGATATCGTGAAAGTACTTACTTTTATGATAGCCAGAGAGATGACACTCAGTCATTTGTACAACACCGAATATGCTACGAATAATTTAAGTTGTACAACCAGCCAAATAAATCCTGCAACGGTACCTATTACATGTAAACAAGTTATTTCTGAATCTTATCTTATAGTGGTACATGTCAGGATGCCTGCAGGTAATGCTCGTACATGAGAAATGCTGTCAGATTTTCTTTAGGTTCAGTGCGCATAGCCGCCATATTTGTTTATATTCTCGTAAAGGTCATTAACCTGGTCGCGTGGGTTGTTTACATTCAGTGCGCATAGCCGCCATATTTGTTTACATTCCTGTAAAAGGTCATTGACCTGGTCATGCGACTTTGTTTACATCCTACGTGATTGGTCAGTGAGGTCATGTGACTATGACATAGCGCTCTCTGGTTAGGGCGTGGTAACGTGACTGTGACGTCATACAAATACTGATCTCTGATTGGGCCGCTATACCCGGAGCTTCTCTACTAATAACGAATGACATTTTACTTAAGGGGGCGTGAACACGTGTTGGCGCAGTTGGTTGAGTCACTGCGCTATAAACCGGAAGAACGCGGGTTTGATTCCCGATTGTGTTACTAGAATTTCGCTTTGCCATAATCCTTTAGGTCGACTCAGCCTCTCAGACTGATTGCAACCACGCTTTGATCGTTTGTAGCAAATGTCTGTGGTGTTCCAAATAAGAAATTTTAGAAAAATACCACGAATGGGAACCAAAACAAAGGCAAAAAATGTTAAAACATGGATCGCAACCACAAATTAAAATAATACTGCTCACTAGTTTAATTTGCAGTACAGTCATGACACAACACTAACGTGGAGAATTAATACATGTGGAACTTGTGATCACTCCAGTGAACCAAAAGGAACACTAGCTTGGATTAAAAGTCAACACAGGCACAGATCCTCCATTGTGCAGGGCTCCGCTCTGCTGACGTGACCATGAAGACGTATAATACATAGCACAGATCATCTGGTAAGTGTTACAGTTCAAAGGTAGTAAGTGTACATCAAGACAATAGAGGTGACACGAAGTTATAATTGAAAATCAATTTTCTGTCCCAATTTCCAATTGAAAGTACTTAGAACAAAAGCAAAAGGACAACTGATGCTCAATATGAACATACAATCAAGCAACTGGGTAGAAAGAACAACAGTAAATTCAAGGAATATATAAAATTTCCATTCTGGAACTTCTGGCAGTACCCATAAAAATGTGTGTAGAAATAAGTAAAACATGGATTCAAGGAATTTAAAATCCAGGTTCCACTGTACTTCACTCCTTTCTACTAATACATCGAATTTTAGAAATGGCCACTTCTCAACATACTACAATAAGAGCCTAAAATTTATGAACTGACAACTTTTTTACATTACATCACAATCCTAACATTTTTCTTGTAATGCATTATCAATTGTGGTAATAGTTTGATAGAATTTGTACTGTATTTCCAAAATATGACTCAGGAAACACCATCAGAGAATCCAGAATGGAAGAAACAACGCCTATCAATTTCGTTGCAATTCCTTTCTCAAACTTACTTTTTGTAAAGCATCTGATGCCCCACCAAGACATCATGTTTGATCCATGTCATCATGATCTGTTCCCTTTCCCTGCGTCCAACTGTAAACAAACAAAACACAACATACAGACATTTTCTATATTTCACATCGACTACGTCCCTCTTCAGAACCTGACACAGGTTGCTCAACATAGAACCAGTACATTGCCATGGCACAACAGCATTAAACATCTTCCTGTCATTTTAAAATAAAATCTAAAAGTTGCCTGTGTCGAAGTATGGAAATGAAGGTATGACGTACTACAGAGGTGGAGCGTATCCTGCCTCTGAATGGAAGTAGGGGTTCAGCTTCATGCTACAAGTTAAACAGCCAACAGTAACCCACTGGCTGGGTCACAGAGCCAGTTGGGAGATGGTGATGACAGGAAGTTCTTCCCCCTATTGGTAATCAGACCCACATACAAGACAACAGGAAGTACCCCCCAGTAAAACCACCTCTCTCTCTTGCTCACTGTCTCTCACACACACATGCAGCTTTACTGGAGACTATACATTATCACATAACAGATACCCATAGCCTATATGATGTACTATCCTAAACAGAATGAGGAAAACCGTGATAATTCATCCAGGATAGTTGGTATCCTGGCAAAGTGGAAAGGTGAAAATTCGAAGTGACCCCTTGTGCCAAGATGTTCACAGAAGGTGTCATGAAAATTAAAATTCATCACCCAGTTCAAAAGTTATCTGTAGGAGGGATAAGACACACAGGTATGATATAAAACCCTGTTTCCTTATACAAGGAGGTGGAAGCTAACAAAGGCATTTAAATGCTGTGCGCTTACTGTCAGAGGAGAAGTGAAGTCTGCAGTGTTCCAGAGGGAGTATCACATTAAGGCAGTGCATGGCCTTGGTTGCAGTTAAGTCAAGAATGTGCTGTCACATGATACATGGTTGGAGATGAAAAAATGTCACCTGAAGATTTGTGTCTTACAGAATGTGATGCTGTGTTCACTGGCAAAAAGTTACTGTTGTTTCAGAGGAGCTTGCTGCCTGCAACTTCCAAGGTTTTCATGGTCTAGTGGACTGTAGAGGCCCTGAAGATGGAGGCAGCAAGCTCCTCCAAAACATCAGTAACTATTTACCAATCGAAATAGCATCACATGCTAGCAGGTACATAGCTTCATCAACACCACTGTGAGAACTTCATATCGCTGTTCATGAGTTGCTGTGAAATTGCAAATACTTATACAGGAACAGTTATTATAATACTGGATACTAATTAACATTTTCATTATTGTACATATTACAGATGTGGTTTAAATAAAGTGTACAGAGTGAACAACATAAACTGGGATGTGAGGAAAATATACAACCACAGCAAGTTAGTTATTTGCTGCAGCTGTAAGTTCACAAAATGAAACTGCAACCAAACAAATAACCTATTATTAGAAATGAAAGTATTGGTGGTGGTGGTGGTGGTGTGGATATATAAATAGTCAGTTTTATTAATTAAAAGTCCCTCTCTACATTTTTCTGCTAATAGTTCTTTAAATGTTATGGCTGTGACATTCTAAGTCACACTCTTTAAAGCATGTTTTCATCGAGTTCAGGTTATTCAGAACTTCTGCGCCACAGTTTTCCGTGACATTCCGAACTCGTATGTTTTTATTTTTTTGGCTCGGACAAGATCAGTGTAATATAATTATATATTTCTTTAAAATGTAGGAATATCTCTTTGCATGTTTAATACAATTAAAATAAGCAAAAGGTTTAAGAAATAACAAATAGTCAAAAACACGGACAGTTCTACAAATGTTAAAAACCCCGCCCGGACGGAAACTTTTGGGTCAAAAAATGGGTCATGTTCAGAAAAAAGACGTATGTTAACCCTAACCACAATAATGTTGTACTGCCCTGACACAGACTACACTTCGGCAATGACCATTCCACGTCCCCGTTACCTGGTGAATGTATGTCACTACTCTTTCCGAATTTCGTGATACATGTCACACAACTTCACGATTTCAGTTTTTAATTTACGCAATAGTTAACACACGTGTACATTACTTACTACACCATCAAACACCCGCCTGTTTCCATCTACACGCTCATCCTTGATACAAAATGGCGACGTCAAAGGCCATCACAGTCACAGTTGTGGCTCCTCAGATCCATGGTTGTGCAAATAAATTCCCTGACGACACACCCAAACATGTCCAAAACATAACATAATTTTTCCTCAGTTTCTTTGAGTAGTTAAAATCATAATTTCGAGTAACATTTAAGCTGTGTGGATATATATATATATAGTTATACGCTAAAACACGAAGTTTTGTAACGTTAAAATTTGTCCTCTGTCGCTATTCTCTGTAGTCATGAATATCGTAAACAATTACCTTTCCGGCGCTCTTCTCCCAAGCCCTTCTGCCATGACCACAGATTGATACCTCTTTGACACAGGAAACTCTGTGGAAACGTATAACTACTGCGTCACAAGCGGCCTGGTCGTCCTTTTGTAGCCGGCGTAGCTGAATGGCGCTGGTGTAGCATCCTCCTAGTGGTAACTTATGGAACTATGCTGCATAACCGCAAGACAGCAGCCTCCACCCACACCCCACCCTCCACCCGCGCGGCAATGATTCATAATAGCACCAAAAAAATAGCGAACTGCGACATTATTACAAACCAACTAAATACAATTCTTAGGCAATATAGCGCTTCATTTTACATTATATTTTCTCTGACATACTTCTCCGATCAAAATATAATGTAAAATAATAAGGTACATTTATTTCCTGACATGTATAGTTAGTTGGTTTCTAATAAACTGTGATACAATACATGGAAAATGCAAAATGTTAACATTCAAAATTTCAGTCTTCTGCAGTATGGGACCATGTACCATACTCTGACTGGTGAGTGCCGAGACTTTGGTCAGGATATACTGCCTCCAATGTTTGATGGCCTGTGAAGTTACACCCAGAATACTCCTCCAAAACATCATACCGTGTACAGACTACCCAGGGCCCTATGCCAGACCTGTTATGCCTCAAATCCTGTACCAAAGAATATTAAGAAAACTGCAGTTCAGATGAATATGTGACATTGGGAAAACTGAATTAGAGAAGTGCAGTATGTTTTCCACAGACACAGCATGTAATATAACATACTTTTTCCAACAGTTGTGTACACAGTTTCAAATTTTGCTTCTCACACAAACTGATGAAGAGAAACCTGAAATATTCCCTGGTTACAGACATTATCAGCATAAATATACATTTTAGAATCAGGACCACATATGATGAATTTCAAGGTTCTACTAAAATGACATCACAAGGACAATTACACATATCACACAAATTAAAGTCCTGAAATTTCCCAAAGTGCAAACAACTGCCTCCATTTAACACTACTGTAATGAACAGCACTTTACTCAAGAGGATGAAAGTTTTTCATCCCATTGCAAAGGGGTGACTGAAACTTCACATGTGGCAACCCATGCAC
Organism: Coptotermes formosanus; assembly: GCA_013340265.1. NCBI lineage: Eukaryota > Metazoa > Arthropoda > Insecta > Blattodea > Rhinotermitidae > Coptotermes > Coptotermes formosanus. The sequence goes on along the minus strand of BLKM01012951.1, from coordinate 344,339 downwards.
ACATGCTACAAGCAGTGTATGTTTGGTTGAGATTGGTTTGTAATGAAGGACACTTTACTCTTGAGACCAAAAGTTTTTCGTTCCTGTTACACCTTGCATTGCACCAGGGTGACTGAAACATCACACACATTACTTCCAGGCCTTGTGCTACAAGCAGTACAAGGTAGGTCGAAATTGGTCAGTAATAAAGGGCACTTTACTGTTAAACACTCAAGAGCTTTTCTTCCCTATCTCCCCTTCCACTGCATCAGGGCGACTGAAAAATCACATGTGACACTTCCTGCCCATGCGCTAAAAGCAGTGCAAGTTTGATTTAAATCAGTCAGTAATGAAGGACACTTTAATCTTGAGGCTGAAAAAGTTTTTCATCCTTATCTCCACTCACATTGCAGTGGAGGACTGAGACATCCCATGTGGCACTCCCTGCCCACGTGCTACAAGCAGTGCAATTTCAGAAATGAAAGCCAACTAAATGCACAGTTTTTACGGTTTTATTACGTGTCATTCTGTTTTCCCTCTAACACGTTTGGGGGAGCTGCTGCCTTCAGGGAGGATACATCATTTTATTATCTAAAACATTAAAATATGCTGTCCATACTATTGTTAGAATCTTCTTAAAATGTTAAAATCTTCTAAAATTTGGAAGCTATTTCTCTATTTTGTATGATTTGTTGTTGCTGTGTTCTATTTTGGAATTATCTGGCCTTTTTAATCTGCCATGAATACAAAAACATCAACATAATTAGAGCAATAGTAAAACATACTTCCTTCGGATCAAGGTAGATGTTACTTGTACTTACGGAATAGCTGTGTTGGCTGTGTGTGTGCCTCAGGGTTACGTGGTAGACTGAGTGGGGTTTCTTTTGTAACTAGTAGGTTTGAACACTACACCAAGGAAAATGTTACATGCAGGCAATTTTACACTGAAATGATTGATGTGTGGTTGCTGAATTTGAACACCATGAGAGAAAATCTTAAATTGAGGAACATTAAATGGTTGCTCCACATATGCTTTGCAAAAACATTACAACAAACCTGGTTTTCCAGGTCCTCTTAGCCCTTACCTGCCAGAATTAAGTGCCCAGTGTACCCTGCAAAAGACTTGGGATTTAAATGGACACCAAAGACACTGTACATTTTTGGGGATAACTTTAATGGACACTGGTTCTCCCAGCATTACACTGCATATTGACAGCAGAAGACTTTCAGCACCAAAGGGTTAATGATGTAGCAAGTATGGAGAGCTGCAAAATCACATGAGTGATAGCAGAATGAAAAGTGGAAAGTTGGGAGGGCTGTGGGATGGAGTAATGATGACCTGTAATATCAACTCCAAAATATTCCTGGAAAAACTGGAGAAAATCAAACACATTTAATATGTCAGTTGTTATTTTAACAGAGCTATACACAGATATGTACACAGAACTATAATTTTGGCCATTGCTTTATATGGGTGTGAAACTTAATTGCCCACACTGAGGGAGGAACATAGGCTAAGGGTATTCGAGAGTAGGGTGCGGAGGAAGACACTGAGGTCTAAGAGGGATGAGGTAACACAAGAGTGGAGACGACTACACAACGAGGAGCTTCATGATCTGTACTCCTTCAGAAGTATTACTCGGGTGATCAAATCAAGAAGAATGAGATATGTACGACATATGGCATGCATGGGAGACAGGAGAGGTACATACAGGATTTTGGTGGGGAGACACAAGCGAAGGAGACCACTTGGAAGGGTTAGGCATAGATGGGAGGTAAATACTAAACTGGATATTCAGAAAATAGGATGGGGGGATGTGCACTGGATTGATGTGGCGCAGGACAGGGAAAAATGGCATGCTGTTGTGAATGCAGTAATGAACTTTATGCTTCCAAAAAATGCAAGGAATTTCTTGACTAGCTGAAGAACCATTAGCTTCTCAAGAAGGACTCTCCTCCATCGAGTTAGTTAGATATTTTAACCAAGCACCATGCAAGGTAAGTGCTCTGTTACCAAGTCACACATTCCTGCATTACATTACATTACCATCATTTACTCTTTGGTATAACAGTGAATGAACTGGGAGTAAAAACAAATTTTGTAAGAGTATCATCAAAAAATTGTATTGAATTTTACATTTTTATCATATATGTGCTGGTCTCATTACTTTTAGGCTCTTGTTTACTGCCTTCAACATGCAAGCACTGTCTACTTCAGCTTGATGCTCTTGACAACACCAATCTTGATTCCTGATATCTCACCTCCATATTTTTCAACTTCTTTTCTAGCTTCTCGCACCTGCAGGGCACCAAGATAACTCAAATATAAGAGAAGCAAATTACAAAAAAAATACATACAGAGCATAACTCTTGAATGCTGGGTATAAGAACCTAAAATGCTGTACATATTTCATCACAGTAACAAAAATCATCTCACCTGTCCCTTCCTGCGTATTTTGGCTTTACGGAACTTATTACGATGTTTCACGCGTGGATTCCTTTGCTCTTTCTTGCGGTGTGGAGTAAGACCCTTATTCTTGGCAATCTGATATGTGATTCCTCGCTTTCCCTCTTCCTTTCTTTCGTCCTCTACATCTTTGTCTTTTTCCAGTTCACTCTCACCTGTTGAAGAACACTTGTGAGACAGACAGCCAGATGAGAAGACCCGTCAATATGACAGAGAATCAATACTTTAAATCAAGTCACCTGTGTCCAGAAATTTTACTCATTACAAACACTCACTGAAAGGCAGCTGAGAATATACAGAATAAAGGTGTGGATCGTTGACAAGGGATGGTCCTCCAGCATGGAAGTTGGGTCAGGGGTTAACACCCCCCCTCCCATAAAAACTTAGTATGTTACAAAATGTAATCACAAAGTCTTGGTCTTGTACAGATCCTTTGGAATGATGTAAGCAACAGAAAATAAACATGAGATTTGGAACTTGGGATATCAGGAGCATGTACAGGTCAGGGTCAACGAAGACAGTGGCTAGGCAATTAGAGAAGTACAGATTAGATTTAGTGGGAGTACTGAAAGTCAAGACAACGGAGGCACCACATGAGCACAGGATTATACTTTATCTATGGAAACATAAATGAAAATTATCAACTGCGAAGAGGATTATTTTATATCAGAAACGTATCAGCAGTTAAGACAGTAAAGGCTGTTAATGGCAGGATGTAATATGCCGTGCTGACAGGTCGCTACAATATTGTTCCAAATAAGTGAGAATAAAAGTGATGACTCAACGGACAGCGTCTATGAAGAATTAGCAGGTACTCAGCCACATTCCTAAGTGCTGTACGAAAATTCTGTTAGGAGATTTTAATGCGAAACTGGGGAGCAAAAGATAATTTCAAGCCAACAAACCTGGATGAGAGTTCACATGAAAACGGTCATGATAATGGTGTTTAGAGTAGAAAAACTCACGAAATTAAAAAATCCAGTTGTTAACAGAAGAATGTGACCACAATGAAACATTCAAAATTACATTTGGACCTCTCCTGATGGGAAGGCTAAGAATCAGATGGATCATGTCTTGATAGACAGGAGATGGCACTCAAGTGTACTTGACGTTTCACGCTTCAGAGGAGTTGAATGTCATACTGATCAGTACACGGTGGTTGAAAAAGTTAGAGAGAGACTGTAAGTAAGTAAACAATCAGCAGAGTTTGATATGGATAGATTCAAAGTTAAATGAGGTCGAAGTCAGGGAACATTACGAGGTTAATATGTCAGGCAGGTTTGCAGCCTTGGCATTAGATGGCATGTGGGGACATAAAGAGGGCTTGGGAAAATATAAGACAGAATATAAAAATTTCAGCTAAAGACAATCTAGGTCAGCATGAATGGAAGCAGCATAAACCACAGTTTGATAATATGTTCAAAATGTTTTGACCAACAAAAGCACTCTGAACAGCAAAAGCTACAGGATTCAAACCACATTAATAAAGATAATTTGAATGATGTAAGGTCTGAAACTAGCAGACATTTCAGGAACAAACAAAAACAGCAAAAGGTAAAATTAATGAACTTGATATAAATGGCAAGAAAAGGGATATCAGAGACTTGTACAAATATATAAATGAATTTAAGAAGGGTTACTGGCTGAGAGACGCAGAAAAGGGTGAAAAGGGTGATCTGCCCCCAAAACCCCACAGTACTTCGAATAGGTTGAAGGCTCTCTTCTGCCAGTTATTATATGTGCATGGGGTTAATTAGGTTAGGCAGACTCGAATACACACAGCTAATGCACTTGTGCCTGAACTTACTACCTTTGGGGCTGACACAGACATTAAAAAATTGAAAAGATATAAATTGCCAGTACTGATCAAATTCCAGCAGAACTGATTCAAGCAGGAGATAGGGCAATATGTTTTCAGATCCATAAACTTTATACGGGTCATATTCTGTGCATTAATCAAATGAAAACAATACCAACAAATGCTTAATAGTACTTCGATGTAATTTTATTACAAGGGATCCTCCAACATGTTTTGGCCACTTATGTGGCCATCTTCAGGGAGGTACAAACAAGAATACAATTACAAAAGTGTCAGAACCACTCCACCACTGGAAATAATCATATAAGCAGAGTATGAATTCACGGTTAAGAGACAATTATACAAATAAGTACAAAATGTAGAGACAAAAAGTTGTTGTGAATTATACCATGATTAACGTATGGTGTGCCCGGAAAGTGCATGTGGTAAATCACCAGCAAATTAGTTGCAATGTAAACAGTACACTTCACTACTACATCCCTGATGATGACCACGTAAGTGACCAAAACATGTCGCAGAATACCTTCTAAGAAAACTACATCAAAATACTACTGTGAATTTATTGGTATTAATATTGTATCCATAGATGTATTAATTATGTTTTGAATAAGGAAGAATTACCTCGGCAGTGGAAAGAGTCAAAATTCGTACCTGCTTACAAGAAGGGTAATAAAATCAACAGCCAGTAATTCTCAAGACATATCACATTTACCAACTATGTACAAAATTTCATCAAACATTCGATTGTCAAGGTTAACTCCATACGCAAATGAAACTATTAGCGAACACCCGTGTGTATTCTGACATAACCAATCAGCTACCAACCATACATTCTGCATTTCTGTAATATTTGAGAACACATGGGAATATAATTGGGCAGTGTATCACTTATTTACAGATGTCAAGGAAGCCTATGACTCAGTTAGGGGGGAGGTTTTGTATAACATTCTCATTGAGTTTGATACGCCTACGAAACCGGTTAGGTTAATGTGTTTAAATGAAACTTATATTAATGTCTGGACCGGAAAACCTTTGCCTCATAGGTTTCCTATGATGAATGGTCTGAAACCAGGGGATGCTCTACTGCCACTGCTTTTCAGCTTTCTTTAGAATACTGCCATTAGAAAAGTTCAAGCAAACCAGGAAGGACTGAAACTGACTGGGGTACATCAGCTTCTAGTCTATGCTGATCATGTTAATTGGGTGAAAACATATGTACTACAAAGAAAAACATGGCAGCTTTGTTAGTTGCTAGTAAGGAGATTGGTCTAGAAGTAAAGTTGAGGACTGCTGTAAAAAAGAGAAACCTGCAGGTCCCTTAAAATGCAGGGGATTTCTCAACTAACTGAGGAACTATTATCTTCGAAAGAAGGATTCTGCTCCATGGAGTGAGTGAGTGAGTGAGTGAGTGAGTGAGTGAGTGAGTGGGTTTATCAGTTACTTAGCAAACACTAGATTTTCAACGTAAATTCTGACAGACAGAAAAGGCGAATATAATTTGTCACTACCAAGAATTCTTCAGCTTGAATGACTTGCAATTTACGGGCATGGCACACTAGCATTGCAGGAACAGGATAATTAAAATAGTGTAACGTTTTACTGAAAACAACTCATATCACACTGTAATTTTAATGAAAAAGTATTAAACTAATACAAGTGGAAATGATGTATACTCAACTGGAGTACACATACTGAACACATCCTTTAAGATGCTGCATTCTCCATGAGTCTCAGAGTTGCATAATTATACACATAATACCTAACATTACAGTACATGAAGCTGAATATTATCACTTAATGAAGTTCATTTGAAATTCACTATACAAAAATATGTTTCAAATAAGAGCTGTTGTTTCAAGTAAGAGCTGTAAATCTTAAAGGTATCAATATTTTACGTCCTGTACCAACATCCTGTAAATCAGCGTTTATATATAATTACTGAAACTGTACCTAGCTCCAACTTACGCAGCAGCTATGCTGCACCAACGAGAACCAGCATTAAATTTTCTGGACATAATCTGCAGGGCCCCAATGTCAAATATCAAAACAGTGATGGCATTACTCAGACCAAGCGTGAAGACAGACCGACAAGCCATCCACATGCATGGACTTAATGCAATCTGCGTAAAGAAGACACTGAGACTTGTCACTCAGATGAGTAAATTACTGCATGATTTTACAGGAGTACTTACTGATGCAGAGACTGTTATTCAATTATCTAGTTACAAACTGATTAGTTGCTCCCACTTTCAGTGTGGCAATAAGCAGCATACCCTGTACTCCAGATATGGGAAATGTAAATGACAAGTTTATTCAGATATTACCCCATATTAACCCTTTGGTGCCACAACTAAATGCCCATGGTGAAGTGCAGAAGACCACAATTTAAATGCCCTCATGTAAGGTGGCTGCATCAGAGCATATATATTTATATGACATTCGGAGTTTTGAGCATCACACCGCATTACTTAATTAGATGTTCAGCGCCAAACGGCTATGTCGTATGAAAATTTATAAACAAATTAAATTTTCAATGCCCAAATTTTAAGTTTCTGCAAAGCTTAGTGTAAAGTAACTGCCATGCTGTTTAATAACATAACAACATAATGTCCCCAGAATAAGAAGTAGAGTGATGAAAAAATGTTTTTCTTGTGACAGCTTTTAACAAATTGAATGTATTACAGGAAACCAAAAGGAGTTTCTTAAACAAAGGAATCTCATCAGCCCACTGACAGCAAGAAGTTACATACACAAAGCCCTAACATATAGTACGCTTTCTTAATGACCTGAAATAAACTCAAATTTTGAGTATTATGCAGTACTAAAATATCACTCAGCAAACAATTTTGTAATAACATTGCCCGTGAAAATATGATAAAGATATAACACAATGATCATGATACAGATATAATATTACCTGAACTGTCCTTGCTGTTGAGGTCAGCCCCTGCACTGTCAGCTGTGACACCATTCTCTGAAACAACAGTTAATCTTGCTGGCAGTTTGGTCACTCTATCATCATTTTTGCTATCCTCTCTCAAACTGGTAAGAAACCTCAGTGCTTTCTTCTTAGGCGCTCTAAAACAAAAATATAGTAACTGACACGGCATGAAACACGATCACTCAACAAAGATTTACTCAGCAACATTACTCACATGTCAGGCATTAAATGACTCTCTAGGAACAGAACTAACAAATGACACTGCAAACACCAAAACCCACCAATGGAGCAATCTTGAGCCAATTCAATTAATTTAATAACCTCACTACATATACTGTTCAGATATACAGTAAAACCCCATTAAGACATTTTTGAAAATTCCAAGAAAATCTAACTTCTTAAGCAGGAAATGTCTTAAAAGGGTAGGACCAAAAAATTCTATTTTTCAATTTTTTTGTGAACTTATTACACATGTATGTTGAACTTGTACAATCTGCAGCTGTCTTAACACACTCTCACCTGTATCTGACCATCAAACCATTTTGTTCGTAACCTTTCATTCACAGTTTTATTAACACCTTTAACTATACTGTCACTGATTTCTCATCCACAAGTTCACATTTCATTCTAGATGTTTACTCTTCCTTGAAGTATTTTTCAAGCGTCGCCTGTCTTGCTCTCTTTTCAAAAATAGTTGCAGTATACATCTTCAGATTCCATACGTTTGTTATAAGGTAGACCATCAGGGGTGGTCAGTAGTTCTGGTCACTTTCACTAACTGTGCAGTGTCTTGAATTTATTTTTTGGGATTGCTGATGTAACTTACCTGCACACAGTCACCACATGTCTCACAATCATGCAGCACCACGACGCATTTATATTACCGCCGATAAATTACACTTAAACAAGTTGTCGCATGCGAGCACCCATGCATCTGGCATTAGACTGCTTGTCCCCCTGTATGGCTGTACCTCCACACAGCTTACATGCCTCATGGTAGAACTCCATGCCAGCAAAGTGGAACCCCAGGTGACATCAACTAGTGCACCTAAGCTTCTTCAAATGTTATCGACTGCTTGAGTTCCCTCCTAATTCCCATCCGATTGAAGTTTCCACATGCCAGTGTTGACTGTTGCCACATGCAGGTCACAGAAGAGCTAGGATAGGCTTCAGCCCGATAAAATCTTTCTGTCGTCGCGACAGAGACCGAGTAGCGTGGCCTTAATGACTGCAGTCTCTACACTGGGGGAGAACTACAACACCCCCATGCCATGGGGCTGCGTTATTCTGCTGTGTGAAACTTGCAGAAATGACCTTGGAGATTAACCTGTATGAACTGACCGTGCCATTTGAATGCTATATTTTGGAAACAAAATGAATGGAAACTCAGGGAAATTGTTTAAGATTTTGATACAGAAAATGTATTAAACAGGTAAAAAAAATTATTTCCTCATCAACTTTTGTTACTTCTTAGGCGGGAAATTTTCTTACATGGGGACATATTAAAAGGGCAACATGTAATGCTAATCAAATGGGAGAATTTTGGTGCTTTTTTACCCCGACTTTAGGTGATAAAACATCTTAACATGGGATGTCTTAAACGACTTTTACGGTAGTTAAACATTATCCTCCCACCTTCATGTGGTGCCATCCCAAGACATGAACTGTGTGTGTCCATATTTCCCCATATACGCCCACCCACAGGATATACATATAACAAAAATACAACAAGCACATCACTCACAAAGTTTCTCTTTATGTAATTCTATCCATTCCCTATTTATCTCATTCACATTCATGTCCACATAATTCCACTATTATTCTATTTTCAAATGTCAGTAATTTGTGCTGTCCCAACATACTGCTGGATATTTTGAAGTACAAAAAGTACACAAAATACAGTTTCTTATTAGTACACAATGGTGAAATACTATGTGAAACCTCTGCATATACCACCCAAACAAATATTAGTATACTTCCTATTAGCAACATCTTACATTTATGTATTTTTCTGTGAGTTCCTATGATTGTCGTTCTGATACTGCTATAATTTCATTTCCTACACTTTTTAATGTATCCATCCTTTGTATTTTACGCCCCTGAAGATGGCCACATGGTTGGCCACAACATGTTGGTGTTCACTGTGTATATAAACCAATTTCAATACACTTGTGCGCATTTGTTGGTACTACTACTATATATAGTTTTATGTAACTTTCACACCTGATATTTTATAAATAAAAAGTGACAGTGTTTCCATTGACTACACTCAAACACTTTATAAACTCATTCTAAATTCATTTATAATTTCAATACCCCACATAACCAACTGTTACTGTTGTACCCAAGTAGGTGCATTGCAATTCTGAAACTCTTTCAAATGATGTGCAAGCTGTGTATATCGCTTTCTTTCACGCTCTGGTTTCATGCTAATGTGGTAAGTTACACAGATAAAACAAGACAACAAAGACTTTAACACAAAATGATCATGTTCCAACATTAACATCTAAACATATGACAATAACAGACTCACTTCGTCTTTCCTCCATAATTCGTGTTCTCCCTGGCCAATGGTGTGATCTCATCTCCATCATGCACGACAGCCAAAATGGACTCTAACTGAGGAGTCATTACTTTGTCCATTGGTTTCAGCTGTTTGAGCAACTGTCGGTACTGGTACAGTCTATGAACGACTGGATGTGACTGGACTGCTATTCGCTTAGCCTTCAGGAGCAGATAGAATGCAATGTTGACACAATAACTGGAAACAACAATGGTTTATGGATACATGAGCTCATTTGGTATCGATAAACCTCTATCCATTGTTTCTGAATGGACTGCATGAAGAAAACAATATTGTGGAAAAGTGTTAAATGTGTCAGGAATATGAGAAAAGAAATGAAAATTAAGCATTTTCCACTTAGGACTACAAAAGTAATCAACAAACAAGAGTTATTTTAATATCTATGTTTAAATCGCTTCTTCGGTACTCTTTGCAAAGTGAAAAGATCCCTCCATCTGCCCATGACATATCAGCAACTAAACCACCTGTCAGGTTTTCATGGCATCTGGTGTAGACATTTTTCACAAAAAGTTGTCACTCAAGCATGGATTACATGAAAGTTGCTGCAGTGAAAGGCATACTTTACTTAAAGGCATATAGCAATTTTCGCCTGCATTTTCACTTTTCATCTGATTTGGACAAAATTTGGAATAGATAAAGTACACTAAAATTAACTGAGTGATTGCAAGTTTTGTAAAAATCACTTTAGTGAAAGCCACACTATTACTTACGGGCAAATGAATTTCTATCTGTACTGACCAGATTTATTGTCTGATTCACGTAAGATTTGATAAAAAAAGAGCTGAATATAAAGCTGGTAAGCATTCGTGAGTTTTGTGAAAATCAGCACAGGGAAGACCATACTCTTCTTACAGGCATAAATGAAATTACATTTACACGTGTGCCAACATTCTTCATAGCATATCCCCTCACCCTTGCTGCTCTACATCCATCATCATTTGGCTAAGGTGTGGTAACATTTCTTAACCCTTTGGTGCCAGGCTTAAATGCCCAGTGTGATGTGCTGGAGACCAGAACTTAAATGAGAGATGCATAAATAAGGCCACTAAAGGCCATCATGTGTACCTGATGTTCGTCGTTTTGAGCAGCACACTGTGTGATGGGTACATCGTGGGGCATGGTGCTCAAAACGTTATGTGTCAAAGGGTTAAGTCTCATTATGGCCCTAATGATAATTACCAGCAAAGGCTGATTACTACCACAGTATGTAACAAAAACATGTTACTTCCACTATTTATTTTCTCTGAAACAATCATTCCAGAATATTGTGGGTGAGTACCAACAATTCTGAATGATCAATGTGGTAAAAAGAACACTTTGGAGAACAGTGAATCTTCTATAATTACACATTGTTCATATGGGCAAATTTTTGGGACTGGAAGAAATGAAGAATACCTGTAATGGAAAACAACTCATGCAAGAATGATGGATAAAGGTTTCACTGTACATGAAAGAGTCCAACAGGCTAGTTGTCTCTTACAAGTATGCAGTGACGCCACAAACTTACTTCAGCACAAGGTGGTACTTAGTTCGAACATAACTGTCAGCTGATGATGCTGGTATCTTTCCCTTCTCAATGAGGGTCAGTACAGGTTCAATCTTCTGCTGGATCTCTGTCATATGCACTGGAAACAAAAGAAAGTGTTCTTAATACAATGCCTGTAACACAGCAGCGCTGAGGTCATATGGAAGTGTGTGTAGTTCTTCATCCTAACAGAATGTTGGTGATCTGGTGTTACCTGCTGCCTACAGATCCCCCGAGCGTTACGCACTACTCCTCTCTGCCACAACCATGTAGCCCATTTCTGTTTTTTTGTAACTAATTCCACGGAGAAGTATTCACACAGCTTATCACGAAATTCCTCATCTTTTATGGAATCCAAAGGTTCATTACAAAGTTCACAACAGCCTAACAACAGGGAGTATTCTAGCCAGATGAATCAAAACTACATCCTCACACTGTTTTACTGATCAATTTTAATATCACACTTCCATCTATTCCCATATGCCTCAAATGGTGTATTCTGTCCAAATTTCGGCCTGCAATTCAGTACGCACTTCTTACCTCCATGCCATTTCCATCTCATTCTCTTTGATTTGATCACCTTATATCTGGCAACGAGTACACATTACGAAGGCCCTCTCACTCATTTCTTTCCACCCTCCCATTACTTCATGTCTCTTAGGCTGAGTGCCCACGGAAGTGACATTATAAATCATGTGACAATGTCAAACCACATTCTTAATTATCATACAACTCTGAAGACCTGACAGGCAGAACCCAAATTCCTGCTCTCCTGCCCAGCTAAAGATATATATGATTGGCTACTGTGGTGGAGAAATGTGAATAACACATGTGCCCAGACAAATTATTCATGATCCAAACGAACAAGGTCACTAAACACATGGAAAATGAATTCTCCAACATGCGTGAGTAAAAACATAACTCCTGTTTTGAGCTACAGCAGTTTTATTTGCTTACAGCTTTTAGTTTTGCCTTATGTTTACATTTTCACCACAAGGGAGAAGATGGTTACCAGTTTCCATGTATTCATTTGATCTGACATTTGACACATTCAGTAATCTATTTATCTGTGGATACCACTCCTTGATCCAATGACTGCAGGACCGATTTTGTGTTGGCTCGTAGAAATTCAAACCACACACTCTTCAGATCTGATACCTATTTAGACTGGACAGCACAACGATCAATAAAATGCAATACCTATCTGTCCTCACTGGCCATTTTCCTGTCTAGGCTAAACAGTGCAAAAGTCATCCATGCAGTACTGCTATGTTTGTACATGCGTAGTAATGATCAGACATTCTGAAAGCATTCTGTATTTGCTGCTTTCTCCATTACAAGCAGCAGCATCTTCTTGGGCCCATTCATGGCAGCATTCACTGTTGAAAACAGAGATCTTGTCTGGCATCAAATTATTGAAAATAGCACACTTTTCAGCACCTAACACATCCTTCGGCTCATTATCAGCTAGGAGCACTGGAAGCACACTGCTTCTCCATGTTTCAACTTCATCTTCACTGATGCACTAATTCACCACTTACGGTTTTGCAGCTGAGACCAGCCCAATTTCTGCATCTATCAATCCAACCACTCAATAAACTGCAGCATATACGGAACTGAAACGCTACTTCTTGCTTGGCCTTCTACCTGGAAATAGGTCCTGTATCCTTTACCACCTAACATTACCTGCTGGCACCAATATTTTGGAGAAACATATGGCCTTCATCTTCAGGGTAGAAGAATAAATCTATTCCCCTACCCTCAAAAATGCAGGCACTATATTGCTCCAAAAGGTTGGTAAATATCTACCAAGATAGACAGTGTCATATTCCAGAACAGCATGTTTTAATGTAATGTGAATCCAAAACATGATCACATTCAAAAATCCTTCCAGCCCCTAGTGAGGAATGAAGGTGAATACAAGGCACTGCCTGCCACCACTCCAGACAGTAAGCTTACACTCAAGACACAGCTGTGTTTGTTTCACCTCTTGCCCCATATTTTTGTATAGTTATGACATCAAAAGTTTTCTCTTATGGTTTCACAAAAATGCATCAAAATTCAGACAGAAAATTTTGGGAAACAATATTTTATCACATATGAAGCTAAAATTCACAAACACTCAACAAGAAGCAGTGCAGCATAGTTTCTACTGATCTCAGAATCCCCTAAAATCTTTGTCACTACTATCCCAATCAACACGTGCCATGAAAAACTTTCTGGTTAACCAAGCGGCTGTACATCTCATGTAAGTGAGCCTCTTTTCCTTCTCCTTTCCAGTTACCCCTCCAATGTTTGTTTACATATCTACAGGAAAACACACTGGCCTGATACACCACACAGTTATTACAGTATAGTCCAAACTTTGTCTCAGGCCTCACTGCCAAAGTCATGGTTGCAGGACAGTCTGTGTCTTGCTTCAAATCCATAACAAACACAAACTGTCCCAGCAAAATCAGTGATGCTGTGGGTGACTACCCATCTTCAAGCTTAAAAAATTACCAATTTATGTAGACAAACAAATTCCATTGTTTCTGTTGTCTGTTATCCAGTTCTTCAGCCCTGTTCCTACAAGGGCTAAGCCATTCTGCAATATATGTATGAATAGTGTGCTTATTCTTCTCTGCTTTCACTACCCTCTTTTTTTATTCACATATTTTCTTGGCTGAAGGTGGACCAAAATGTCTTTCACCTCCCCTATTACTGTGCTCTTTTGCATACTCCACCACATTTAATTTGAAACCTACAGTGTGTGACACCACTGTGTCTACCACATGTGCAGAGGGCAAATTTATTGTCAATGAACTCATGATCACTGCATGCTACTCAACAACTGGTGTACAAAACAATGAAGTTTTGTTTCTCCTTCTCCACAGATGAGTCATGTGAGAACCACCATTATCCCACCCATAAACGCAGGAACCTCATTTGCTTTGCAGGTCATATTAACACACCTTCCGACTAAAAGACACAGCAAAACTGTATACAGACTGTTCGACATGAGGTGTGCTGCACGTCATGGTGTATTATGTACCTCATTTTGAGTAAAAAATGCTATATCAACAGATGCCCGATTATCAACCGTTACACTGCTACAGCAATTTAATGTTTCAAGATACTGTATGACACTGTTCTGTAACAGTTCTTAAAACCACCTCCATGCTTATTCCCACCTCTAATTCTCTTGTGAGATGTGCAGACTTGTTTATACAGAATGGTGGAATTCATTTTAAACAGTAATCAGTGTAACATATGTGAAAATGACATCCTTTGAAACTATCTAGTCAAATGTGATTTTTTCTTCTGTGTTGTAACATAATCATGTAAATTCACATAACTAACTCCGTAACATAACTCAAACTTGATGCCTTTCTTTTGTGGTATTATCAGACATACGCTTTTATCTTCTTCTTGCGCATACAGTAAAGTAATACTTAATTTTTGCCTATGTGTTGTGGTGTTATTCAACACGTCGCACAACAGGATATTTTTCTTTTGTGGAGTTGTATTATAGATAATTTTCTTTTTATTTGTACAGTATGATAAAACATCTGTAATTTAAAATGTCTGCTTACAGCCATGCATGTATATTGAAATGCTCATACTGATGTAGGAGCACATAATCAGGCATATGTTGAGACATAATTTTGTACTCAAAATGACACATAAAATAATTTGGTACATCTTATGTGGAACATGTCATACAGAATTTAAAAGAAAAGTGCATAACAGGGTCAGGAAATAAGGTACTGGTATACAATACATAGAAATTACAAGCAGGCCTATGTACAAGTGATTACAAAATTACACAATACAGCACTCGAAGCCAGAATGACTCCCACAGTGTAAGGAAGAAAAATAAATGCTTGCTAGCCCCATCACTTTCACCATGCGACAGGAAGCATTTTTTAACTTTTATGTAAATTATTCCAATACACTGTTTGCTGGTACACAAGTGTGGTGGCACACTCACAGATCCACTGTAAGCATTTACTGAGAAAACATCTTTAGGTATACAATGAAACCTCGATCCATACAGGGATTGTGGACAGCAAATGGTGCGCAACAGAGCAATGGTTGTGGGACAAGCATTAAACATGTAACAAACATGAGAAAAGAGAAAATGAACATTTTACGTCTTGCACTTTGGCCTAAAAAATATTTAAAAACTAAGAAGTTATGTTCATACCTGTAACTCTTTTTCAAAAGACATCTGTAACAGACAACTGCTGAGTATGAAACATTACATTCCAGCAGAAAGAACACCAATTTCAAGTCAAAATGTTCTGTTTGTCACGCCCACCAATGCTATGTGGGTAAAAGAATGATGTAAGAGTTTTGTACGCAGAATGCGGTTTGGCAAAATTCATCATTGGTTCAAGTTCATATCATCACTCAACTCACTGACACTGGAAACGCCACATACAGCAAGCTCATTGTCTACAGACACATAAGAACTCAAGCTGAGATCCTTCTCAGCACCTAGCCCTATCCAGTCCTCGTGGAAGGCACCATGCTTGTGAAGTCTGGTGGATAATGCACAAACTTCACATCCACTAGAAATGACATATTCTGTGGATGAGCAGCAGAGCTGTCCACAAACAAAGTATGTGTACCTTACACACCCATGGAGGCATCAAATACCCTTAAAAACTCTACGAAAATGGTCGTGGTCATCCACAGTTTTCTTGTGTTGTATGTCACATTTTTAAAACAAAGAGGTTTCAATGATTTTTCAACCACGATTGGCACAAATAGCAAATAACAGATATAGCAGCACTAAATCGCACACCTTTTTGTCAAACTCAAGGGGAAGCGAACGGAAGGATGCTAAACAGTACTGGACCAACTGCAGAACATAGTTCACAGGTTTGCACTAACACAACTAAGCCTCCCCATTGTCCCCACTGCTCAACCATTATCCACACTTGGCCAACAAGTGATGACAATTCATAAGTTAAGAGGGATTACCAACACAGACAAGATGCCACTGTCATATTCCAAAAACTTCATGTTAGTTTTGGTACATTTTTCTCAGAAACAATCTTTCCAGGAATACTGTGGGTGAGGACCAATAATTCTGAATGACTCATGTGGGAGAAAGACATTTCCAGGAATGATACACCAATAGGACTATGGTGTTTACATGGGTGATTTTTTGGGATCGGAAGAAACAAATGACCCTTGTGGGAGAATGACATGTATGAGAACAATGGATATTAGTTCCACTGTACTTACAAAATGTAGTCATGTTAAGTTGGAAATTCTTAATGAAATCTGAAACTTGTGGATTATGCTGAGCCATCAGGGCTTGCACGTTCATAACAAGTATATATTGTTTAATATTCATAAAAGTGGGAAATGTTTCAGCATATTCATCAAATTAAATGCCACAAACATACCCAAATCCTGCCATTGAGGACTGAGATGTACATAAAAGGGAACAGAATAGCTTTGTATTCACAGAGAGAAGAGATAATCCCATAGTTCGTAAATAAAAGTAAGTAAAAGGATGAAGTTCTGCAAGAAATTCAAAGACACGTTAAAAGACAAACATAACGGACTGTTCCAGTTAAACAATATGCATGTCTGAACAATCCTGATATACATGAATGACAGTATTAACTCTACTCAAGCACCTTCCATGCAAAACGCTGAACTCTAACCAACCTTGCCATCCTACAGGTGAACTTTACCTTTGAAATCCTCAACTAGGCCAAAAAACTCTGGAGACTCTTTCTGGAACAGGGCCAATTTCTGCTTTTTGCTCAGTTTACTGAGGTCTGTCCTTATCACCTCCTCCTCCACATTCCTGTCCTTCTGGAGGGATTCCTGATAAGATGAAAATATTCAACTTCAACTTTTTTTTGTCCAACAAGTAACAGGGCACTAAATGACCAATAACACAAAGATAATGATACGTCAGTCAGGATAGGCAGTGCATGTTACATAACAAGTGGTTGATTAAAGAAGCAAGAAAGGACTTAGAAGGTGGAAAATGCAGTCAAATTAACCACAGAATAGATGGGACTGTGGCAAGAATAGGTGAATATTTGTTATAACAGCATTCCGGCTGAAATTACATGAAATATCCTCTGCAAATGAATGCTACAACAGAATACCTTTCTAAACATATCAAGTAAGAAGTCCCCTTCATCCAGCTGTTCCACCAGTCTCTTCTGAATGACTTTGGCTTCTTCTTCTTCATGTTCTGCAGCTTCCACATCTTTCTCATTAAAACCTGCATGGAACAGAATTGAACCAACATTACAAATATTCTGCTTCACAAAAATTTAAATAAATACATGATAATTTTACAACTACACTAAACTCTGGATGTCATCAGATTTTTAATATCACATACAATCATACTTCCAACAAACGATGGATTTTCTTTTGCCAGTGAGTGCTCCTAGACAATGTTCTCCTTTAGCATAATGCTAATCCATACAGAATCAATCATGTAATTAAAAATATTCACAATTTAATAGTCAGGCAAATTGAATTTATTTTATGGGAATGTCTACTTTCAGCAGAAATGTGGGAAAAATGTAACGATCCCTAACCTCCATAATCCTGATCTACATAGTCTGTATTGTAAAAGTTTCTTCTCTTCTGTCCCCAGGCTCTATGGTCTGGCAGGTCGTCACTGTCACCACCTTGCCCCTCAATGTCACTGTCAGACATCTTTTCATCTTCTCCATCAGTACTGCCATTAGATGGAAGCCCATACACTTCTTCCTAGCAATAAATTCAAAATGCCTTGTTGAATCCATAATGGCCAACTTTACCACAGTAAAAACGCTCAAAGGAAGATGCAATAGATCAGTCAGTAAAGTGACCAAATGTGATACAGAAAAACAGGGTTCAATTCCAGATAAGGATATATTCTTCTCTTCAACAGCACATCTAAGATTGCCTCTGGGTATAATAGGCACCTTCCCTTGGGAAAGGATGATCTGTTAGTGATTCTAATGCCAAGGTCTTGAACGCAAGGAATTTACATGCACTTTAACTACATGTCACCAAGGTATGGTGCTTATGCAGACCTATAACTATACTCTGCCTTAAAAATGTTGCTAAGAGTTCAAGAGTTCTACAGCCATCTGCCACAGGGACACAACAAACCCATTCTGATTTCTGATATGCTCCCATTTTTTAACACCCTCAAACCATCATTCACTTATCACCAATATCTCTGATGCAATGCTAAATAAACCCAGCCAAAAGCAAAGCTGTCCCTGTCCACACCACAGCAGTATAATCGGAAGCAGAGGTATAGTTCTACTCACTAACCTTGACAATGAGTGGTTAACTTCATGCCCTAGCTGTTTTATCCCCGAGAAAGAACCCCAGCACCCATTAAATAGAAGACTGGGTGGGCCCAAAATCCAGTCTGGATGTTCTGGACAAAAGGAAAATCCTGTCTCTACCAGGATTCAAATTCTGGGTCATCCAGCCCATAGCCTAGTCACTATATTGATTATGCTACCACGGCTCCCTTGATAAATCCAGTATACCATTAAAATCTGTAAATAAATTCCAGGAATATTAACACAACATTAACAGAAATTTAACCATATGTAATTTTTGTTTTCTCCTCCAATTTCTAAACTGGTATATACCTACACACCATTAGCCAATATAAGAGTATATCTTTATGCTCCAGCCATATCTATCCCTGGGAAAATAACCCCTGCTATCCATTTGAATCTGGATAGCAGACAAAGCCACAGAGGATATGGTAGTGAAAAGAAATTAATAACCAAGTGGAAGATATATTCATTACTCTTCTGTTTATAAAAACAGTAACTTTATGTGTGAACACACTGTGGTATAATTTTTATTACAGAAAAAAATGACAACCTGTTTAAAATATTTTGCTATGAAACGTTGCCATATACGCAGCTCAATCAATACAGAAATAAGAGTTCTGAAAAATACTTTTTTTGCGATTGTGAGTTATATAAAGGAGTTATATTACAGAGATTACACACTTTGTTGTGACCTGCATCTGTGCTGAATCTAGCTATCATCACAACTTGCATACATTCAGCCAAGTACTAGGAAATGCATGTAGTTATGAACATTCCACGCAGATGACAGCATAGTGCTGCTTCATCTTAATGATTTATTATGGCTGCAACAGGCTATCAAACCAAGTTCTGCAAATGCAATTTTAGGCATTCTAAGTTTCACTGTGTTACATCACACAAGGAACCATGTGATCTGACAAAAGTTGCTATGCCTCATCATGTTTCAGACACTTTCTCTTGTTGTTAAGTTCCCGTCATCAAAAATACAACTCTGAGTTTTGCAAAACACCACATCATGCAGGCACATGGGGTAGTGAAGGTGTATGTCCATGCATTCATGTCAGCTTCACATCACGGCTGCTTACTCCTGTGAAAAGAGTTCCCAATACCCATTGCACAGGAGGGTGGATGCACTACAGAGCTGCTCTGGATGGTTTGGAGAAGCGAAAACCCATTAATTTCTCACCTCTCCAGTGCACAAAGGCATATCCAGAAGTTCCCAAATTCACCACTAGAACTGAGAACAGCAAGTAACATAGCTTTCTGCCATTAGATGCTGTACTATCACTTTCGGGGTCAGCCAAGTAAGTTTTGTAGTCATAACCCTCTGCATTACTTCTCAGCCCGTTTATTACTGTAAACATTTGGTGTAATTCATGATTTTTTAATACCTGATATGAAGAAGCAACACCTCTGCATCAAGTTTTGCTTCAAACTTGGGGAAAATGCATCAGAAATGCAGGAAACAAACCAGGGGTTTACTGCCACAACCCAAACATGAAAGTGCAGTCCTCTCAGTGAGGAGGAGGAGGAGGAGGAGGAGGAGGAGAAGACATCCTCCCCATGGCCGAAGAACACGTTATATGTCAGTTCAAACATCAAGAGCATGATGGTGATCATTCCTGACTGTATGGGCAATGGTCATCAGGAATTTACTCCTACATGTCAAATGGCTGATCAGTTACTACCAGGAGGTTTTATGTCTGAGGGAGCAAGGCCACAAAAAATGTCCAAAACAATAGTGGAACAACTGATTGATATACTACGACAATGTGCCAGTGCACACTAGTACATCAGCACAGCAATTTTTGGGCACAAACAACATGGCTGTGATTACCCACTCCTCCTTACTCACCTGGCTTGGCACCTCGTGATTTTTTCTTGTTTCTGAGAATGAAACTGCTGACATTGCTACACAAAATTCCAATAAGCCAGTTCCAGCCATGCTTCCAGCAGTGGCAGTAATGCTGGACCCATTGCATGAAGTCAGACAGGGACTACTTTGAAGGTGATGACAATGAATAATAACATGTGTATGAGAATTTGCTGTTAGTTACTCAGTCTGGGAACTTCTGAATACACTCTTGTATACTGAATCAACTGCCCTGGTTCCCTGACTGACCTCTGTGTAACAAGAATCGATCCTTCCAGAAGGAACACCAAAATATATCTGACCATCAGCATATACAAAATACTTGCAAAACAACAATCACAACCAGTGTTTCCTCAGTTTAGTCCCTCTATAAGCATTAATATACTCAAAAGGCTTACATGAATGATAAAATGTATTAAAATGTCTCTCTCTCTCTCTCACACACACATACACACACACACCACTACCATCAACTGTGACATCATGATAACCACTGCAGACAGGTGGGCCTACAGCTTAAAGCAGGCTGACGCGTTCATCACATTCATCCAGCATATAATAACATGGCAATCCTTTTTAACAAGTTACACCATAATGTTTGTTGAGAAATTTCAGTACTGTAATTCAAAACAGGCACCAATTTTGGTTTCCAGTTAAACCAAACCTACATATTACTCCATTACACTGCATGCTGGGTAGCCCATTTAAACCTCAACCTACTTCGCTTTGGTGGCAATACTTTACATTTCCCACAGTGAGGCCAGATATGATTAAGCATGATATATTTACACTGACTGTGAAAATCATGGACATGAACTAACCTCACTTTTATCACTATCTGAATTCACCTCTCGTCTCACTTTGTCTAGCAATATTTTCTCTGTATCTGAACATTCATCTCCTGAATCTGATGGCACATATGGGACATCTTCCATTCTACAGTAACAGAAACAGCAACATACATATTAGAAAATATTGATATTATGCTCTCAAAATGATGATGCCAAATTGTTTTCTGGTGTTGGCACCAACTGAAAGAGCTCTGTTGCGTCAATATCAGCAACACAGCTCTCTTTTATACCTTGTATTTCATACAGTTTTTAACCTAAATTCTATAAATAAAAAGTACACTATTAAGAACAGAGCCATCTGTTCACTAAGTTTCAAAATAATCCACTTATTTTTAGGCAGCTTAGTTTAGTATCCTTTTTAAATTTGTTCACTTTTATTTTAAATGTTAGTGTATGGAATAAGTCATTTTAAATATCTGCATGTCAGTTGAGCACAGTATGCTACATAGTTTCAAACTGACTGTGCATGAGTATAGATCAGCAAACTGTTTGTTTCATGGAACACAGGCCTATCTGACTGCTCATGAATGGGTTAATATTCCATCTTCAAGTCACTGTGAAAGGAAAACAAAAAAGAAACATTCAATGAACTGGTCACTGCAGTATCAGACCAAAGACAAATTTACTTCCTTCTGCTGTGAGGATTTGAATGTGACATTTTGAGTCCTGTAGTTTCATGTCTTATGCCTGGTGTTTGCTCCACACTTCAGTTTGTGCAGTCAAAGCAATTAAATACATTTGGCAGGCACTGCTCTGTCATACTACTCAAGATGCTGGCCTTCCTTCATGTGTGTGTTACTTACCAGTGCATCAGAATGGCAAAGCACTGAACATGACATAACACAACTGACATACGCCCGTTCATCTAAAGCACTATACAACGTTATGAACGTTATGAGGAGGCTGATTCTTTCATGTACTCAGATTTCTGCATTTCAGTGACAACAAAAATGAACCCAAGAAGACATACGAAAAATATGGCCAACTGTAGAAAAGAGAAGCTCAGTGGTTCATAAACAAAATATTACAGCCCAACTAAACATTTTGCATCTGAAATTATTGTGCTCTGCAAGGGCAGAGACATTTTCAAAAAATATATATTGAAGAAACACAAAAGGTTTGGCATAACAGTTACAAGCTATGTGATTCTAAGAGATACATGTCTATGTGCAATATTCAGGCAGACATAGGAAACAGGTGACTCCCTCAATCACAGCTACTGATGCAACTGTAACTGGACTTACCACAAGGACTGACAAGGTGGGTCACAAGTTGTGTGTGGACAACTCATCACCAGAGTTATTTGATGACTTACATACTGAGAAAATAAACTTCTGTGGGACTGTTAGACCAAACAGAAAAGCAATGCCTACCAGTACTGGACAGAAAATGAAACTGAAGTGGGGGGACACAGATGCTTGGGTGGGGATTCATGACAGCCATGGCATGGAAAGATGCAACATAAACATGCTGACAAACATGCTTTTTCTACCAGCAAAGGGTAATTTCAATAATGTGCATGGAAAATCTCTGAAACTGGCCACAGTATGAGACTACACCAGATGTATGGGGTAAGTGAACAAAACTGACTGCATGACAAACTGTTACTCCATTAGCAGATGGCCCTCAAAATGGACAAAGAATCTATGTTTTTGCCTTCTGGATTTTATCATTCTCAACTGTCTTATCATTCTTGCCTCTTGTAGTTCAAAATTATTACACTGCCTATTCATGCTGACACTGGTGAGGGGCCTAACAGAAGAGACAGGAAGGGTGCCAAGCCACCATCTTTGGTGGCTTGACCACCGAAACATGTACGGGTGATATTACAACACAATCTATATTTATGGGCAGTATGTACATTTGTTGGTCTGTCTTGGAAGTATAGAAATATGCACGGTGTACAATATATAAAATTTACTGAGGCACCGTTCTCCCGTTCGACTGTTAAAGCCTAACACAAAATTGACCCTGCGCTCAGTTACGCACAACACCAAGACATGCGCGGCAGCCGGGGTAGTGCGTCGGCACTGCTACTTTGTATTCGTTCAGACTCGACTATTCCATGGTTCCCCATAGTTTTCCTCAGACCCTCCACGCAAACGGCGGAATACGTCAACGCAGGCTACGACGACTTCTTTTCACATCCTTCTCAATTCATGATTCGCTCCTCAACCAGCCACATGTAGTGAAGAGGTTAATAATTTACTTTGACGCTGTCTGCAAAGCATGAAATGCAGACGTCCTTAAGCAAATGTTTAACGTCGTCACTACATGTGACCAGACAGAGTAATTCAATCTTCGTAACCAGTTGAATGTACAGTAACTTACCTCTTCCTTTTACTCATTATTTTATTAGCGTGCGTTTATTTCCAAACAAATGTTTAACTACCAGACGACATACACCTCACCTTCCCAACCCTCGAGTGCCCATGCGGCCACGTGACCACGGCACAGCTCAATGCCCATGGCCCCGCATCGGGAACTAGCGTCACAAGTGGCGGAAAGCACAGATTAATACCCCCTGCATTGTGGCGCCAGATTGACGGCTAACAAAGGCACTGCGGGCAAGTTGTCTCACGTTATGGAAGTTGGGATGATATTTCAAAGTTAACGTATGTGGTGTTGAGTATGTACCAGATTTTCGTGAACTTTTTACATTTCTGAATTTTTAAGGCGTTTTCAATGTATTGTTAAAACAACGTAATTTTCTACAGATTGTCAACTTCGTGGAAACGTACAAATACAGCGCTACCTGCGGCGCGGTCGTGCGTTATTATAGCCGGCACCGCTCAGTGGCCTGTGGATTAAGCATATTCCCGGTGGTAACTAATGAAGCTATGTAGTATAAGAACAGCCAAATATCAGCTGCCTCATCATATCATCTCCACCCCGCCCCCTGCCAATTTCTACCTCTAACAAAATTGCAACGTTCGAAAATTATTACAAACCGACTAAATACACTTATTAGGCGCTACATTTCGTTATATTACATTATATTTTTTCCAACACACTTCCAATTTCAATTCCAATTTCAATTTTATTTTCTCATTCAGTAGACCCTTTACAAGGGTTAAAATAACCCACAGGATGTGGAACTAGTCCAATAAGTCAAATAAGAACAATGTATAGTCATATTACACAAAGTTGCATATAATGTAAAATAATAATGTACATTTATTGCCTAATATGTGTATTCAGTTAGCTCGTGATAAACAGTGACAGAATGCATGGAAACCGCAAAATGTTAACATCCAAAATTTTAGTCTTCTGGGGAGTGGGACCATGTAGCGTAATCTGACTGGCGGCTGCTGAGGTTTCGGTTAGGATATACTGGCCTGTACTACATTTGACGGCCTGTGAAGAAACACCCAGAATGCTCCTCCAAAACATCATAACCACGTACAGACTACCTAGTGTCCTAAGCCAGACCTGTTATGAACCCCCACCAGTTTGAGCACCTCAAATCCTGTACCAAAGAATATTACAAAAAACTGAAGCGTGGATGGAAATGTCACAATGGAAAAACTGAATTATAGATGAGCAGTATATTTTTTACAGACACAGTATTTAATATTACATACTTTTTCCACCAACTGTGTACACTGTGTTTCACATTTTGCCTCTAAAACAAACTGAGGAAATGAGATCTGGAACACTTCCTGAATACAGACTTTAACCTTTTAAAGCCTAGTGGTAACTTTACATACCACCAGGTTTAACATTAAAAAATTCTACGTGGTGCCCACACTGCGTTTATGTGTTTTGTGTGGATCTCAAAACAATCAGCAACTTTTGCCTTATAAAACATTAAGAGACTGGTTTTTATAACCGAAGTGAAGAGTGTTTACAGCGCGGTACGCACTGAGTCATTATATAAAACAGATACGCTTCGTCTTTAAGGCTTAACAGTATACATACACATTTTTCAGGTCAGGACTACATATGATGTATTTCAAAGTTCTACTAAAATTATATCACAGGGACTACCATATACTCAAAGCTACTTACAATTTTCAATGTCCTCAAAGTAGAAACAACTGCCTCCATTGTACACAACTGGCACCACATGAAATGAATGAAACATCTGTGCCATAACTATGATTACATAAATAAAAAACTTCATTTCTGATGGTGACATTTTCTTCACAGTACACACAGCACCAATACACTAAACTTGTAGCACTGCCCAGAGTTATACAACAACCAACACACAAAATGTAACTTAAAATACCATTTCAAGAAGCTGAGTACATGTACATAAAAGATAATATATGATAATGTACAGATTATGAAGAATGTGCATTGCAGTTCTGTACATCACAGCTATCAAGTTAAATGACGACATACAATGAGGATGAATTATTTCACAGAAGTATCATTCTTTTTCAACATAATCCTAGCATACATGAATGCACTGGTCTCATATTGGCATAGTTTTTACATTCATTTCCCAGGAACCTCCAACTTTTTACCTTATCAACACCATTTCTCTGGTGTTCCAAGGCACTGAATTCAACAAAACTTTAAACAGTTCGTTGATGATAGAAAACACAGACAGTTCTCAAAACGCTGGTTTACTTACTATTCAACCACCTTATGTGGCTGCTAGCTCCAGAAATTTTATTGTACTCAAAGAATATGTAACACTGGTATGTTACTTCTGTTCCCTTGTCCTGCATGTGTCTGCTCAAGATTGACAAAATGGCATAACGTTGAAGTACTAAATGGAGGTACTTATTTAGTCTAGAGACTGCATATTTATTCACTAAACAAAACTTAGAATTTTTTATGTGTCATGCAAATTTTCTTTGTAATGAGAATGTGAGGTTTACTCCAAATATAATGCCTTCTGCCTTTGTTTTACTCCCTCCACTGGTTACAATGTGTGTTGTTGCTGTTCAGCAGATAATTGTATGGAATAAAGACCACAAATAGTGTTCAAGAACTGCTGTTCCAAGTCATATAACAGCTGGGAACACATTAGGCCAAGCAGTCTAAACTGTTGATATGGAGACTGTGGCAGCCTCACTAGCTCATGGAGTTAATCCAAATTGTACAGATCATCTGCATAGATCCGTTCTCCATTTGGCTGCATGCGAAGCTTAATGTAATATTGTGAGGCTTGTTACTGTTTCTCCTTTTGTAAGTGTGCTGCTTTGTTTTGTGGGTATGTATGGTGGAATTACAAAACTGGTGAATTCATTCACTGAAATGTTCTCATCTGTTTGTCATAAAGCAACTGGGCTGAAGATGTTTTGCTTCTGGATTGTCTTGGGAGCCAATTAGATTGAATCCATGCAGGAAACTGTTGAAATTCTATCTGAAATTAAGGTGCAGCCATTGATTCCACATGTCATCTAACTCACTGATCATCCTACTATTTAATGCTGCATAGTCTTAGCTACAGACAGCGTTGGAAACCTTTATATTTCCTGCGTTTGTGTATGTGAATGCTTGTGAAAAAAATCCACCCATAAAATTCATTTTATATATTTAGGCAAAAAGGAAATTTACTGCATTTTTGAATTGCATAATCTCCATTTTATTTTCCACAAAATGTCATTTCAGTCATAACTTTTTTTCTGTTCAAACAACACTCACGTTTTTCATAAACACTGCACTAAAATTTAAAATACCAACACAGTTATATAAAGGTTAGGTAAACCATATACAGATTCATTTGTTTGTCCATGTAATTCCAGCATTATTTCCCTTATATGGGAGTTGTTCAACAAATCTTTAATCTTCAACTGATATTTATAATTTCATTTGCAACACTATTTATTTATATGGCCAAACACCTGCATCACATTCCCACTGCCCCTCAACAGTCCCTGTTACTGAATGATCCTGATACGTGGTGCGATCCTTTGGCATTTTGCATATATACCTATCTAGCGCCTGCCACCATAGCAGAGTTCTTGTCTAATACACTGAAATATCTGTTTCATGAAACACTTTACCAATTTATTTTGATTGCAATTAATATTTTCACTTTGGAATTGTTGGTATAACCTTTTAATCTGCAACGAAAGTGTATCAGTTGAAGTTATGTGACTTAGTATCCAGTTGTGGGATGTGACAATGGACCCTCTTGACTTTCTGGCTAAAATGTATTTTCTTTCATCTTTTGTTCACATTCAGGCATAACAGAAATGTGTGAAGGTTTGCAATGGCACCAATATTTTACAGGAGTCAAGCTTTAAGTCCTGTCAGAATGGTGTCTAGCACATCAGAGGCTTGAAGGAATGAGGAAGATGCTCATTGTAAGTGCAATGAAAACACAAAAATTTGCAGCAGAAGCACATCACACAAATGATCTGGTGCACTCAAATTTTGCAGTTTTTACTTCACCTGAAAATGCAGCTCATTTTACATTGGTCAATATTTCACAATATTATGAGTTTGGCAGCACACCATGCATACATTATCTTATTTCTATAAATTTGGTGCTTGTAATTGGCTATATGCATGCAATCATGTTTATAGTTTTCTCTGCTAGATAGCTCATAAGCTTCTGCTGTGTGAACTATGCTTTAATGTACACTCTGTCAAGATCAAGTCACCTAACATATCCTTTACTGTGTCCTGCAGTTGTGACTGCATGTGTCACAATGGCATACACAACAATCGTGTGTGCACACATCGCAGAACTGTGTGCAAAATGGGGAGGGGAGATTGCAAGTTGTAAAACTAATTGAAAAAGGGAAGAACTAAAATAAGTTCAAAATATATTAGCCAAAGCCATCACACACATGGTGATTTGGAAAATTCACTTCAGTGGGAATCAAATACTGGCCATCTGCATCTTAAGTATACATCCTGCCAGCTAGCCTACTGTGGACAACATAAGTGCACCCTTACTCATACAACTTCTGAAGTAACAGTACAGAATGTGAGAAATAAACTTGCATATCACAGAGAAATTATTCCTGACTGATCACCTGAACAGTGGGGAGCCGCCTTGAAATCGTGCAGAGTTGTATATGCTCCATACTGGTATTGCCCAGAAAATTCAAGATTGTGAAGGGTGCTAATCTTATCTTCAGGTAAATACAGTGTTTTAATCAGGAAGTCAAAAGGAGGGTCTGCCACCATACTGCAAAACAGGATCTGAATCAAAGCATTCCTTCTGAAGAGGCCCCCTTCTCACCATGTATGTTTTTGTCACCAGATGTCAGTCTGTGTGCTCAATATGGCATTTGGCACATTTACAGGTGTCTGATTTTGTTAGATTATTAAATATCGGGTACTGCATTAGACTTGGCCATGGCAAGCCTGTATCATGAATTATATTTATGGTTCATGACTTTGTAGGCTGCAGTTGGAGAAAGAAGCCAATCCTAATACCAAAGATACTCTCAGAAATACACCACTTCACCTTGCTGCATGTACCAACAATGTTGCTTTTGTCACCCTCTTGCTTAAGCCAGGTGTTTTAGAGTTACACAGAACATATGCCTGTTCTGTCAGAGCACAATCGACTTATAGTAATATTACAACATGTAATTGGATTGTACAGTTTCAAAGTACACAGTCAGCAGTATTTATTAATGGAAGTTGTCAGCGAGACAAGCAAAAGGCCTGTAATTTCTTTCCGCACCTGTTTGGAAGTATCGAGTTCAACCGTTTACCACCCGATATGGCATAACATCCTAGCAAACTTTAATCTTCAGAAACAGGAAACAGAGAAAATTACAGGACAGGAAAATTACTCAAGGTCAACGTCATAGAGTAAATGATATTTATTTTTTTGCATTTACAGCACTTACAATTCCTCATTTTTATCTTCTTCATCTCAGCCTGTATCTTTAACATGCGTGTTACACTGCTGTTGAATCTGGATGCTTCACATGCAGCAAACTGCATGTTAGATGCTTTCACTAGCTAGTGATAATGTTCTTTGTTCAGACAGAGTGTACGACAATTCTTATTTCAGCACAACCAGGTCAGCCAGCCAGCGTATATACCAGTTATTTGAAGTACTTGTACACTGTATGAAAAAAGGCAGAACAGAATTCTCACTAATAATTATTGTAACAATGTGGTAAATTCCAGGTTAAGTGGGAATGGCAATAACTGCTCAAAATTTGGGGTTAGGTCTTCTGCAATATGATACTGCATCACCAGGTAATATGGTCCAGATATTTTGAAGGCACATGGTGCACTGTGCTCTTCCAAAATGTCATATTCCACAAGAACAAAGTCCACACACACAGTGCCATGAAAACCTCTAGACTTAACACACAAACTGAGTTATGATCAATAAGTAGTTTTTACCTAGAGAATACAGTTCTGCACGCGCACGTGTGTGTGTGTGTGTGTGTGTGTGTGTGTGTGTGAGAGAGAGAGAGAAAGAGGGAGAGAGGACCACAATCAACTACCCTATGATGGGATGCACTGGTGGGCTCTTGTAAACAGTAATGAGCCTTCACATCCCACACAACTGGGTAATTTGTTAAGGAGCTGTCAGTTTCTAAAAATGTACTACATTCCATGCACTTAATCAGTTTGTTTTAAATAGCAGTTAAGTGGAAGAACAAACTGGCTTTTGGAATGTGTTCAATCATAGCATGTGCATGCAGACATAGACTGTTAAAATTAGATTTCAAATGTGATAATTTTCCCCACACCTGGAATTTATTTCCCACTATGTTGCACTGAACGTTGCTGTGGAGTGTGTGGCCCTCCTGCATCGTAGTGAGAATTACCCAGTTCAGGCACGTGCCTCAAGACTTGCAATCCTGTCTAAAATTTCTTTTACTGTCACTTCCAAGTCAGGCCATGAATGCTTCCACACACTTTCCATTTCATCATTCACTAATCTTCTATTATTTTGTCTGTATACAGATAAGCCACATTAAATAAACCATACATAAATACATGACATGAGTACAAACCAGCAGGTACCTTGTTAATGTGTTGTAATAACTTACATCCATGATCTCAGTGACTGTGTGGTCTAAGGCATAGGTCTGCAGCCACTTGATTGCTGAGATCGTGGGTTCAAATCCTGCTGAGGGGATAGATGTAACAGATGGTGTGTCTGATTGTGTGTGATCTAAAAACCTCAACCACGAGGTGGCCTGGGCCAGATCTAGGCTGTTGTGTCACAGACAGAAAACTTATATACATAGGCAGAAGCATACAATGGTAGATTTAATATTATTTGTACCATGCACTTTGCTTGTAACCATTTATGAACACTCACATATGCACATAATAAAATTACAACTTATACATAAACATGTTTCAACGATAAGTCGCCATCATCAGGGAGACATACATGCAAAGGGAAACAAAATGTTAGCACTCTGATCTCATATGTACAGTGTTAAAATATATGAAATATATAAATGTGCAGCTCTAAATATAATGATCTGGACACTATGGCTAGCATGCCGTTAAAATGTTCTTAGTTAAAATTATTTTGTATTCCACAGTTTATAATGCAGTGTATGTATACAAACATCTAATCTTCATGTTTACCATTTAAACAGGTCAAGTCTGTGCAGCTGTGCTGACACGTCCTGTGTAGGTGGGTGCAGTATACTACACCTCGTGTAGGAGATGCAGTTCAAAACATGTAGAACTCTCTCACAGCAGTTCACTACAGATACACCCATGGCTAGTTTAAAATGTCCCTCCTCCCCTCAAGCTAAAAGAAAAAGCAGCTGGCCACTTTGTTATGGTTAGTTCATTAAGGAAACGAAAGGTATCCCTATGAAACAGCATTTGGAAGCATGGATACGAAGGTATATCCTTTCTAATATGACAGCCTTGCATTTAGAACATTCAGTTATGAATTGTGACTGATGCAGCAGCTGTCTTGACTCTGGGTGAATGCTGAAACAGTATCATCAATCAACAGCAGACAGCAACATCCCTAGTTGTTCTGATTCATCATGCATAATATTGAACACTGAATAATCTCAGCAGTTGATATGGCATAATTAATAACACCTAGGAGGTTATGAAAGGATGACAAGGAATGTAGACAGAATTTTGTTAAGATGAACAGAGGACACTATTACAAAAAGCATCTGCAAGACAGAAATAAATGACACAGTAACACTAAAATGGATTATGTGAAGTGGATGTGAGAATAAGAGGTGGATGAAAGTAGCTCAACTGCTTGGATGGTTTTTACATATCAGGGTTCTGTTCAAAGTGCCACAGAAGCAGGAAAATCGGGCAATAATGAATGTGAATAACTTCCCTTTGGAATATTGAAAATGTAGCCATTTTATCAAGAGGACTGCACAATCACTCATTATCCAGTTTCAAACAACTGGAACTTCAGCTGCAAATATTCTTCTATACTTTAAGCTATATGTACACTTACATGTTATCAGCTAATTTGATACGTTAATATCTAATTAACCGATCAAGGCACTTAGTTAAATATTAAAACCCATTTATTACATGCTTTCTTATTGCTAGCAGACTTACGTGTGAAACATCAGGTCATCAACGTGGTGATCACAACAGTTGGAAGGTGTGTACCGCCTTCATCTCCAGTGGTCACTCCGCCAACTTAGCGTCACGTTCCAGAAGACCTCCCAACTGTTACTCACTTCTTACCAGAGGGCAGCACATTATGTTTTACTTAGAGACCATCGAAATTAATTCTAATGTCGATTGTAAATGGATATGTAAGTCTCATGGAATGTGGATGCACTCATTCTGCTACAACAGTGAGACGTTTCCTGGCAGATGCGCACCCAGAATTCTTCATGGAGGCTGGTGGGGGCTGACCCTCCGGCCATATATAATTTATGTTTGATTTAGAAATTGTTATAAAAATGATATCATGAGTATAACTGCAACATAACAGTTTGCAACTGTATTTACATACACACAAATACAACTACATATTCTATGACTCAATCACAGTGTCCAATCTTCTTGATTTTTTAATTTTATTAGTTTATTTTTCAAAATTCTAATGTATGCCTACTAGTCATCAGTCGATTTCGGTGCCTGATTTTGGCTACAGGGTGAATCATATAAAACTTTTGACGTCATTGTGCCTACAAAATCTGTTTTCTTATATCGTTTTTCGGGGGTTTGGGGGCTGCAGCCCTGCAGCCCACACTCCTCTCCCCTTGGGTGCGCCGTTGCTTCCTGGCTAATTACGGCAGGATGGAGACCGACCACCCACCTCACTCCCCTGCACTCTGAAGTGCAACCCGCCCTCAAAAGATTTTGGGATGTCGAGGGCATCAAGGAGAATCTAACCGCCAAAACAAATGCAGTTCTTTTGAACACAATGGATGAATGTTTTTGGAAATTCTTGAGAGATGCAATAAGACCGCAAATGATGTACGCCGTACCAAGGCGTTCTTTCCCATCAAAACGACATATGGTTAAATAAAACCTTCCCTTCGACTAATTTCAGGGACCTCACAGAATCTCAGCATCATTATGTGCAGCTCTCTGACGCCAAATTTCAACCAAATCGTAAACAAACGTGGAAAGAACGGATAGAAATTCATTTACGCCTCTAAGTGAAGTAAAGCCTTTAGTTCTCTGATACTCACAAAACTCACAACCACCAAATACTTTTTTGTGGACTTCCACAGAATTTTATCGAAACTGGACGATAAGTGCAGAAAATCGGGCCTTTCATTGACGTCCTTACGTAAAGTATGCTTTTGACTGCACATACTTTTACGAAACACACAAATCGTTGAGTGGCTTTAAGAAGGGACCCACTACACCGAATTTTAACACTACTGGACGAAAAATTAAAGTATGGGCACAATTTTACTTACACACTTAAGTGACGTACGCCCTTTTCTGTACCGATTTTTACGGAACTCACAACATTCCACGACGTTACACTCTTACTCCTATATCAAATTCCACCAAAAACGGTCAAGATATATGGAAATTACAGGCAAAAACTCATTACGCAAGCAGGTAAAGTGTGACTGATACTGCTCTGACTTTCGCGAAACTCGCCCTCCAACATTTTGTAAAGAACTTCTATATCGAATTTAACGAAAATCCGACAAACTGTATAGTCGCCGATAAGAGGTCACGCATCGATGTAGTCTCCAGAGGTGTTATTTTTGTGACTTCTTAAATACTGTTAAAAAATTGCGACGTTGCAGTCAGCACAGCTTACCATGACGAAAAATGAAAATTCTGCTATTTCATGGTCATCTGTTCTCACAGCATCAGCCTCATAATCTTGCAGTTTCACAGTTTAGTAACCCGTGTCTTCCCTTCAACTGTGTCAGGAGAAATACTTGCTTTAACAGGGAATGCAATGTAGCAGGATAGGAACTGCATGCACAATAACTACTCATCGGTGACAGTATTTTGAATTCTGTATTTCCATCAACTGACATAAATCATGTTACAGTCACTTACCATAAATTATAATTACACAGCAGCCCATCCTGTAAGTAATTAAGTTACAAGTTGCATTTTAGGTAAGAACTGTTTTACTTTTGCGCGTAATTTACAAACACTGACATATACGAAATAAATACACTTACGTACAAGGCGCCCTTCACACTACGGGAACTGGTATGACAAAGTTCGATACAGTGCATTATTAGGAAACAATACTTTACATACGTATTTAACTAATGCACTTTTGTCAGGACTGCCAACAATGCTGGGCTTCTCTGCATGGTTTTTACTGTACCAGAGGGATTATAGCTTATCTACTACTTTCATTATTCCCAAAGCTTGTTTAGTGCCGCCATGCGGGGCACTGCATGGTACTCCATCTGCCAGCAGCAACACGACTCACATCCACCAACAGCAACGCCAGAGTCACTGCAGCAGTGCTTAGCAACACAGATGTTCTTGGCAAAATACTGTTAAGTCAGCAAGTACCAAACAAAAGGTTAACAAACAGAACGTACATTCGAGCACTTAGCGCCGTATCTATGCAGTGATTAACGCTTGCTAGCCCATTCTGCATTGAACTGCTGTCACTTCAAAACGCACACAAACCCACATGTTGCGGCCAAAACGTCAAGTTCGATTTCAGATTTGGCCGGCAACTTGTTTCGAGTTTGACAGGTCTGTTCTAGTGTTACACATACATTAGCAAGCAAAACATCTGTAACGCCAGAAAACTGGATGCAGCAGTACGTGACACGTGAGACGGATACACAACCTGAACGACACAATTATACCAACTGAATCACAAACTGACTGTAACAAACTGTGCAGGCCACAGTCTACATAATTGTAAAGAATAGGAAGTGACTACAAGTGCCTTATTTACTGGGAAATTCAGTGAGGCTTATTTATGAAAAATAATTAGGCAAAAAATTAAAAAATAATTTGCTGGTCAATCATGTGTAAACCCTCTGCAATAAGCGTTTTCAGTAAATTAACCGATCATTCATGATGGTCAGAGGTCCTGGCTACACTTATAATGGCAGCCGGGATCCCATAGTTGATATAGCAGTGTCTACTGAATCTTCAGGTTCCATAAACCGAAAGAATTTCTTTTTAGTAGAAACACAATGTCCACCGACCACTGCTTGGGGAATACTTTACCTGTAAGTAATTCAGCAAATTTCCCACACTGATCAACAACCTATTCTAACAATTATGTAGACTTCACACATCGCCTACTGTGTTTCTCTCTGCTCATTTCTGTTCTTATTAACATAGACTGTGCCCAGTGTCCATTCTTCGGTCCAACACATTCACTATCATTTTAAAACTGCGTCACGTTTCTTACATACAAGCATGTACGCACATTATGAAATCAATTACAGTTTTTATACACAAATGTGACATACATGGTAAATTAGTTCACATTTACAAACAATTTAAAATTATGTACAGTGCCATTCAGCACCTGTTACATACGTACATTGCTCACAACATTTTGCCAACAAAAACATTCAACAAGAGTACCATAATGCTTCAGGGTAGTGACTTGACACAAACAGCCCAGCCGCCTGTAACTGTGTACAGTAACAACACTATAACTGGATATCGCTTGTCAGGCCTAGTTCGAGTCCAGCCTGGGAAACTCTTTAAAAAATGATAACAGTACGTGCGGCGAAAGTTTCGAGTCCCTCGCCCCACTAGACGAAAGTCAAAAGAAACCCTGTGGCGGGGGAAGCTGTGGTTTCCAAAACAGAGCTATCAGAAGGGAACATGGCCCCACTGTCTACAAGTGACGACTCACTTCACTATTTACAGCAGTGTTTCCCTCCCTCAAACCTTTCTAGAGTCACTTCAAAGGTCAACAGCTAATTAAAGTTTGGGATGGAGTCTGAACAGTTATGTTCCCCACACCCATAAATTAGTTGCCTTTCCTTCGTTCCCTAAGACAAAACCCTGCTGTTCTTGTTTTTTGTGCGCCTCTGAGATGACTGGAATTCTGTACTGTGAAATTGGAGTGTTACAGTAGGAGAATGGTAAGTATATTTAGTTTTCTTTATCAAATAACCAACACGCTTTTGTCTGTGTGCTTGTAGAGCGAACGCTGATCAGACGAACGCCTGACAGTCTGTAATATTTGCACATATAGAGCAACAACATTTCTTCTATTCTGTAGTGAGTCATTGATCTTTGTGTTTGCCAACCGACGATCGCCATTTACGCCATCTGATCATTTCCTGAATTATAAGCAAACCGCTCGGCTAATACATTCAGAATTACCCGCCAACATCTGGGGTTACGACAAATTCCTCATCAGCTCTCATCTTCTAACTTAACGTTACTTTAAGTGTGACTTGTTGTGTACAATTGTGTGCTGTTAGTGATAGATACTTCAAGTCGAACATGATATTAGTGGAAGAGGGTTTAACACACTCTGCTGTGACTGACCTCATGTAAAATTCAATACTAGCGGATTAGTGTGCTAATAATTGTGCTGTGTATAACATTCAGTGGATTAAGGTGCCACTAGTCGTGCTGTGTGCGATAACTGAAGTGAAACTGTATTAGGCATCCTAACAAACAGATTTTCGACATCAGTACAAGATGCACTATATCCGCAGCAATACTGCCGTACACGCACCCACAATATCCTGGACGAGGCAAACGGCATAAAGGACGTACCTGCGAAGGCAGATATCGTGTGTATGACGATTTGCATAGTCTCCCTAGATTTGACCTCCGCCTTCGATCGAAAATCACACGAATACATAAATTACATCCCAGGTCAACATGGATTCGACATTCATGCCAGACATCTCATTGTACAATATGGCTTCACGCGACAAATACACGGTTATCTTTCTCCCGCAGTACCAACAACATGCTCCATGCGTCAAGGCTGCCCACTTAGCATGCTGATCTATGCGTTGATGCAGAATCCACTCCCAATCACAACAGGCAATGATCTAACTGGCATAAGACTGACCCTGGGCTCCGCTAAAGTGACCTATTTCGCATACGCGGATGACGTCACAGTAATATTAACGAGCACAAATGACATTCATAAACTGGAAGCCATAATACAAACGTACGAAAACGCAACGGGCGCATCCCTGAACAAAGGAAGATCAAAAGCACTACCAGTCGGCGACTGGGACATGTCAATAGACGTCATGGGAATGCCATACATCTCTGAAGTAAAAAAATTGGATACTACATACCAGGCAACAGTAACCAATACCAACCGCAAAACATGACCTCCGTTTGCAGTCGCCATGAGTCATTTATTGAAGACAGTAACCTGAAATAACAAAAGTCCGAAGCGCCTGTCGTGCAGCCCGTAACTTAGTGCGGATTTACACGTGAGAGTATCTCTCTGCTCCTCTACAGAGGCGCTCTCTCACGTGTAACCGCCTTCGACAGCCGAATCGCCAAGGTCACGGTAACTTGCGGCCAGCCGGCTTGACAGAACTTCCTGTGTCTCTGCAAACTAGCGTCATGATTCCTCTCAGCTGCAATCTCAACTACAACAGGAAAACCGCTACAGTTCCGAGTGTAACTGCAAACATGGCAGATCGTAAAGTTTGGACATGAGAAGAAACTATGCAGCTCATAAGTTTATATGAGTCTCAACCGGAGGTTTGGGACAGCCGGCACATGTATTACAAAGACCGACAAAACAGAAGCGTGCGTTGCCAATCTATGGGAGAGGCGCTGCACACCAGTGCAAATGAAGTTTATCGAAAAATCCATTACCTCCGCATTCAAGTAACTATTTCCTATATTGTACTGCATGTATTGTATGAATGAACTGTACTGGTACCTTCTATGTGTGAAATAAACTATTACTTTGTAAATGTCCTGCACTACGTACGTGAACGTGCAAACTGCCTTGCCAAGAAAGTGTGCCCAACCTACATACATTTAAACCATGTAGGGGAAGGTTCAGTTTTGGGTTCTCATTTTTCTCTGCACACACATGTTGTAAGGTTTCAAATCCTGCATACCGTTGCATATGCATATGGTAAGTGAAGTATATTTGTTATATCACCATTTATTTGTGTGGCTATTGATGACATTGAAAGGGAGAAGGTAAAGTGACCCAAGATAAAACGTTGGGACAGAACTCAGAAGAAATGTAAAGTGAAGAATCAATTTATTTTTTCACGCTTGGTGTAGGTACAGAGCCTATGGCCTACTACACTAATAAATACACAAACACGTAGAGGAATAAGAACCTTAAAACAAAACTAATGCATATACAATCAGTATTCTTCCAATAACATTCAATTAAAATGTTTTCATCGGATAATTCCAGGTTCGAAGCCGGACAAGGTCTCGAAAGATAATTAACTCCGTGTAGAGGGATAACTAGATATCGTCTGGACGATAGTTAGCAAGAGGACTACAGTAGAAGGGGGAAATGACTTCGGCAGGCCCCAGTCAAAGGACAGAGCTTGGTTTAGCATTTGTCAACTATCAGAAAATAGCTATTTCAAGAGTAGGCACCTCAGTGTGAAATTTAATACTTGACAGACGTGACTGAAGGAGAAACAGCTCAAGTAGAATGAATTGTTATGCCTATACATTAGTGCCGCCAGTAACAGAAGGTTGGCGACATGAAACAGATATGAACATAACCTACGTGAAAATTTCAAAACATGCTGCATGCAAAAAATACAATGAATCAGACACTCCAAACGCAAGTCTCACTGCACGACAGTGATGGCTTTTCCTGATAGCCCACACAACTGCGACCACGGATCATCTAAGCCAAATCGCCTTAAACCGAATATTACTGCTTAATTAGAAAAGGGGTGTAATTTTTCAAGTCGCGTTCGAGCAATATATTGGAAAAGGAAATTGCGTAAAACGAGTTACCTGCAAATAGACTGCAATAAACATCTCACTCTAAGTCATTATAATATCCTCCATACCTCAACTTCTTACAGGACATATATTAACATTTTAATGCCTAGCGGTAACTTTACGTACTACCAGGTTTAGCATTACAAAATTCTACGTGGTGACCACACTGCGTTTATGCGGTTCGTACGGATCTCAGAACAAACAGCAAAGTTTGCCTTATAACACATTAAGGGATTGGTTTTTATAACCAAAGTGGAGTGTTTACTGAGCGCTACGCAATGAGTACTTATATAAAACAGATACCCTTGGTCCTTAAACGGTTAAAAAGACTGCCATAAACGTCTAACTCTAAACCATTATAATATCCTACATAACTTCATTTATAATAAGCCACGTATTAAACAGACTGCCATGAATGTCTCATTCTTAATCATTATATTATCCTCCATAACTTCATTTACCAGAGGCCACATATTAAACAGACTGCCATAAATATCTCATTCTTAATCATAATATTATCCTCCATACCTCCATTTATCAGAAGCAACATATTAAACAGACTGCCATAAATATCTCATTCTTAATCATAATATTATCCTCCATGCCTCCACTTATCAGAGGCCACATATTAAACAGACTGCCAAAAAAGTCTCATTATTAACCATTATATTATCCTCCATACCTTCATTTATCAGAGGCAAAATATTAAACAGACTGCCATAAATATCTCATTCTTAATCACAATATTATCCTCCATACCTCCATTTATCAGAAGCAACATATTAAACANCCATTTATAACAGGCAACATATTAAACAGACTGCCATAAATATCTCATTCTTAATCATTACATTATTCTCCATACCTCCATTTATCAGAGGCAACATATTAAACAGACTGCCATAAATATCTCATTCTTAATCATTATTTTATCCTCCATACCTCCATTTATCAGAGACAACATATTAAACAGGCTGCCATAAATATCTTATTCTTAACTATTGTATTATCCTACATAACTCCATTTATCAGAGGCAACATATTAAACAGACTGCCATAAATGTCTCTTTCGTAATCATTATACTATCTTCCATACCTCCATTTATCGGAGGACACATATTAAACAGCCTGCCATAAATATCTCATTCTTATTCATTATATTATCCACCATACCTCCATTTATCAGAGGCCACATATTGAACAGACAGCCATAAATATCTCAGTCTTAATCATTATATTATCCTCCATACCTCCATTTATCAGAGGCAACATATTAAACAGGCTGCCATAAATATCTCATTCTTAATTATTATATTATCCTACATACCTCCATTTATCAGAGGCAACATATTAAACAGACTGCCATAAATGTCTCATTCCTAATCATTATACTATCTTCCATACCTCCATTTATCAGAGGCCACATCTTAAACAGACTGCTATAAATGTCTCATTCTTAATCATTATATTATCCTCCAAACCTCCATTTATCCGAGACCACATATTAAACAGACTGCCATAAATATCTGATTCCTAATGATTATATTATCCTCCATACCTCGATTCATCAGAAGCCACATATTAAACAGACTGATATAAATGTCTCATTCTTAATCATTATATTATCCTCCACACCTCCATTTATCAGAGGCCATATATTAAACAGACTGCCATAAATGTCTCATTCTTAATCATTATATCATCCTCCATACCTCCATTTATCAGAGGTCACATATTAAACAGACTGCCATAAATGACTCATCCTTAATCATTATTATATCCTCCATAACTCCATTTATCACAGGCCACATATTAAACAGAGTGCCATAAACGTCTGTCAATCATTGTAATACCCTCCATACCTCCAATTCTAAGAGGGCACATTTTAAACATACCCACATAAATGTGTCATTCTTAATATGTTGTCTAGTAAAGAAGCCACTAAGTATATATTATTAGTCTTTGAAAGGAAAATCTGAAGAATATTTGCATGATATATACAGAATAAAAAAATAGTGAATTCAATAAATTGATTAAGAATTAACTATAAATAAAGTACTTAAAGGACAAACAGTCAGCTGGTTTGGATATTCACCGAATACACAGTGAAAAGATGGTACAAAATATGAATGATTGGAAACCAATATCCACGAGGACACAACGCAGACGAAATCGTTATGGGAAAATGGCACAAAGAATGACCTAAATCAAATAAAATTATATGATTGGAGTAATTTGCATCCATGGCACAAACAAATTGAAAAGAATAGTTTAAAAGGACAAAATTTTCAATATATAAAGTTGTCGCGCCCCAAGAAGAAGAAGAAGAAGAAGAAGAAGAAGAAGAAGAAGAAGAAGAAGAGAAAGAAAAAGAAAAGAAGAAGAGGAAGAACAATAGGAAGAAAACGAAGAAGAAGAAAAGAAAGAGACGTTTATTTCACTTTATTTAGTAGGTGGCATCTGATAAATGCAGGCAAGAAGGATAATATGAAGATTATGAATGAGATATTTATGGCAGTCTGTTTAATATGTGGCCTCTGATAAATGGATGTATGGGGCATAATTTGATTAAGAATGACATACTTACGGCACTCTGTTTAATATGTGGCATCTGATAAATGAAGGCATGGAGGAAAATATAATGATTAAGAATGAGACGTTTATGGCAGTCTGTTTAATATGTGGCCTCTGATAAATGGAGGTACGGAGGATAATATAATGATTAAGAATGAGACATTTATGGCAGTCTGTTTAATATGTGGCCTCTGATAAATGGAGGTATGGAGGATTATATAATGATTAAGAATGAGACATTTATGGCAGTCTGTTTAATATGTGGCCTCTGATAAATGGAGGTATGGACGATTATATAATGGTCAAGAATGAGACATTTATGGCAGTCTGTTTAATATGTGGCCTCTGATAAATGGAAGTATGGAGGATAATATAACGGTCAAGAATGAGACATTTATGGCAGTCTGTTTAATATGTGGCCTCTGATAAATGGAGGTATGGAGGATGATATAATGATTAAGAATGAGTCATTTATGGCAGTCTGTTTAATATGTGGCCTCTGATAAATGAAGGTAAGGAGGATAATATAATAATTAAGAATAAGGCATTTATGGCAGTCTGCTTAATATGTGACCTCCGATAAATGGAGGTATGGG
Organism: Coptotermes formosanus; assembly: GCA_013340265.1. Classification (NCBI taxonomy): domain Eukaryota; kingdom Metazoa; phylum Arthropoda; class Insecta; order Blattodea; family Rhinotermitidae; genus Coptotermes; species Coptotermes formosanus. Next base: position 302,573 of record BLKM01012951.1, on the reverse strand, counting down.
GTACAGTAGGATTAAGAATGACATTTATGGGAGTCTGTTTAATATGTGGCCTCTGAGAAATGAAGGTATGGAGGATAATATAATGATTAAGAATGAGACATTTATGGCAGTCTGTTTAATATGTGGCCCGTGCGATTGGAGGTATAGAAGATAGTATCATGATTAATCTAGCTGTCATTCCAAGGTCTGCATGCTCTCATTGCTAGCTTCGTTCACTACTGTGCACTTACGTCCACTTCCGTCCTTTGCCCCTGCACGTGTTTGCGTCTTTCCATTTGTTCACCAACAACTGTCCCCAGTTAGTCCTACCCTGAACGGCAGAAGAACCACTCAGCCTTTCCGTCACTCCCCCCAAGCTTGGTTTGCAACTGACCATTGCTTGGCGTCTTGGGGCCCTCACTCTGCCGCTAGCGTCCGTGCCGCTTCCGGTGAACAAAATTTGCGTGTCTGATCACTGGCATGTCTCGTGCCCGACTGATCCGAAGCGCTGGGAAAGCTTCCCCTTTGCTCTGTCCAGCAATTGACCGTCCGTTGGCAACCTCTACGGGTTGCTGTCTAACGGTTACCACAGGCCCAGCATTCGAAGCATGCGCGGTGCATGATTGAGAGGACGAATAATTTATATGGAAGAGTTGCGAACGCAGTCTGTAGTGACTAACGTACAGGCTGGAGTACCGAGGAATCGTGGTTCAATCCCCGGCAGTGGCAAGGGATTTTATATTCTTCGAATTCTGTAAACCCGCCGTGGGGCCCACCCAGCGTCCTGTTCAATGACTACAGTGACTTTCCGGCGGGGGTGGGTGGATCTGCCGAGACGTGAAGCGGGTCACTGATCTCCATCTGCTGCTGAGAAAAACAAGAGCGGAGCCAAACGTTCTCCCCCCCCCCCCATATGGCCTCATGTCAGGTAGATCCAAATTTAACTTCACAATATTATTTTCAGGGACGATCAATGTGGACAGTGTGCTGCGTCCACCAAACGCGTTTATGGTATTCTGCAGCGAGAGGCGCCATGAAGTGGCGTCACGTAACCCCCCAGACAATAAAAAGGACATAAGTAAAAGGTAATAAGCTAACGAACTTTCCGGGGGTCTGCCTAGACGTGCAGTTGGTCACTCACCTGCATCTAGTGCTGAGAAAGAAGAATGAGTGGAGCTAATCTTTCACTCCCCCATATGGCTTCATGCCGCGTAGATACACATTTAACGCCACTACATTATTTTCAGAGAATAATGTGGACAAAGTGCTGCGTCCACCAAACGTTTGTATGGTGTTCTGCAGGGAGCAGCGCAATGAAGTGGCCGCACGCAACCCAAACGACAGCAACAAGAAAATAAAAGGTAAGAAGGCAATGAAATGTTTGGTTAACAATGAGGCGTTTGTTTTGATTGTGGTCTTCTGGGTTGTAACATCGTGTAGTCTAGTAGATAAGGCATGGAGCATCTATATTTAAGTTCAGCCGTGAACACAGCCTTAGTCTACTGTCCCGTGTCACGACACAGGTTTTTGGTCGTTACTCTCCACGTTAGTCAAGCTACCGCCCCTTTACCATGTCTACTAGCCTTACTTCCTGTTTCCGCCCCTACTGCCAACGTGGCACATGTTGAATAAAGATGACGCAGGAAAACTCGGGCATGTGCCACGCTGGCAGTAGAGGTGGAAACAGGCAGTAAGGTTAGTAGACATGGTAAAGGGCTGGTAGCTTTATTCCCTTGCCCGTAACTCTGCGACCTCCGTCCGGGCTATCAACTACTAAAATCTGTCCCAGCCTTGTTCTAAATTGTTTCGGTGACGTAGCTATCGGGTGGGTTGTAAAGTCCCTGGCGGTGCTGACGGGTTTTTCTTTCTTTTCTTGTATATTTTGGGTTGCACCAGCATCTCCAAGTGTTTTGGGGATTTTTGAGTGTGGAGCCTCTTAATACTGTCCTTGTCTGTTGGAATTGTGTCAGTGGTTTACTTTGCAATGTGTGTAATTATGATTGTAAATTACGTGATACTAAGCTTAAGTATTGTAAATAAGTTTTTGCAGAATATATGCAACATGCCACAGTAAACTCAGTTTATCATACACACACACGGTATAGCAACACGGTGCGCCGCAAACGGGTACGATTCACGGGAGTATGTATTGGTGGCAGAACACCGTGGAGAGTATTGTGACTGGGTACCGGTACACTATTCCTCCAAAACGTCGGTATATACGGCCTCAAAATCCATACGAATATTATGTTTCTTAATTTGTTTGTTACCTACGATCCACACTGTAACATTTTAATTAATGAAAAGTCGGTCATTACTAACCAGCAAACGTTATTCTCGTCAGATGGAGATGGGTACTTATTCTGTCCCGTGACTGATACGGTAGGCACACGTTGGACTTGATGGTATTGGCACAGGGCTTGAAATTAATGTGCAAAAACCACGTTGCATATTCGTCAATTTCTGCGAAGGAAGCAGCAGGATTTCTCTCACATCAAAATAATATATCAATAGCTAATTCTTGTGGGGATTTTAAGTAGTACTTGCGAAGAGAATCTATCAGGATGGCAGCAGTCGATGTTGTGCTTGAGACCTGTTCTCGTTATCTGGATCAAGATTCTTGTGAAAGTGGTGAAAATTTGAGTGTAAATTGTCTTAGAATAAAAGATTATTTAAAAGTGATCATAACTGAATTAAAATCTGCTCAATTAATCAACAAGATCCTACATGAAGAAATCAAACTCAAAGCCGGCCAATCTATGAACACAGGTAACCTATCGAAGTGTGTGGAGTATAATTCTAATGAAAAAATTATCAGTGAAAATGAGTGGAATGAAACAGTGCGATAATCACGAATCTACAAAACTGAATGGAACTACGGACTGTATAAGACAACTAGATTCTGACTTTCCCTTAATAACTAATAAATTTGCTCCCCTACTTAACCTTCAAACACAAGTGGAACATCTAAGTTTTCATCCTAACAATCTGAAACCCACTCATCGTAGCTTTCATCACACTAAATTGAAATCTCCTCAGTCATCGAACACCGACAGTCTGAATAAACGCAAAATCATTCTACTAGGAGCTAGTCATATACGAGGCTGCTTAGAAAATTTGAGAAGTCTACTGGGAGATCTGTATAATGTAATACGGATCACGAAACCAAATGGAAATATAAGTGCTATTACATCCTCATTCAATCTAAAGACTGAGAAACTAACCAAACAGGATGTGGTGGTTGTCTGTGGTGGAAAAAGGGATGTTGCAAAGAATGAGACCAACCTAGGACTAAGACATCTATCTCAATTTGCAAAACACACAACGAATACTAATGTGATTATAATGTGTGTTCCTCGACGATACGACCTGCAGTCCTTCTCATGTGTTAATAATGAAGTTGCTTCTTTCAACAGAAACCTGCAGAAATTAATGAAGGCATATGGTCATATACTAACTTGTAGCATGACTAACAAGCGTGATCACTATACCTCACATGGATTTCACATGAATACTTTACGTAAAAATTGGATTACTAATGTTCTGGCCAAGATCACTAAAACTCCGTTGACATCCTCTCTTATTAGGCCCACTATTCCTCTCCCATGGAATAGTGATAATAGTGATGATAAGTGCCTCGTGACGCTGGATAAATGTCCTGCTAATAGTATGGAGAATTATCTATCACGGGGAAAACAAGATACCAACACAGAACGGAAAGTTCTCAATCAACTGAGTCTAATCTTCAAAACTTATGGCACGAAGCTGTGTGTTCACCAATAGTGAATCACCGTCTTGTCAGAAAGGAAAACCAACTAGAAATCAAGATTTTTTAAGAGCACAGGACAGTCATCAAATGTGAAAACGAAACAGAATATACATAATTCTTTGTCTTTATTTCATCAGAATATTAGAGGCCTTAAATATAAAATTGATAAACTAACTTGCACGTTAGCCAGTGGTGATTTAAGTCCGCATATTATTTGTTTCTCTGAGAACCATCTATGTGAGAATAATATTTTAATGACGAAACCTAATGACTATTACTTAGCCTCTAACTTTGCACGTCAATCCTATACTGCAGGTGGTGTATGCACGCTCATTAAATTGAACCTGGTTAGTGATGTCATTCACCTAACACGGTATTGTATTGAAAAAGTAATTGAAGCTTGTGCCGCCCATATTAAAGTTGGTTCGCATTCTATTATATTATTATGCATATACAGGTCTCCTAGTGGAAATTTTGGCGAATTTCTTGGGCAACTTGATCTAATTTTAAAATGCCTATATAAGCCAAAATTTGAAACCATTATTTGCGGCGATTTTAATGTAAATTTTCTAATTGATTCCAGTCTTGTACAACAATTAAACTTATTAATGCAATCCTACAATATGTTTCACATAGTTGACTTTCCTACAAGGACAACGAAAGGCTCCAGTACAGCTATAGATAATATCTTCATTGATCTCAGCAGAATAAATCCATTTCAAATATTTTCCTTGACTAACAGGCTCTCTGCTCATGAAACTCAATATCTTCGCCTGAATAATATTTTTTATTGTCAAACTGGCAACCATTCTCTTGTTCAAAAGAGATTAATAACTCAGCTGTATCAACTTTTATTGAGTTACTAAAAGTGAATTATGGGATTATATTTTTAATTATACTGATGTTAACCAAAGTTTTAACCTATTTCTAAATACTTCCTTGATTTTGAACCACGTTTTCCATATCAATATGTTGCTGGTAAAATATCTAATAATCATTGGATTAAAATAGGGATCAGAATATCATGCATCTAACTGTTCAAAAATAAAAGCACATTATATCCGATATTGCAACTTGTTAAGAAAAGTAATTAGAAAAGCAAAAGAAATGTATTATAATGATTTGATAACTTCATCTACTACTAAATCTAAAACATCCTGGATCATCATCAACAGTGAAATAGGCAAAGCATTTAATAATAGGTATACTCAGACTGACTTTAATCTTGGTAGTAAAACTATAAACATTAATAAAGCAGCCAAGGCTTTTACCAATTATTTTATAAACTCAGTAGATGAATGAATCACACACGATTCTAATCCTGAATTGGTAATATCTTCACTAAGGGAATCATTTCCTCGTGAGTTCCCACAAATCATTAACATTCCAATTACTGAGGCAGAAATTACACGTACAATTTCTTCATTAAAGAATAAAACTTCATGCGGTTATGATGGTTTATCCAATGAAATACTAAAATTATGTGGCAGTCATATTTCCAACCTCTCACATTTTCAATATATCATTGACTACAGGTGTATGTCCTGAACGTTTAAAGTATGCTATTATAAAACCCGGCTTTAAGAAAGGTCATAAATCACAAATATCAAATTACAGACCTATTTCAATATTAACTGGTTCTTCTACAATATTTGAATTGCTAATTTTCCATAGGTTAAAACAGCATTTAGTAAGTAATAATATACTGGTCACTGAGCAGTATGGCTTTCGTGATAATGTGTCTACTGAGAGTGCAATATTTGTAATGGCCCACATTCGATCATTTCTGCTGCAGACGTCTGCCATGTTTATATTAGCGGCTTGCTGCTGCTATTTGTTTGTTTGGGTGTGGTTGCGTAGATCGGGTTTAGGAACTTTGAGAGGCATTCGGCAGGATGCTGCCTGAAGAGGCGAAGGCATAATTCTAGTGGCTGGTGAAAGTGAAGAGAAGCTGTGAGGGGGCTCGCCGTTTGTCAACTTAATGGGTAAGTCATTCATGTGTTTGACACCTTCTGTAGCGAAATGGCTTTGGATTACGCGGGTATTGTTTCCACCGTCATAAACTCACTGGGAGGATGCAGAAAAATGTGGTTCACATGTATGTATTGGTGGACTGATATTTTGGGCATTTCAAGGTGAATGATGTTGAGATGCAGACGCAAAGCAGAGGAAATATGTGAATGGTGGGAGTTCAAACTATAACACTTCCCTACGCTATTTTCTTGTTTCGTATGAATAATTCAGTTGTAATAATTTTAAAATAAAGTCCCGTGATGCATCCAGGCAAGATAAGGAATTGCAATTTATGAGCAAACCTTTGCACTGTGCGACTCCTCACTGGTATATTGATTTGTACTGGCTAGAGCTAACCGCTTCTAGAAGCACTCATTCCAGTTAGTCTCTCCGGCTCCGGCACACTACATATTTAAACTTATAGAAGCCATTTTTAGTGCATGGAATAACAAGAAACTCATAGCCGGTATATTTTGTGATCTGACAAGGGCTTTTGATTGTGTTAGTCCCCAGTTCTTAATTTCTAAGTTCTCATTTTATGGACTGAGTTGAACTGCAATTTATCAGTTCACTTAACATCTTATCCAACTGGGAAACTGTTAGACACAGTATTCCTCAGGGATCTGTGTTGGGTCCTTTATTGTTTAATGTATATATAATTGATTTTCCATGCATTATAAATAAAGTTGCTGATACCATTCTTTTTGCTGATGACACTAATATTCTCATTTCTTCTAACAATTTTACTGAATTTAATATGTTCCAACATCCGTGCACTACATCATACAAAAACAAAAATCACCAACTAATGCACAAAAAGTATATTATCTTCATTCGTAGAAAAACTCCTACATGTTTCGACCCGCTGGGTCATCTTCAGGGAGAACAGTTTCGTTACACCAGGGTTGCACTTATACAGTTGAGTGGGAATGGCACATTCTCACTCAACTGTATAACTAACACTAACGACTTTAAAGGGACTGACGTGAACACCAAATAATTACGAATAACGCGCGCCCTATAAGAAGGCCTCCCTATATAATCCCATATTCGCAACGGGAAGAGATGTAGGCGCAAGTTCAGAAGATGTTACACAATGGAGTTATCAGGGAAAGTAACTCGCCCTGGTCTGCCCCAATAATCCTGGCGCCGAAAAAGAGCCCGGACTCATCAAAATGTTTGCGTTTCTGTATTGATTTTAGATCCCCGAACTCCGTAACAAAGCTTGATACCTACCCACTGCCCGTTTTCGAAGAGACTACCTCTACTCTCTACGGCGCAAAGTACTTTACGGTTCTCGATTGTTACAGCGGGTTCTGGCAAATTAGCATTCGTGAAAGTGATAGAGAAAAAACGAGTTTTTCAGTTCCCTTTGGCAAATATGAATTTAACAGCCTGCCGTATGGTCCGAACAGCCCAGCTAGCTTTCACCAGATGAAGGACGTGGTGCTGAAAAATTTATCAGCCTCGGAATGCTACGTCTTTACTGACGATGTCATAATATTTTCTAAATCTGCCGAAGAACATGTCGAGCGATTGAAAAATGTGCTGCAGAGGTTTGATAAAGCCAACCTGCAGCTGCAGCCTGAAAAGTGTGTGTTCGCGCAACCCCAGGTGCAATATTTAGGCTTCGTGCTATCTGATAAAGGAGTTCCAGCTTCCCCAGATAAGGTTAAGGCTGTGAGAGAATACCCAGTCCCGAAGAACGTCAAGGATGTTCGGGCATTTCTAGGACTAGCTTCTTTCTATAGAAGACTAGTGCGGGGATTCGCCGAAACAGCAAAACCACTGAGTTGACGAGAAAGGACCAGCCGTTTATATGGGGTCAACGTCAACAGCAGGCATTTGAGGAAAGGGAAAGAGAGGCTATGTACTACCCCCGTGCTAGCTTATCCAAATTTTAAATTGCCTTTCATCCTCACTGCCGATGCCTCCAAGATCACAGTCACAGCCATACTGTCTCAGATACAGGATGTCTCAGATACAGGATGGGATAGAGCGACCAATAGCCTATGCCAGTAGGCAAATGAACGAGGCGGAACAAGCGCACTGCGCCTCGGAATCTGAGATGCTGGCACTTGTATGGGAAACGAAGGATTTCCGCTCTTATACGGAGAACAGTTTGTAGTCCGGGCGTTCAAAGACGGAAGGGAGAGCGCTGAGGACGAACAGCTCGCAGGGCGTCATTCAACTTCAAGAACTGAGAACAATGTGGCTCGTGTGAAGACTGTTCTGCATAGAGACCGACGTTTGAGTGTGCGGTTAATCGCAGAGGAGGTAGGACTACCAAAAACGGACGTCCACCGAATCATTACGGAAGATCTGCACATGAGAAAAATTTGTGCGAAACTGGTCCCGAACAATTTGTCCGATGAACAAAAGGACAATCGTGTGTTGGTTTCTCGGGAACTCTTGGATCGTGTGACAAGTGAGCCCGACTTTCTGCAGCGATAACCGGAGATGAAACTTGGGTTTTCGAGTACGATCCCACAACCAAAGGACAGAGTTCAGAGCGGCACGCCTCCCAGTCACCTCGACCAAAGAAGGCCCGAATGAGCAAATCAGGAGTGAAATCCATGCTCATCATTTTTTTCGATTCAAAGGAAATTGTTCACAAGGAGTTTGTGCCACCCGGACAGACTGTGAATCAAATATTTTACCTACAGGCACTCGAGCGTTTGAGAAACATAGTTGTGCGCGTCCGCCGTGAAACTGCAAACACGTGGTTCCTTCATCACGACAATGCGCCATGCCACACATCATTCGCTGTGAGGGAATTTTTGGCTCAACATACTATCACAACGCTTCCCCACCCACCGTACAGCCCTGACTTGGCTCCGTGCGATTTCTTTTTATTCCCCAAGCTCAAACCCCACCTCAAAGGACATCATTTTGGGACAGTTGAAAACGTCCAGGCAGCTGCGACGAGGGCTTTGAACAACATCTCCAGTGAAGACTTCCTCCACTGCTATGAAGAGTAGCAGCAATGCTGGAATCGCTGTATTCGATCACAAGGAGCCTATTTTGAAGGGGATAAACTGTAACTGCATGTATGTTCAATAAAAAGAAATTGTAAATCATTCTCATTACTTTTGGGACAAACTACATACAATGGTAGTTGGGCAGTTAGAACTTACTATACTGCAGTTGAGCCTACAGTTAAGCGAACTTATAGAAGCTATATAGTACGTTCTTTTAGGGAAGATACCTGTGAGTTTGCTGACCCCAGCCAGGTTACACAACATCTTGCGAAACGTATCACTTCACTTACCTGAAGGGTACGAATTGCTTGTGGGAACCAGAGCTGAGAAGGTACACCTGTACTATGAGCTGGTAGATGCTGCACTAATAGGAGATGCAAATTGTATAAAATTGATCTTGAACGTACCTTTAAAACCGGCAAATCGGTATTTTACTTTGTACAAGGTAACTGCCTTACCAACGCGAATTTCGGACAATAATTTTGCTCAGTTCGTGCCCGATTTTATGTATATCAGCCTAGATAAGACTCAGCGCAACTACATCTCGTTGACGGAAGCAGATCTGAATCTTGTATCGACGGTAAAGTCACAGTAGGCCCTACCAATCAAGTGGTATATAGCACACAAATATTAACCTGTGTGCCACGTCTGTTCTTCCAGACGCCGGATTCATACAGCCTGTGTCAAAAAAACTTACTCCTGCAACCCTCAGCCCCTACGCTACAGCGGCAAGGGTCAACGTGGGTGTATTACTTTCCCCAGACGCAACGGGTCACCTTAAGAAGTTGGACTAACGGGATGTGGACGTCACATATCACCAAAGTCGCGGGAGGAGGTGTACTTCATAACACGTCAAAATGTGCCATAACTACAAATGGTTTCCAGACAGCACCGGAATTGTTGGGGAGCGAGGCGGAGGTAGAAACCCGCACACTTCAATTCGATACCACCGATAAAGTCACCGTCCTGACGACGCATGAATTACAAGCATTGTAAGAGGTGGTACCATCGGAAGTGGCAAGGCTCGACAGTGTTTCATCCGTGGTGACGTCACGCGTCACTTACCCGATGTCAACAGTCTGCTTCATGTTAGGCAAGCCTCAATACGACGGGAACAAAACACTGTCTGGTATTTCATCCTTATCGCAATCTTTGGCACTCTAGTAACCGATCCTTGCGTATATTTCCCTCTGACCTCTCATGTGCAAGATGCTCGCATACTGGCGAGAAAAACGCAATGAGTCAACCCGAATTTCATCGGACCAATCTCCGAATAGTCCCGCACCTAGTCCACGATCGCAGGTAGAAGCAAACGCCGAAAACTTCACTGGACCCGCAGCGACGTTCACTGCGTATCCACTAAGAAATGAGTAATACACATCATAGAATGAAATGAACTGGACCGCAACACGCAGCAAACACTGGACAGACTATTACAAGCAGCAAGCGAGAGACGCTCACGACGAAAGTTGATGACACAGCGCTCAGACCCCAGCAGCCGGAAGCGACAGTACCCGGACCACTGGATAGACACACGGACTTGGGTACAGTCGTTTCCATGCACACAAGTCACGACTGGAAAAATTTGGAATGTACCAAGCTCAAAAGCCGCGACATACCAGCCGACGGAAGTTCACGCACAGTATAGGTGGAAGCATTCAACACAGCTATACGCCCTCCTATGGTCAACTACAATAATTTTATCCTTATCTACTTATCTGCATATCTAATATACCACTTATTTCATTTTATCATGCAATTTTATATATACATTCATGTATATTTTAAATTTAAGTGAAGGCCTTCTCTTCTTTGATAGAGTTCTGATATCAATGATTGAAGTAGAGCCTAAAGACGGTCTAATATAGACCGAAACCGGTCGTTCTAACATCATATGATAGTAAAGTGAGGCACAATATTTGTTGGCTGTTTCTTATACTATAATTATAAGTTATTGGTGTGAAATTATTTGGAAACTTACATGCATTGAGACTGAGCAATATTCGGCATATCCTAGACTTATAACCTTATTCAAATTCAAAATTATATGTGGCGTTGGGTCATATAGCCCCCACTCTAGTAAGGCAGTTAGCTTACCCTTGTTAGTCTACTTGTATACTTGTATGTGAATACTTCTGAAATTGTACTTTTGTAAATTAACAAGCATCACCTCTGTACATATACTTTAGCATCAAAGAAATTAGTTAGTTGGAAACTGTATTTCTCAAATCCTTGTTAAATGTGTTTTTCCTTACTTCTGATTCTTTCAGTTAACTGTCTTGTGGTATTATGTGCTTTATATTATTGGACCTGTGGGCTCTTGTGATTTAACAAAGTGACAGATACGTATGTACGAAATATAGAAATTATCGGTACAAAATCATTTACGCCCTTCAATAAAAAATGGATTTTGCTGCATGGCTTTTCATGCAAGTCGTTAGTGGAGAACGGCATAATGTGTACAGCTCCACCGCCCAATTTCGCCCTCTCTATGTTACTTTACCTGTGATAAATCACCTAGTTTCGTCTAACGCAAGAATGTACGAGTATTACGTGACATTCCTTTTAAGGGTCGCGTTTCGTGCAATTATTTATTTTACCCATAAGATTTAAATAGCCACTGAGCGTTCTTTCTACTTTAAGCACACGGTATTCTCTGTGAGGTACGAACTGAACGCGCCTGGAACAGATTTTCTTCGCAACTTTTGACAACGCGCCCAAAACTCGACAAATGTAGTCAACAGGCAGAGCGCAATTCAGTGACGTAATCAGCCAATTACAGCCCTACACTCAACATTATTTTCTTCAGCCAATCACCGCCCTCGTGACAACACTACATAAGAATTCTTCTTTACCCGGTCGTTGCCATAGCAACCGTAAACGCAACACTGTAAATCCTAAACGGCAGACCAGAGCATGCCTAGCACCCACAATATCACGAATTGGAGAGCTTCGCTTGCTCCAGTGTTACTCAAGAAGTGAGGCTAAGTAGGTGACATAGATATTTCTGTCGATTAAAATATTAATTACTGCTATACTGAAATGCCATTCTGGCAGAATTGCAAATTTTGGAATAAACGGAAGGGAAAGTAAGTACAAAAAACCTAAAAAGTGTAAAATTTGATTGTTTTATTGAGTCAACAATAAGGTGCATATAAGGCAGTCGTGTTAAACATCTCTTATTACACAAATAACACTACATTAGTCTGACAGAACGCTTAGTACTATTATTTCTATTTAAACGCCACATATTTCGATCAAGCTGATGATCATCAGGCGTTCATTTATACAAAACCTTAAAACTCAATGTAGAAATGCAAGTTGTTTTGCGAGGTCCCACACCTCAGATGAATACCTGATGATTGGCTTGCTCGAAACATGCAGTGTTTTAGAAAATAATAATAAATACGGGTTGTGTCAGACGGAATACGTAACGTAATTTATGTAATTCTATATACACAGCGCGGTGGACAGCATCAAATTAAACATCTCTTACAAGAAAGGTACGTTGCAAATGTATGAACATCGCAGGACGCAGTTGTTAGTGCTTCAACACTTAAAAACTCTGCCTAGTTTCTGCACTACCATACTTGTCGTTGCTAAGTTCCACGTTCTGCCACACAGTGATTTTATGTTGTGTGTGGTTTTACAGCAGTTTACGCAGCATTAACTAATGGTTTTTATAACCGGGAGGCGAATGTGTATGAAATCAAACTGAAATCAAACGTATGTAGTTTGATTTCAGTTTGATTTCATACACAGATGTGATTTGCGTGCCGGGTAACAAACACAACAGAACAGACACACACTCATTATGTTGTAAAAACACGCCACAAATCATTACATGCTGGTGTATTTGCACGCCGTACATTTCTTAATTTCACTGACATAATCCTTCCGGCCGCACTATGGACCTGGGGTCGACTCAGCCTCTAAATGAAATGAGTACCAGGAATACTTCTTAGAGGGTAAAGGCGGCTGGTGCGTAGGGCTGACCTTACCACCTTCATGTGCCGATTGTCTAGCAATCTGGGAGCCTCAAACTCCTGGAACCCAAAGGGCCTATCCAGGAATGTAATGGGATTGTTTCACCTTTACATTTCTTAGTAATGCACTTCTACTGTTCTGTGTTCTTTCCTCACAGGAGAATCTACGTGAATTACGCCTGAAGGTTTAACTATTAGTGACCGCAACAGAGGGCATTTCGGACGCGCTTCGGGCTCTATGCAACTGATGCCGTTCCTGATCGAAGAACAATCCTGCGATGGATTTCAAACGTGAGAGCAAGTGGATCACCATTACCAAGGAAACCAAGTGGTCGTGCTCGGAACGTTAGAACACCTGAAAATGTGCAACGAGTCCGAGCATCGATACAGCAATCTCCGAGGCGTTCCGCTCGAAAACACGCTGCTGCCTTGGGGATTTCTAATCGAACTGTGAGACGAATTCTTCACGCATATCTCAGAATGCACCCGTACAAAATGATGGTTGCACAGGAATTAAGTGAAACAGACTGGGAAACCCGTAGAACTTTATCTAAGGTTATTCTTCAACACGTCCCTCCCACAGCTGTTTTGTGGTGCAACGATTAGGCGCATTTCCATCTGTCCGGTACTGTGAACAAGCAAAATTTTCGGTATTGGGCAGAGAATAACCCCCGTAACCTTCACCAAAGACCTCTGCACAGCCCTCGAGTCACTGTCTGGTGCGCTGTGTCCCGTTCAGGTGTAGTGGGACCTTACTTTTTCGAGGAAGGTGGTGACACCGTGACTGTAACCTCTAATCGGTATTGTGAAATATTAGAGAACTTCCTCCGGCCCAGGATTCAGAGGACTTTTGGTTTCAGCAGGACGGGGCCACAGCCAACACTGCTCGTCGTTCGCTGGGAATTTTGAGAGAAATGTTCGCAAGTCGACTCGTCTCCTTACGAGGCGATACCGGGTGGCCCGCGCGCTCACCCGATTTGACCCCCTGCGATTTTTTCCTGTGGGGATACCTCAAGGCCGAGGTTTATAAACATCGGCCTCAAACCCTCAAAGCACGTAAGGACGCTATTCATGAGGAAGTTGCCGCCATTCCCCCAGAGATGACCAACACAGTGATGGAAAACTTTAGAGAACGGCTTCGGCAGTGCATCGCGAATAACGGACGCCACCTGAGTGATGTTATTTTCAAAACCTAATGAGAAAAAAACTAGATTGCAAGCACTTTTCGAAACTATAAAGCTTTTTTCTGTAACTTGTTTCGTTCGTTTTTTATTACCCTTCGAAATATGGTAGTCCATTCTGCCGCACCCTGCATGAGCCGAAACATGTTGCAGTAAAATTACACAACTTTGAAAAGTTACTTTTGACTAACGACAACTTTCCTTATTTCTGTATCCGTGGTCAGGTGTGGATGGAAACTTAGAGAAACTAATTTGCATATTGCCTATCCCGTTGGGTGCGTGTACTGTTTCTAATTTCTACCGACAAGCAAAACAAAACAACTTATTCGTTAGTTTTTATTGCTGAAATGGGACATGTTTCGGTCGCGCGAAGCGACGATCATCAGGCAAAACACATAAATGTAAAGGACAAATGTTAAGGCCTCCCCTTTCACATAAATCTGATTTTTTAAAATTTTACAATGGGGGCAACAAGGTTTTAAAATATGTATAAGTTATAAAATTATGGAATACACAGTATTTATTTCCTACATGTAAATGATATCTTTCTTGCGGTATATCTTTGTTTTTCCAAAATCAGATTTAGATCTGTACGAGAATGTCCTCACGTTTCACCAAAACTCGTTCTAAAGTAGACGAGTGGACAGCAGTTTGCCACTTATGGCTTGTGTGTGGCAGCTTTCTTTGTAAGGTTTGCTCTTAGGTATTTTCTTCTGGGGCGCCTGAGCCGATCGGATTCTCTCCTCACTCATGTCCTGCGAATTCGATCACGCCATATGTGATTCCCTCAGTAGATCGTGGGTAGTTGCCTTCGATAGGGGGAAAAGGGATAGTTGGATTAGGGTGGGGGGTTTTCCTAGCTGCTTGCCAGTCAGGAAAACTCACTCTCCGTTTGGACCTGCTCGGAGGTCGATCTAGGACCTGCCTCAGGTCTCTCTCTGCCTCTCGCTCATCAGTGGGTTGGTGTTGCGGATGCACGGTACATTGGTATGTATTAAGGGATGCGTTTGTAATTCATATTCATTTTGTTTGCTGCTTAGTTTGTTGCCTCTTCTTTCTTTGGAAAGGGGTTGTACAGTCCGTCCCGCACCCACTGTGGCCGGGGGGGTTTTGTCCTTCCGTGTCGGACGTAGCATGTTAGGAAGCGAGGGCGAGAGGGGGAGAGAGGGAGAGGAATAATTAGAGGGTCCAGTTCTTTTATGTTGTTTGTTTGGGGCTATGAAATTGTTGTAAATAGGGTGAATGAATTGTATGTGTCGAGAGAGAGGGAGAGTCGCCCCCTTGGAGAGAAGAAACTTATGTCTGTATATTAGTTATGTTTGTATATTATAATAAATGCCAAGGCGTTTTGCTCCAAGAATTTTAAGGATTTGTTTTCGGTGGGGAATTACCACCACTCCATATTACCCCCAAGGTTCTCTTGTTGAGCGAGCCAATCGTAACCTTAAGGCAGCACTCAAAATCTCCCATCATCAATCCCATAACTTGTGGGATGAGTACCTGCCTTGGTTAAGCATGGCCTTCAACGCAGCGATCCATGAGAGCACACAAGTTACTCTGGATAAACTGTTTTTGGGAAGGGAGTTGAGATGTCCTCTTAGAATGGCGTGGGATTTATCCCCTGACAATGTGGTCAATGATCAAGACTTTTAGACGAATGCCTGTCGGTCTCTTAAGCAGGCGTGAACCGTGTCGCAGCTAGGTACAATGCCAAGAGAAAATCACATACTTACAACGTAAGAGATATGGTCACGTACAGACTGGAAACGTCTGGGTCAAAGGCCAACCAGATATCTGCTAAATTCTTGTTGAAATGATCAAGGCCTGTTACTATTGCTAACATGTTGAGACCTAATGTTTTGCTGGACAACGAAGTCAGGGCAATAGTGAAGGACATCCTACATCTTCCTGTGAGCACGCCCAATGCGCTCCTCTACACAGGAAAACGCGACGGAGGCCTGGGCATACCAAAGCTCGAAACGCTAGCGATCAGCACGACAAACAGGGGATCCTGTTTCTCAACAGTCTGGACCCCGTCAAGGCCAACTGCAGCGAATGGCAAAGATGATTCGACTACAATGGCCTGGACTCACCTTCCAGCACACAGATAACTACAAGAAGAAACAGAAGCAGGTAGAACTTAATAACTGGAAATCCGTGCTCCAGGGGGAAGGGGGCACACTCCTTCGCCGATGACAGATTCGGCAATGCGTGGCTCTACAACCCCCGCCTGCTGAAACCGAGCAGATTCCTGACTGCCTTTTGTCTACGTGGCTCCGTTACTGCAGATAAAGTAACGATGAATAAGGCTATACCACAAGCAACGATAAAATGCTGCAAATGCAAGATCAGCCACAAAACCCTAGGTCATATCCTGGGGCAATGCATCCACACGAAGGCGCAGAGAATGAGATGCCGTACTAATGTCTTCAAATGATCCAAAGATATATAAACATGGTACTGCTGGCAACAGGACCCATCTAACTTCAACAATCCCACAGAATCTTCAAATAACTAGCAGGCTTGAAAGTGACAAAAATCAAAGTGAGGTTATGGCTTCATACACTGCATCGTAAACTATCTATGGTATAAAGAGAAGGGCCAATTACAATTACTATTGTATATGATCCTGAACCAACAAGAGGAGAACATATCCAACTCTAATAGTGTCTGATTAGTTGTGCAGCCCAAGTATTGGAGCAGTAACAAAAAATGACCTTTAAAAATTTAGGTCAGCATTAGTCTGATATTTATCCACTAATCCAGTAGGCCTACCTACTTGTACCTGTGCCTGCTTGATTAATAAAAGTTTCCTGTGAGTCAATGCAAGGCTTCTTTTGTGTACAAAAAGCACAGTGAAACATATCTATTTGATTGTTGTGTTGTCCCACTTCATAAGGGCTGCAGTTTGACAAGGGTCCACCCTGAAGCATTATGACTCCATAAGCAGAAAACACAATGATGCATCAATTACAAAACAAAGCTTTACACTTTAAACACTTTAAATATGGTGTGGTCGCATTTTATGTGAACTTGAAATACAGCAATATAAAAAAGTAATAAAATCTCAGTTCAAGCACAAAATTTGGAATACAGCAAATACAAAAAATTAAAATTTTGTCACACCAACCTTCAACTTCAAGTTGGGAGACAGGTGCCTGCTGCCTCTCTTCTTCTTATACAGTCATCAGAACACGATTTTTTACAGTGTTTTCAGGGAATGTGCTACACCAATTAATAAAACTGTCATTCAACTAACTTCTGCTGTTTATTTAAATAGTGCTTAAAAATAAGTTTAAAATAAAAAATATGGTGTAGACTTATGTGCTCCACGAATGCAAGCCCTTCTTGTATTTATTCCCATGGGAAAATTAGTCTTGAATTATGAGAGTTCTTCAGGAACTCATCCCTCGCATGAAATGCGACCACCCTGCACCTGGGAAATGCCCAGGAATCACAAAAAAAAATGGAAATAAGAACACACATACATACCACCTCCCAATTCTCTGCTTCTGTGGATGGACACAGCTGTTTACTTCATCCGTGACCTGGTTCATGCTTCAGTCTTCACAGTACAGCACCAATGGCCACCAAACAGCTTCATGCACAGTCTTCTGACAGCCACATGTTCACACGTTGTTTCACACAACCTGTTCACTTACTGCACAAACACAGTTTTATCACTCTTCACCTGACGCACTTCAATATTATCCACTGCAACAGAATGTTCTCGAATGTCACATCTCTGATTATCGCTGTCTCATTCAGCGTTATGAGAAAATAAATACCTTTACTGGCAATCTCACTGCTGTCACTAATATTATGTGTACGAGCTGTATGGTCCGCAAGCACGTGGATACCTTCACTGCACACCACTACAGCAGCTGAAATAAAAAAAGGGAGTATTTCAAAACAAATGCAACTGACTTACTCCTTTGGAATTATGAAAAATACAGCCAGGATGACCCTACTCAGATATAAGACTACCTTCATTATAATAATATTACACCAAGTAATCAATAGCAATTGTTTTGGGTTGAATGGAAAATACTGTGGTCTGAAACCCAGATGCAGTTCTGTTCACACCCCAAGGACTTCACAGTTTTATCAGAGCATAAAAATCTTTTGAAGAATAAACTTTTGCCATGCACCCTACTGCTTCTTGAGGCAGTAATTAAAGATGAAGGTTTTTGTGTCCTCTGGTAACTCAAGAATCACTGGATTCATTTTGGTCACATTTCATACCGTAATTCCTTGCATCAGTTACCTACACTATCACAAACTTCCTAAAAATCAGCACAAAAAAGATGGTGCTTTATGCAAACTCACAAACATCAATTTCTAATCAAAAGGACTGCCTTCTTAATAACTTTTATCCCACTTCAAAAAAATACTTTATCATATTTTATGCCGGCGAAGCACCTTTGAAAAATGCCACATTTAATTCATAAATTTATGTGCACCTAGCTCGTTTTACACTTCTCCGCTTTAATGGCAGTGCGATCATTTTTTCAGTTCTTATACCATTTTGTAGCTAAAAATCTAAACATTAAAATACATACACTAATACAGCCACTTCTTTTATGTAAATGTGAAACTTGGTCTTGCATGCTGAGTGCGAAGCACGTTGAGCATGTTTCAGAACGTCAGAAAATAATAGGCCTGGAATAAAGGAAGACAGTCAGGATAGCTCAGTTAGTAGAGTGTCGAGGCCATGGTCAGGAAGAGAGAGTGACGAGTTGCGGTTCAATACCTACCAGGTGCAAGAGATTTTTGTCTGCACGGTGTTGAGACTTGTTCTGCTGCCCATCCAGTCTTCTACTTGATGGATACTGGGGCGCCTTTTCCCGAAGGTAAAACAAAGGGTACTGCTGATGACTCACTCCCAACTAGTGCAGAGGTTTAGAATGTGTGGAGCTGTACCTCCACTAGTCCATACGACTTCATGACATGGTGTATACTCAGCCCTTCATTGCTGGCCCTGGCACTTTGTATGGACCTTCAGTTCTTCATGTGTCGCAGCAGTTCATTCAAACTTCCCTCCTGTAATCAGTTTCAAGGATATTGTAATGTTTCTGCTTCCTGTGTGAAGATGACAATCTGAGCATTATGTTGGTGTATAAAGACATTTCATATTTCAGGTTTTAATGCCTTTTGAGGCTACTGAAATCTATATTATGTATCATAAAATACATATAGTAGTTGGTTCACTGTGCTCAGCACTGTTGGGTCTTTTCTTTATTCTGTCATGGAAAGAATCATGTACTTACGCAGCGTGAAGTGTTATCTTTGTCTCATGGTCACCGTTGCAGTTCGTGTAAGAATGACATCTGTTTGAAATATTCAGTTGTGTAATTGGATTTGAAACAGTTTCTCAATTCTCTAGTTTTGCTGTGCACAGTTACATCCGTGCTGCTCCCTTTTCAGCCAGTATTGGACAAAAACCCAAAGAAAAGCTATTTCTTTTGAGAAGTTGGCATGTTTTGCAGGTGAAAAAAAGGCCTTATGCCAGAATGTTACAACAGATGCAACCTGGATTCATCATTTTGAAATGCAGACAAAAAGGCAATCTGTGGAATGACACCATCTTCTATCTCCCCAGGAGAAAAAATTCAAAAACTCTGCATCTGTAGGAAAGGTCATGATCGTCGTCTTCTGCGACCGTGAATATGATGCTGACAGGAGAGACGATCAACTCCTACACTTTTGACAGGATGTTGAAAGAATTCAGGAAGCGTTTCAAATGAGTTTGGCATCACAAGAATCCAGCAGAAATGTTGCTTCGGCATGACAAGGCAAGGCCACACAAAAGTTTGAAGACTCCGAAAGCCATAAAAAATTTACGGGGACAGTGTTACCCCATCCACCCTACAGCCCCAATCCAGCACCTTCAGATCACCTACTTCAAGCCCTCAAGGATGCTATGTGCAACATGAAGTTTCAGACTAATGTCAATGTGATTTGTGCTGTAGGAGCTTGGCCGTGCGAGCAGAACAAGGTATGGTACCAACAATGCATACAAATACTTATTCTTGATTGATGCAAGGCTGTAGAAGCGGAAGGAAATGCTGCGGAATCACAGAGTATGCAGTCTGACAATCAGTCTTCATTATGCATAATTTTTATGTTTAGGAATAAACAGGAATTGACAGTAATTAGCACACCTCACAGTGTTTTGGCACCTCATGCCAACTACTGTTACACTTCTTTCTAGGCGCATGAGAATTAAGCTGGCAATTGGTTGATTAATAAGGCAAATGTGAAGGTAAAAATACCTCTCTTAAGAACACGTGGCAGTTTTATGCAGTCATTGGCATAAGATGCCAAATGTGAAGGTAAAAATACTTGTCTTAAGAACACATGGCAGTTTTATGCAGTCATTGGCATCTTATGCCAATGACTGCATAAAACTGTAAAACTAAAATTTTGTATTTTTTCATTATAGTTATTGGCACCCTGCCACTTTCTGACAATAATGGTTAACACATCCAAATTTACATCAGATCATATATACCAGCTCTTCAGGAAAATATATGTGTAAGTTTCATAAAACTGCCATGTACCATACAAAATAAAGGTCAGAAATTAAAAGTTAATTGCTTACACCTTACGTTAAGCAACTGCCTTTCTTTGCTCGTGCCATTAATAGCGTCTCATATCAAGCAGCCATAACACTAAACAAAGGGCCTCCAGTTGGTAACTCAGGTACCACATGAAATACCAAACATCCATGAACCTGCATATCATTCAGAAATTGCGCCATTATGGCTGAAATCCTTATTACAGCACAAAAGAATGAAAAGATGCCAATAACTATATCTGTGCCAACCACTCTACATTTTTCCCCATAGCGTTAGCACTCCTACATGGGTCACGGTGCAGTGTCAGGAGGCAGAGTCGCCTCCGAACAGTGGACCTAGCAACCAAGCTAATTTGAGTGGTAAGGAATTGTTCCAAACTCCTCACCCTGCTACTTCCATACAGAAACTTTCAAGTAATTACCACACTCTTTGTGAAGGAGTATGGTCAATTTAAACAAAACACATATTGTGTTACCTAATGTACAGAACATATTAAACAACACACAACAAGGTTTGTCACAGCTTTATTCTCAGAAGCTGACAGACTTACATGTTGTGGAGGCCATGTCAGTACAAGTCACCCCAAGAAATACCACATGTGGGTTCAATGTGAACCAGATCACCAGGACATTATACCAGTACATGATTACATCACGAGTCCTCAACTTGGTCATGGATAGTTGGAGTAATTGCTTTCCTTATATCATTGTTAGTTGTCCTTTTGGTCTACCTAAAGTGTACTAAACCATCGCGTCCCTGCACATGGAAGTGTATTTGGATACCTAAGAGGACACGCCCTAATTCACTCCTCCCATCGAATTCACATGAGCTACAAGTATTGATCTAGGTTTGCAGGCGCTGCAGCCAGGAAGTATTAGTGTGCAAAGTGAGGCACCACAGGGACATCAAGCAGAAAGTGATGCTGACTCTGAGTAACCACTTACACAATTCATTCAGCCCGGGCAGCTGGCAGTCCCCACAAGAGACACTCTCTAATAAGGGGCACACCATGGCCTACTCCGCTGCCACAACACCTCAAACTTTCAGACAGCTGCCAACGCTCATCCATTTGGTGGGAGTCTGGCACAAAAACTTGTCGTCTTTCAGCCATCAGAAGAGTTTCACTACACAATACACCATAACGAAAATTGTATTTCGATACTTGCTATGTATCATGGAAGTAGATTGCAGAAACAGATGTGGTTAAAAGTTATACACATGGACAAGTGTCAATTCCTCCACATTCTGAAAATGAGTGTTGTAACACATGCTATTTTCATTAAAGGAGAGACATGTGTTATGACCTACTGCGTGAATCACACTGTTTAACCTCATTTTCTCTTATTTGCTTTGTGTTCATGTACTTACTGATTGCACTTAATTGACTGATTATTTGCATATAATCATATTGCACCATGTGTTTTGAAATGCTATGTCTGTTCTCATGAGTACACTCATACTCAACAACAAACACTGCAATCACCACAAGGTACTTCCACTGTGTATTTCTGACAGCTAGAAGTTTCCTGCCTGGGAACTTGCAAAACTGTGCCTTTTATGTCACCAGAATTCCCAGAGAAGTAAACAGGAACTATGTTCTGGAAATGATATTAAGGTTGGACCAAGCAGTTACACTTTAGATAGTACGGTCTTGAAGATTCGGGCGAGATCAGCCAACAGATAGTCTTGTTACATCAAGGGGGGATCCGAAATAAGAATGTAACAGAAATATGAAACTTAAGTAATTCGGCTTAGATGACGGATGCTCTATTGATGCTGAGCACTTGACTGTAACCCAGAACATTAATCTGAGGGGAAGCTCTTGCTGACCGACCTGTGTCACCAACAGACCTAACTCCATGCTAGAGATGATCATTAATATCTTCTTTTACTGTAAGTAAAAGTTTGTTTGTCTCAGCTGAGGCATGGGATTTCGTGACTGATTGGTTAGGGTTTAACTTAGCTTGTTTTCCTTCTCTTCTGTAAATCTTTGCTTTGTTATAATATATACACTGTTAGTATAACGGTTGTGTGTTGTTGATTGGGGACGCTTCAGCCAAAAAGGCAACAGTAGGTTATCCTGTATTCCTACCTTCCTCACTACCATAACAAACTGTTAGCAGCAGTAGGATCACCTTATAAAAAGGTTTTTCTAAAGTGGGGTCAAACACCACAATTAGGGGAGTCGTAAATTTATGGCATTCAGTAGCCGAGGCGGACATATTCACCAAAGAATTTAGAGTTTTACAGATTCAAGTTCTGCATGCCACACCCGTCAGTGTTCCACGACTTAAGCTAGAGAGTTTGTGGATAGGTTCGTTAAGAGATGCAACCATACAGGCATAAGCCAATTTGAACCTCATACTCAAAAGTTCTGTAATCTGTTTGCTAGTTCCCAAATAGACACAGCTTTAAAGGATACGATACTCCTAACCATAGGGGGTATAAGTACGAATATTCTAGAGGACTCGTGTTATTTGAAGTTCAAGAACGATTCATTAAATGGTACATTCCCGCAGATTCAGAATGATTTGCTAGAAGCAGACAGGACTGATTGTTTACCTTTATATGGGTGCGTGCAACAGCAAAACGATGATGTGAGAATACCATTTCGGGACCCCGAGTGAAAAGTGCACAATTAACAGTGTAATATGTGTGAAATGTGTGATTACATGTTTGGCTTAATTTTTCTGTGTGTGTGTGTGCGCGCGCGCACTTTTGTTTAAATTGTTTTTTGCATGTTTTATCTGAGTATATTTTTATGGTGTAATAATAGACCATGTTAGGCATTCATGAGCAAACAGCTGGATAGTGAAATTTGAAAAAATCATCTGGAGGAAATACTTTTACATATTAGTTCTTATGTGGATGTCCTATCATTTACTAATTAAGAGCAGAGTGCAGACAATTTCATGCTGTCTTTTTTGATCAAGCTTCTTGGAAGCAAAGGGTCATAAAAAGATGTGGTATCGATTACCCGCCAGTACAAATAAAATGGGGATCCTCTACATGGAGGTTCTTTTGTGAATGTCTTGAGAGGGATGAAGAGTACAGTCACAGGTATTTTGGCCCTGAAGGAAGATTGAATTACCTACATGAGTATTAGCCACACCTCTACACCACATGGCAGAAGAGGATCGGACTAAGTGAAGTGAAGATTAGCCACACTTAGTGAAAGATACTAACATTTAATTGAGTACCTCTACTTCTACCTCATGCTAGACCATGCCAAGCAGTATCTGCATCAAGACAGGCGCTGAAATGATGAACTCAAACCACAAAATGCCACAGCAAAAAATAAATACTTGTAGTGAAACCACGTACATATTTCCAGTAACTGAACAGGAAGTCGAAATAGACACAATCTAAAGGGAAAATTTTCAGCAGGTTTTGATGAAATGCCAGATGATGTTACGAGGCAGTACATACAAGATATATTAACAAGCTTTCAGCTCACACTGATAATGTATCATCTGAAGACAGAATTGTTCTAGGCAAGTTAAAAATGACTAAATTAAACTGCTTCCCAAAGTGAGAGAAAACTTAAAAAATTCAGGGTAAAAATGCAAAATTTTACACTTTTACCTTGAACTTTAAGTTTTTGTATTAAAAACACCTGATGATGAACGGCTTGATCAAAACATGTAGTGTTTGAAAATAACGATAAATACAGGTCATGTAAGAGGGAATATATATTGTTATTTAAGTAAGTCTATACACACAACAGGATGGATAGCATCAAATCAGTACCGCTTTTATCTGTTTTTTTCTTTCCAAAAATAATACGAAATTAAGTAACAGCTTAAAACCTTCTGTATCAAGAAATAATACATTCATGGAGGCCCAGAATGGTTTCAGGCACTAGACATAAAATGGGACAGCAATGAAATCACCTTCAAAGCATGCATGATACCACCAATAGAGACATGACCTGAACTAGAATGCTTTTCCATCAAAGAAAGCACATGATGCTATAAATCACAAAACCTCAATAAAGTAAATTCTTATGATATGAGAGGTACGTAACATATTTGTGGTTCAAGTCACACCATCATTCTGAAAACAGTTTGTGTGAAATAATGCACAGTGGCAGTAGAAATCTGATACAGAACTGTATTTCATCTTGAGGGAGAATACAAAGATTGTCTTTCCCAACTCAAAATCTTTATTATAATTAATCCTCACTTAGTAAAACAGCGGTCACTTTCCCTACCTTAAAATTGGAAAGTACCAAGAGCAATGCAGTTATGCCCTTAGGAACAGTACAACATACACCAAGATGATTTGTACAAAACAGCATTAAGCGTAGATCAGTTGTTTGTATCCTGTGCCTATCAACTCTTCCATATATCACCCACGGATAATTCAGTAACACATAATATGAAAATAATAAGGTATTAACACTGTACCATGTGTTAATAAAACTCTTTGTGGCACTTCACCCAGGTAAGATTACAAGTTGCACATAAATTGTGTAGCTCACTTGCAACAACGTTCTTTAATTCAAAAGAAAGTGTAGAAAATGAAATATAAAACACAATTATGCCCTTATGTAAATTACAGGTTTCATCAAAGTAATAGTAATAGTGATAAGAATTTATGTCATGTACATCTTTACACTGCATATATTAAACATTTAATAACAAAAATCTTTATCATGTGCACAGTGTACGAATGTTGAAAAATAAAACATTGATGCCCTTGTTCAGTGCATGTTACTTAAACATCCCACACCAAAATACTTGTACCCTGCACACTGCAGCACTCTTGTCAACAGACAATGCTATCATCCTATGCTAATACTGTATAACAACAACAACAACAACAACAACAACAACAACAACAACAACAACAACAACAACAACAACAACAACAACAACAACAACAACAACAAGAATAATCCTATGCTAACCTGTAATGATAGATCATGCTATGATCTCCCATCATTACAGGTCAGACAACTGCGAGTGCAACTTAAAAGTTGCAGAACTCGCAGATTTATTCAGAAACTTCATACACACCAAAAAAGAGGCCACAAATTTGAAAGCTACAGCAACACCTCCAGCAACAACCTGCAGCAGACCGAACTGCTGTGCATCTGTCGCCACACAAATAATTGGGCATCATGCCACAGCTCACAATGAAACTCAGAATCTGGAGTATACAGCGGACAGAGGACTCGGTAAGGTAAGACATTCTGCACAGGTTGTTTTGATGTGAGCCAACACTTGTGTTTTCATGTCCCTGGTCACACTATAATGCAGTGAGCAGGACAATTAGCAATTTGCAGCCACAAATAATCCCAAGTACAGTATAATGTACTTGACAGTGAGTCCCTACAAAAACACCATATCTTTATTGATAAATGTATGTAGGACAAATTCATCTCCTGCTCACTTCACTCTGATGCTGGAGATTAAAATTTTGAAATAGTTTTTCCATTGAACGTTTCAATCCTAACACTGACCCAAAATGACCCACCTAAGGCCTGTCACTTGCAGGTGTGAAATGCACATTCCCCTGGCCACTTCAACACTGTGTAATCAACTATATACAAACACAAATATCAGTTTGAAATAACAGCATGTTAAAAAAACCAAACTTCAAGAGCTCCTTTAATTTTTCAGTAATCTTAACTTACATGTTCTCTGTCTCACTGGCAGCATCACACAACGGTCAAGTCCACAGACTCAACCTCAGTGGGGATGTCCTCAGCAGACTTCACCTGTGTTGCGGCCTCAGAAGTTATGACCTCTGTAGACAAAGATATGTTTCTTGTTTTTGGTACCCTGAAACATTTATCACATTTTGTGTTAATATGTACATTCTGATAACCTTGAAGTGGCAGTCTTAAAGTGTTACGTTATTTTATTAAAGCTATTGTCATTTGTATTAATTTATACTTGTATTTCACATGTCTCAAACGCCCCTCCCATTCACAACATGATGTTGTAGGTATGTGGGGGAAATGGTAGGGCTCACAAGGAAGATGGGTAAAACGGAATACCAGGCACTAATGTATTAAGATGCAGTCTTGGAAAAGGTTGCATGAGAAGGTAAATATATAACTGGCAGAGTAGTATAAAACTGAAAGGATATGTTCAGCAATTCAACATTCAGTTCTTGTCATATTATGCCGCATCAATTCAAAAAGTTATGGATGTCTTTGCTGCCCAAGCGTTATTTGACTGCACAGAAGCTGCAAGCTTCTCCAACACGCTGGTAATATTTACCCATCATGAAGATTTTATCTGACAGAAGAATTCAGTCATCACCACCACCTCTGTGAGAACCTCAAATGTTGCCTGTATAATATACTTGGTGAGGCACACATGTGTAAAGTTTAAACTTTTCAAGAAAGGGTTTGGGTAAAGTTATGTGAAGGATAATACATAAAGAGCTAAGTAAAAATGTCAACCTGAATATGTGGAAGTTAGTACGCACACTGAAGTGTCATGAATTTAAAATGAAGGAAAGAAAATGTATATATTAATGAACTTGCACAACAAAAACTGTGATAACTTCAGAGAATTATATGCATTTGAGAATTCCGTAATCCATACACCACTTCCCTGTAGGTATTCTAACTGAAATTACTAACCCAGTTGCTATTTTTCACGTGTGCACTACACCTCTGCCCACCACATAATCTTTCACACCCTAAAATATTTGTCACAGAGTACGAAATTATGAATACCATAATGAAATATTGTTCTCATTTTGTTTTTACACATATCTACCATATTTAGCTCTCCGTCTTATTAGCACATCCATTCTACCAGCGCAAAGCCGAACAAACATCGCACGCCCAGACGCCCTTCAGCTATGCGGCACCTGTTTACGTATGAAAAGCGTCTTGCTACGACCTAACATTATTCTAATAAACCCACGAACTCCTTCTGCTGAGTCGTCCCTTAAACTACATTTAAAACGTTTACCATGTTTGGAAATATTTAAACAGTTGCATAATTAAGACATCGTGAAAAATAAATACCTGGATAGCTATGCAAGCAACATGGCGGCCGAGCTTCTAATTCACCAACGCGACGAAGCTTTCGTTCCACCAACGTAACATACATACACATTTCATTGATCCAATATTCGCCCATCGACGGGTGAATTTGAAACATGTCAGGATACAATTAGAATTAACACACACTGTTTCTATTTATCTGTCTAGCGACCTTTTGTAATTGTTAACGGCTTCCTTATAACCACCGCGTCATAACTCGCCACGCATGCCGCTACCATGCCTTCGCTGCAATCCTATACCACACGACCTACGTTTGCAGTCTTGGCCGGTACACACAGTTTCTATTCATCTGTCTAGCGACTTATGTAATTGTTAACGGCTTCCTTATAACCACCACGTCATAACTCGCCACGCAAGCCGGTATCGCGCCTTCACTGCAATCCTACACCACACGCCCTACGTTTCCAGTCTTCGCCGGTACTAGGAGCTGCTGGCCGCATTGTAGTGGCCAACGAGGATCATTGTCGCCAACACATCGTTCGGAAAGTCTCTAAGAAGATACACGAACATCTTTTCGTTTAATTTTAATGTGGGCCATCCCGCTGTACTTTGACGATAGAGTAATAAGAACTTCAAAAAGCCGTAAGGCACAACATCAATTTCTGAGTATATTAAAATATTAAAAGATATATACTACATGTTTCGGCACGTATTGTGTCATCTTCAGGCGTGACTATTAAAAAACCATTCCGTACAGGTCATTACAATATCTCACATATCGAGTGAGATCTCACTGATGTCTAAGCCACGACAACGTCCATAATACAACAAACGACGTCTTATAAATATCTAAATATACTTCAACACACCATTGTTAACACGTTAGTCTCCCGTCAACAAATTTTGGACATTGCAGTATATAATATCATCTTACTTTTAACTGTAATTTTGTTCATAATATGTCAGTTTTAATACCGCCTTTAATTTTAACCTCACTGCATTACATAGGGGATTTTCATTTAATGGCTGAAAAGTGATAATTAGCTTTTACTCTGTAACATCAGTGAGATCTCACTCGACATATAAGATATTGTAATAACGACCTCTATGAAATGGTTATTTAATAGTTACACCTGGAAACGACACAATACTTGCCGAAACATTTAGTGTGTATCTTTAAATATTTGAATGCGCTTTGAAAATTGATGTGCTGTACGGCTTTTTGAAGTTCCTATTACTCTTTTCGTTTAGCTTACAGTTTAGTAAGCAATAAGAAACATTACAGTGTAAAGGCCTTACATATGAGATACACTGAAAGCACACATAAATTTAGAGCAGTGACAATATTCGAAATAGGCAATGCACTTGTTCGCCACGCTGAACTTGAAATCCCCAGATTAAGCTGCCAATTCCCGAAGTTGGTTACACTGCAGTATGGTTTTGAAGTGACATCTATGGATTCGTCCGCATTCATACTACGAACGTTGATTGGTCTAGATACGACGCGCGAACTGATGTTTCCCGGGTGAAAGGCCAAAATCAAATTCCATTGGCTGCTGAAAATTTTCCGCCTTTTCTAAACTATTCCGATTTTTTTACGGCCAGCAACGCCAGCAGGGGTTCGCAGCATAAACTACACACGTATACCAAAAAAAAAAAAAACATTCGTAGCGAGGGAGGCCAACAAGAAAGGAACATAAGAACATAACAACTCACGGAGGCACACAACCGCTGAAGGCTAGTCTACACCTACGTACTTCACCGCGTACAAAGTCTGGGAATGTTCGCGGACTGTCCGCGTACTGTACGCAGACAAACTATTTGTACGCGGTGTCTGTTGTCCCCCGGCTAGGATAGAAAACAACAGACAAAGTCTGCAGATCTGGACGTGTCCGCGCACACCTACGTCCTTCAGTGTGTCAGTTTACTTGCAGAATCTGAGCTGTTAACATGTGGTTGAACAAACGAGTTCTTGCTTTTATTGGGGATTTACAGTCCAGTGGCTGCATAGGGGGTGTGCATTGTGCTGAGTACAAAAACCGTAATGAAAAAGGTGATGCGATTGATTTTCTTGCAAAAAAAATACGAAATCAGCAATATCGAAGTTGAGAAAAAAGTCGCCAGTCTCAAAGGTTAGTTCCGCAGGGAGCATAAAAAAGTTGTAGCATCCAAGAAGACTGGGTCCTCCCCAAAGAAACCAACTTGGTTTGCCTACGAGGCTCTGCTGTTTTTGTTGCAACGCAACGAATCAAGGGGAAGTCGCAGCACCCTAACTGAAGAAGGGAATGACGTAAGTATATTCAATAATTCAGTAAGTGTTTGAAATTTGCATGATTTCAGGCTTCCGCCGCGATGTGTAGATGATATCTGTGCTCTTCTGGGATATTATGCAGCGTTGAGTTGTATTTCTGTACCGACGTTTCGGGACAACCTGTGGGTCCCATCTTCAAGGGTCAAGAAATCCAAGAAAGACTTCTTGACCCTTTAATATGGAAGGGCTTCTTACTCTTGGAGATGGATCCAATAGGTTTTCCCGGAACGTCGGTACAGAACTACCACTAAACACTATGTAATGTCGTACCACTGGCCAAATATCTGAGCGTTATGGCTAATCTGATTGAGGCAGGAATTGCTTTGCGATACTTTGTATCTTTCATTTGGATTATAGGGCCAATTTTCTGGAGCAAAATCTCAACATCACGTTTGGTCATCCTGACGAAATTCCTGAATCCTGAACCATCCTCTGTATTTAACTCGCGAAGAAGGTTCTGTCCATGCTGAACTCCAATGTTGAAGAAGCACTGCATCCAAAAACTTTTCGCATTTTTTAGCCTTTTCTTTCTTCTCATTAAAAATATATATCCTGTGCACATTCCAGCTGCAACTTCACTCTATGACATGGTTTGATTGTCTGGAGATGCCACATTTAGGTGTGGACACAAAACACTGTACGTGATATGTACGCGGACATTGTACGTAGGTGTGGACGAGGCTTAACACCCGCACAGGGCGTTCGAAAAGAGGCTTTCTAAGAACAACCCTCAATAGGAAAGATAATCCACACAAGCTGAAAAAAGGATAAAGTAGTCCACTACTCCACCTTTTAATGAGGTTTTTAAGGTTTTTATGTATTTACGTATTTTAATACAAATTTTAACGAGTTTTATGGGGTTTAGTGAAACGAAAAGTGGCCTTCACACACAATAATCCAGCTCCAAGGCAATAGAAGTGGAAATAAGACAGCACGCTGTATACTATATTATTCCCATATAGGGAATAATAGACATTGTGTACCTTTTGTTGCATAACTTACACATACTTGCAAAACTCTGTAACTATCCACTTCCATGTAAAAGGCGGAGACCTCTACCTTCACACCTTTCTTTAATATTTCATATTTGTATGCCTGATGATGGCCACTCATAGGCTGAAACATGCAGCTATATAATAATAATATTAAAAGGAAGAAGTGATCGACTGAAAAAACTGGAATAGTAAACTATTCCGTCTTCAACATTCTGATTTGTGACTGAAACCAACAAGTGGTTACCACCATGAACCCTTACACTAGGCTGGTTGGTAATCCATGGTTTAGACTGGAAGTGATGAAGTTGGCTAGACCATGCAATAAGTAATCTGTTGCTGTGACAACTTTAAACATTTGCGCTACCCATGTGCCAGGCTAAATTCTAGAAATTTCGCAATATGAATTTTAAACACATATCAAGCCAATCTCAATAGAGGGCTCTGCAGGACAAGACCAATATCAGGCTAAATAGCAACACATGATGCTTATATCCTGCCACACCACATTTCTTGGCACAGCATTTTCTATCCATTGCTGACAATATTGTTAATGGTGTATCTACTATTAATTATAATATCACAACTAATTCCCTAATTGATTATCTGCTAAAGACTTTCATTAAGCCCTTTCCTAAAATTAAATATAATAACATAATGAGACAGGAAACTGAAAAAAATAATTAAATCCTTAAAATCATCCAACTCCTGTAGGTATGATGAGATATATGATACAAGTTTAAAGCTAAGCTGCAGTTATGTAAGTTCTTCTTTGACAAAATTATGTAATATGACCTTGCCTGCTGGTATTTTTCCTGATTAACTTAAATATTCTGAAATAAAACCTCTTTTTAAGTCAGGCAATAAAGACAAAATGGACAGTTATAGACCAGTATCAATACTACCTTTTCTGCCTAAAATCTTCGAAAAACTTATACTTCACAGACTTATTCAACATTTTAACCTTTTAAAGCCTAGCGGTAGCTTTACGTACTACCCGGTTTAACATTCAAAAATCCTACGTGGTGCTCACATTGCATTTATGTGTTTTGTATGGATCTCAGAAAAAACAGCAACTTTTGCCTTATAAAAGATTAAGAGATTGGTTTTTATAACTGAAGTGGAGAGTGTTTACAGTGCCGTACGCACCGAGTCCTTATATAAAACAGATACGCTTCATCTTTAAAGTGTTAATTAACATCATATATTAGCTAACGAATAACTTGGTTTTAGGCAAAACTATTCTACTGATAAGGCCATCTTCCAAATATTAAACCAAATATTAAAGGCACTGCATACTAAGAAAAAGGTTGGTGGAATCTTTTGTTACTTAAAAAAGGCATTTGATTGTGTGGATCATGCCATTGTGTTGCGTAAATTAAAGTTTTATGGAATTACAGGTCAAATGTATGATCTAATAAAATCTTATTTACAAGACAGACATCAGCTAGTAGTAATACACTCAAATAGTGCTCAAAATATTTTTTGAGATTGGGGTAAAGTCTCCAAGGGTGTCCCACAGGGATCCATCGTTGGACCATTTGTTTTCTCAGTACATACATCAATGATCTACCCATAATTCTAAACAAAAATTCCTCACCAGTTCTTTGTGCTGATGATGCTAGCATTTTGGTAACAAGTCTAAATTATGATACTATCCAAATTGCAACTCATAAGATTTTTACACAGTTAAATACATGGTTTAAAATCAATTTCTTATCATTTGATTTTGATAAAACCCATTTTCTTCATTTTAAAACAAGAAATACCCCCCATATGAAGATTAAAATCACCAATATTCACAACACAATTGCTAATATGAATGTTCTAAAGTTTCTTGGGTTAACCATTAAAAATAATTTGCCCTGGAGAACTCACTTAGATTTATTATCATCAGAGTTAAGTAAAGTTCCGTCACCATAAGAACTATTAAATCTTACACATCTCAAGAAGTTTTACACATGATTTAACATGCTTATTTTCATTCTATATTGAGTTACGCTATAATCTTTTGGGGTAATTCCCCACAGAGTACAGGTATATTTAGATCACAAAAAAAGGTTAAAACGTAAAGCAATCCCATTGCAGGCTTGGACAGGCCCTTAGGGTTCCAGGAAGTTGAGGCTCCCAGATTTCTAGACAATTGGCACTTGAAGGTGGTAAGATTGTCAGCCCTACGCACCGGCCACCTTTACCCCCCAGGAAATATTCCTGGTACTCATTTCTGTTAGAGGCCGAGTCGACCCCAGGGCCATAGTGTGACCAGAAGGATTATGTCAATGAAAAAATCCATTGACACCATGGGGAATCGAACCCGCACTCTTCCGGTTTGTAGCGCAGTGCCTCAACCAACTGCACCAGCGTGGCCCCGCAAAAAAAAAGTTACTAGAATTATATGCGGTATAAACAATAGAGACTCATGCAGAAATTACTTTAAAGAGTTAAAGATACTTGCACTTCAATCTCTATATATGTTCTCAATATGAATGCTTCTAGCTAATATTAATTACTACAAATTTTATTCTGACATACATAATATTAATACTAGACATATTACAGATCTTTATCAACCGTCTTCTTCCTTATCAGTTTTTAAAAATGGGACATTTAATATGGGTATAAAAATTTTTAATAAACTGCCTCCTGAAATACAGGTTTTAATACATGATACAAAACTATTTAAAAAAGTGTTAAAGATCTTTTATTCCAATTCTTTTTACACAATAGAGGAATACTTTAATTATCCAAATAAGCAATTGTATTGTCCTCTGTATTACACTATGTATACAATGTTCTACTCATATTTATTGTTATTGTTTTACTCTGTATTGGATATTGACAAACACATCTTTATTGTGTGTGTGTGTGGAATGGTTCTATATCTGGTGGTTATTGTTAACCATAAACGAACTGACAGAATGTAAAATACAAATAAATGAATAAATAAATTAATTGCTGAATAATTTACAACACTTCAGAATTTTTTATAATTTTAACATAAGGCATTACGTGGTATTTTAACAACAAGCTGTATAATGAAGTCCGAACTAACTATGTTTGTGTAATTTTAAATATATTGTTAAGTGTTCTGTGTATCTCCCCTGAGGATGGTGTGATGTTACACCGAAACATGTGGCGAGTTTTATAGAGTTTGTTACGTTTTATTTTAATATGATGTACGAGTTGGTGACAATACATGTGTTATAGTAAGTACGTACATGGTATAAATAATTTCAAATGTGTATGCTTATTTAGTAGTTCTGGATCGGCAGTGCTTTAATAATTTAAATCCCATGAACTGAAGCTACAGATACAAACATTCACTGAATTGACCAGCCAAAGTATTAAATTGGATAGAGGCTGTTATAATCCTAGAAATACTGGAATTTGTTCACAATGGTGTATGCATACACAGCACACAATGCAATCGATACCATATTACAATAAGTTGTAATTTACCTGTGTGTGCTTCGAAAAACAGCGCAACCATGCAAAACACCCTACTGTTCAACTTCGAGGGTCATTTTGCCCACCCCCAACAAAGTCTGGGCCATCTTCTAACGGCCAGGAATGCTCCTTTACTTCCACATCTCACACTTCCAGAATTGACACTGATCTAACCACAGGTTGCAATAGAACAGCTTCTTATTGGCTGATCGGATCACAGATGTTTAACATAAACACGTGAATTTAAATTGGGGACATTTGTGATCATGGATGGCATAAGCTGGCAAGGCCATGGTTTAGAGCACAAGTCATCTAGTATAGGTTTAGGGGACCACATGCACAGATCATCTAGTACCAAACGGTAACTGTGTGTGTGTAAGTTGGATAGAATTGAACAGGGCTATGTTAAACAGCAGGATGCAGTCTTCGAAAAGCAAGTAATTGAAAAGGTAGTTTTGCTTTACAACCCATGCCTCAGTCATTGTGAAGACTGTGTTGAAAAATAAAGTGCAGTCATAAAATTACATGCGTATTGTTTATTTTTTAGAACTATAAGTAAATGGTTCGGAATATATGACTTCCAAACTTACTTTTGCACCTCCTCTGATGTTTGTTTTTGGAATATCTACGAGTAACTAAAGACACAAATGGTGTCCATTTGTAAGTTCCAGTAATGCTTTGCAAAAAACATTTGAATACAATATTGAATATTCATAGAGACCTAAGTGAAATTTAGGGAGTTCAAACTACATACTCTCATCAAACTTTGGAATCATTTTCAGTTAAACTGAAATTGCCATTCAAAAACCAAGATGATAAATCTCCATGTGTCCAATTAGATGCCGGTAAACTCTTGAAATAAAAGGACTTACAGACTTTTTAAGAATAAATCACGAGTTGCCACTGTGATGAGAATAATTTTTGTGAGATTCAAGGTTTGAGGGCAGTGTTGGAGAAGATTCAAACTTTCTTTGATGTGAAGCTTGGTTGTTGCAATCACAATTTCTGATGTTTTGAGGGATTGTAGTGCCTTCAAAACATCAGGAACTACCCACCCACTGACCGCACCATATCTCAGAAGATTTGAACCCGCATAATAAATTTGTTTGTACGTATAAAACAATGGCAAGGCAGTAAGTTTTAAAGAAACGCCTTTTTTTTTGTCAGCTATATATAAAATTACATACATCATTCTGGTGGCATAGCTTATGTTTGATTTAGTGAAACAGAAGTTATGCAGACTGTGATCAAGGGAGTTATGATGCTGGTTTTTCGTATCAAAATTTTTGGT
The DNA here is from genome assembly GCA_013340265.1 of Coptotermes formosanus. Taxonomy (NCBI): domain Eukaryota; kingdom Metazoa; phylum Arthropoda; class Insecta; order Blattodea; family Rhinotermitidae; genus Coptotermes; species Coptotermes formosanus. The sequence continues at coordinate 267,069 of BLKM01012951.1, read as the reverse complement.
GGCAGTCGGTTCCTCAGAAACATTGCTGTCAGATTGTGTTACAAGTACTTTAAATTAATTCAGATTTATCCAGGTTAACTGAAATATGAGCTGTCTTATCCTTTTCATGCAAGTGAGTATATACCTCATACTGTGGGCTAAAACATGGGAGGTGCTTTCTCCCCATAATATTTTAATTTTACTCTTAGAATATGCCATCAGGCAAGTCCAAGAGAAGTAGTGACATCTGAAAATGAATGGCTTAAAGCAGGTACCAACTTGCTTATTTTGAGGCCAATTTTTTGGGTAAGAATAAAAAATGGCACAAATAATGACATATGTTTGTTCATAGGGCAGTAAATAAATGTCTGGATGAAGATCAGTTGATTCAGGACAAATGTGGAACAGATGAAAATGTTCCCCCAATAAGATCAATTGTGTTAGACAGTACCAGTTATAAAGGACTCATGAAGTCCAGCTGGGGACTCTGTCAGACTTATCACTGATTTCCTTGCTTAAAATAATTATGTCTTCTGGTTTTGGCAGTGAATGTTGCAGCTGAGAAGCAAGTTTTATTTGAAAACTTGAATAATTAATTATTTCATTCAGTCATTCTTTCTTTCTTTCTTTCTTTCTTTCTTTCTTTCTTTCTTGTTCGTAGATCTTTTTCACACTACTGTACATCAGTGTTCTTGTACTGTACGGGCAGAGTATACTAAAAATATGTATAAAGGGTAATTCATGACTTGTGGGCATTACTGCAGGTGGTGATTTCCTAGGCCTTTGTGATCAAAAATATTCATATAAATATATGTCCGATTTTGGACGGTTACGGAGTTAATTCCGTACACGCCGTCGTGTGAACCGCGTCGTACTGAACCAGCTGGCGGGTGATGTACTCAACTTGGTGGCTTATCGTTTGCATTGCAAGCATTATTTTTGCCAACTGACTGGCCCACCCAGCTACAGTTCAGTTCCCGTATCTTGACACTTGGAAGGTATTTAAGGAATGCGGGGAAGGGGGGGGTGGGTGGGTATTCCTGATGTGAATTAAGGCGTTGGTGAAGAAAAAGGCATTGTTCAGATGGTACAGAGCAGTCCACGTGCGAGTACGCGAAGAATTGCGCGACGTCTTCGTGTTCCCCACACAACAGTGTGGAGAACACTGCATGCAGAGGGCGTGTATCCATACCACGTGCAGCGAGTGCAACATCTCGGACCTGGCGATTTTGCTCAGAGGCTGCAATTTTGCAAATGGGTCAATGGCAGTCGCCAGCTGCATCGTTACATCCTGTTAACTGACGAAGCGCAATTCAGTCGCGACGGTGTCAATAATACACACAGCTTTCATGTGTGGGCAGATGAGAATCCCCACGCCACTGTGGAAAGCGACTTCCAACTACGTTTTAGTGTCAATGTGTGGTGTGCAGTTCTGGACGATCAGCTGATTGGTCCTTTCATCTTGGAAGGTCGTCTTACAGGAGAGGCGTACCTCCGATTTCTGCAGGAGGAATTGCCCCGACTTTTGGAGGAAGTGCCTTTGAATAAACGAGGTCGTATGTACTTCCAACATGATGGAGCTCCACCTCATTTTTCACGTGAAGTTAGAAATTTCCTGAACTACCGTTTCCCTGGGCGATGGATCGGACGTGGCGGTCCCCACAATTGGCCAGCCAGGTCTCCAGACTTAAGCCCACTGGATTATTGTGTATGGAGATGGATGAAAGAACTGGTTTACAGTGTGAAGGTGGGAACGCGAGATGCTTTGCTCGATCGCATTTTGGATGCCGCAGACCGCATCAGAAACAGTCAGCGGAAGCTGCAACGAGGAACTCGCGCAGTTCACAACCGAGCGGCAGCCTGTGTTGCGACCGGCGGTGGCGTTTTCGAAAACCAGCTTTAAGCACAGATCAATAGAAACTAAAGATAACTGCACGAAGTTAACGTTACATTTATACTTTAAATGTATCATGCATTATACTGGTTTATTATTTTGTTCCATTTATTGTCAATAATCGTTATCCTTTATTCTAAGATTCAAGCGGTCATAACTCCGTAACCGTCCAAAATCGGACACATGTTTATATGAACTTTTTTGATCACAAAGACCTAGGAAGTCACCTCCTGCATTAATATCCGCAAGTCATGAATCACCCTGTATACTTTTTGAAGTGGTTCAGTGCCATGGTTGAGGTAGCTAGTTCCTGCCTGATACAGCCAGCATTCAACCCCCAGCCTGTCCATGTGGAATTTGGGAATTTGTGGTGGATAAAGTGGTACTGGAACAGTTCTTGTTTTTTTTTCAAGTACTTCAGTTTCCACTGCCAGTGCCATCTACTAGTGCTTGATACTAAAGTCATTTCTCTACCCTCAACACTATACAGTATTAGCAACTTGCAGTGCTGTTACATAAAATGCCTCACATGAATTATGTGTGCTGTACTTCTGTGTAGTTTAGATGTCCCACAATACCTGGAGACTTGTCTCTATATACTGTATCCAGCTTAACAGAGTACATAACATCAAGAACTAACCCTAGATCCAATTTGTCATCACCATCTTACACAAACAATTTTGCCTTATCTTCCTTGTTTCCCTTCACCTAATGGTCCTAATTTATAGTCACATAAACAACCATTCATTGTGAGCCAGACAATTCAGTGTTTTAAATGAGGACAGGGATGTTGGTTTACTTAAAGGTCTGACTCAGTACTGCTTCACTTATTCTGATCCTCTTCTACCTTGCTGTGTAGGAGCCTCACTCAATATCGAAAAAACACAAATATTTTCATTTGTCACTGTGTTATAAATAAAAATATTTGTAGGTTCAGCACGACTGAATAAAAACAGATTTAAGAAAACCTACTGTACAAATCTGAAATGTGGCAACAGATACTTCAAATAAAATAAATCTAAAACAAGAATTTATGCTGTGCTTGTTTTTAAAAAAAGAAGAGAAAAACTTTGAATTTGTCGATAGTGAAGTAATGCCAAAAATGTTCATTCTTGTGACAATCAGTTTGCCGTCATGAGTCATGACTTGATGTCAGCTGTACTACAAAGAGAGATGCACTGCTGCCTAACAGGGTACCAGCAACAATTCTTGCATTCATATGAGACTTGTAGCTTTTCCTATCGGCAGCCTCTAGAAGGTCTGTTCCATGGAAACTACATATAAAAATATAATGGTAATTAAAACAGTAATAAAAATGACATAAATGCCCCAGACTGATTACATGTAATACACCAATTGATGGTACAGGTGCAGGATATTGATGTACGATTCTGTTTCTTCGCATGTAAGTGACCTATTATTTCATCTTTTACCTTTAAAATTCAACTAGCTTCTTCATTACTAAATTCTTTATTTTGCTGTGGAATTCCTTGACATAGTGAAACAAACTTACAACAATCTGGTATTCCATGTGTAACAAACAGAACATTTTCCACATATTCAAACTGTTCCTTTCACGATATTCAATGCAAGAGCTCACATAGAACTTACGACAAAAACTTACACAACATCAAGAACTTAATTTTGTAGCATGTAAGGTGATGATCTTACAGTAACTTATATATTGCTGCAGCACTTCCTTTACACAAAATACATTTAAACTGAACTCAGTATAAAGTTATGGCAAAGCCCAAACCTGAATGTAATCCACTTGGAAATCTGAGTGTTCTCCTTCCCAAGAGGGATACCATTCATCTTTTCTTTCCCAGAAATCCAATGCTGCCTACGAAATTGAAAGAAATAAACAGGTGAAAGGGTCTACCAATTCATGTTTACAAGAGATTTTCCTGAACAAGAACTTACAGTTGGAGAAGTGTTGTTCCAAGGCTTCTGATCAGCATTGTCTGGAAAATAATCTGATAATCCACCAACAGCAAGAGAGATGACAAGAGAAAACTGCAAAATATGTAATACAGTTCATTTATAACACTTATACTGTTATTAACTGAACATCTTTGCTGCTAGCCAACATCCATCAGAATATAGCAATTGGATGTGAACGTGACACCTTCATATATCAATGATATATTTTATTCTAAAATTTAGTTTGTATCAAAGACATTTTCTTATAGTGTCATAAGATATTCAGTTTCTCAAAATAAAAGATCAAACCTACTACATTCTTGAGTTTTATATGTTGTACACCATGCATATTACAAATTATTAAGACAAACCAACAAATATGCACACTATTCACAGTGGTGTATTATATTGAATTAATGTTACCCCTACATGTTTCAGTGGTAAAGCCACCATCATCAGGGGGGTATCATATGCCACAGTTGCCATATGCATCTAAACTATGAGCTATTTCATATGTTACCAAAGTCTTTAAGTTTTTATAGCGTACATATGTACTGAGTGTACATAAGGACTGAGTGGGTTTGACTACACATTACTCATGGAACATGGACAAATAACATACTTTGTGGTACTAGAAGCTCAAAGATGTCAGGATAGTGAATTCATTATATGAGTGGGCTATTGACTGGATGCCTGAGGAATAATGGTTCGATTCCTGGGAGGGGCAAGAGATTTTTCTTTTCTTCAAAGTGTCCAGACTGGGTTTAAGGCCCATCCAGCCTCCTATTCAATGGGTATCAGAGACTTTTTCCCTTGAGACAAAGCACCTGGGCGCAAGGATGACTGGTTAGTCCAACTAATGCCAAGGTTAAGAATGAATGGAGATATACCTTCACTCCCAAATATGCATTTATGGTGTGACTGGGGACAACCCTTATTGAGAGCTCAAAAGATGATACCATTTTTTTATGACACTGCATTCTAATATATAATATTGTAACTTTCTGTTTAAGTAAACGCCTGCAAAACTGAATGGTATGAGGGTAAGTCATATGAAAAAATTTCTGTGTTTTGAAATGCTTGTCCTGGTTCACAAGTAATTCATTGTCACTTTCTTTGTGAATACATAGGCCTGGAAACCCACAATATGGAATGAAGAAATAAAGAAACAATTTTGGACTGGTTATGCAATCAGTTTTGCACCTACAAAGGTGAATTCCAATCGAATGGCCTGTGTTAATATAAGTATTAACACTGTAACATTTAAAAGGAACTACGGTACAACAGCTGCATTTTCTTTTCACGTCCAATTTAACATCATATATATTTTCAATTTTGCGTGTGACATAAAATTGTCATACTGTGTATCAAGTGCCCAACCAGAGTTTTTCAATGGGGGGAGGGGGGCTGACCCTGAGGCTATATATAATTTATATTTGATTTTAAAAATCTGGTTATAAAAATAACATAATAAGTATAACATAAACATGTATGCAACTGCATTTACATACATATGAATATAACTTTATGTTCCATGACTCAAACACAGTGTCCTACCTTCTTGTTTTTTTTTAATTTTGTTAATTTATTTTTCAAAATTTTCAATGGCTGATTTCAGCTGAAGGGTAAATCACATAAATCTTTTGATATCATAATATCTACAAAATCTTTGTTTTTTAAATTTTGGATCTGGGGGAAGGGGCTGCAGCGTGGCAGCCCCTCCTGCTTAGGTGTGCCCCTGCTTGTGTATGTACAAAATTGGATAAAAGTAATCTCAAATGTTTATATTGTAAAATATTACATATTGACATTCCAAACTGTCATGTAAGAAATATCTGTAAATATTTAATAGAGATTCTGACACAATCTAAAAGTATAAATTATTACACAGAAAACTTTATTACACAAGAGCTGGCTTACCCAACCATAATTAAAAGTAAAGGTAAGCTCGAGATACACAGAACTGCAATTTTGCTTGTTGTTTTGTATGGGTGTGATGCTTGGTCTGTCAGGTTGCGGTAGGAAGACAGGTTGAAGGTGTTCGAGAAGACGGTGGTGAGCAAGATATTTGGGCCTAAGAGGGACAAGGGAAAAGGGAAGCAGAGAAAACTACATAACAAGGAGCTTTATGCTGTGTACTACTAATCAAATATTACTCAGGTGATCAAATCACGAAGAATGGGATGGGCAGGGCGTGTGGCACATATGGAGGAAATGACAGTGCATACACGGTTTTGGTGGGGAGACCTGAGGGAAAGAGAGCACTTGGAAGACCTAGGCATAGTTGGGAGGATGACATTGAAATGGATATTCAAGAAGAGGAAAGGGAAAAATGGACTGGATTGTCCTGGCTCAGGAAAGAAACATGTGGTGGGCACTTGTGAATGCAGTAACAAACCTTTGGGTTCCATAAGATGCAAGGAGTTTCTTGACTAGCTGAGGACCTGACAGCTTCTCAGGAAGAACTCTGCGCCATGGAGTTGTTTGGTTGGTTGGTTGACTTGTTAGCTGGTTGGTTTGTTAGTTAGTCAGTCTCGAATTAATATTTTTAAAACTTTTTACTAACCTGTTGGTCAAATGGTGCCATAATTGATCCATAGCGATAGGTGTTGTGTGCGAAGTCCTTACTGAAACCTCCCACAATCCAGAATCCTCCATGCAGAGGAGGCGTGACATTGAGAACCGATTTATTGTCAATAGAAAACTTGATGTACTCTATTGAAAATGAAAGACATTGGATCTTGTCACACCTCTAAGCAAGAAACTAAGCCTTTCACTTGATATACACATTTCTTTAATGCATTATTTTGCCAGGATAAGAATATGACTCAGGAAATGTCAATTTGTCGTAAGCCACACAATTTGTCAAACTGAGATTCCTGCATTAATAGACAGATGGGGTACAAACACACCTTCTGTCAAAATGTTGTGTCCACAAAACAATTTCTTCTCCTTCCATTTTCATATAAATATAACATGCTTAAGTTTTATTCTATTAATGATCTGTCAAGTTTTTCCTGTCTCCTGTGAAACTGTGGATCAGTGGGTTAGGACAAATTGCTGTTTTGTGATGTGACATTTACCTGGTGTCCATTCAAGTTCATACTCGTGGAAGTCGCTGTTCCATCCTTTCCCTTCCTTACAGTTTATATGCTGCTTAATAAATCTTCCTTGTCCAGGGCCAAAGTGAAGAGCCACCTCTGCACGCTGTGTCCCCATTGGTTCACCATTCACTGAATACAGGGCATTACCACGACTCTGCACAATTATAATCTGGCCCGAGCCTGGCCATGAGCCATATGCATTTCGATATGGCAGCAGGTAGACAGCTGCTTACACAGAAGAGCACAATGTACATATCTTTACAGCAGCAATTCTCAAAGGGTGTGCCATAAAATTTTCGATCTTATATTGTTGCAGATAAAAGCAAATTTATAAATAACTTAACCTTTATCATTCTAACAGACCATACACTGGTCTCTAAGATGTATTCATGAATGGCCTGTCATGCCATATGCTGGCATCCTGTGTGTTTACTTGGTAGCAACTTAAATGTCCATGCTAACTGTTAATGACCGTAATGTGTAAAGCTGCACTTCCAATCCACCCCACCTTGCTATGGTTTCATGACAAGGTGCTTAATTAAGCAGAGGGACAACCCTTTTACAGTACCATATTATTCACAAAATTCATGAATTTCACTATTCTAAATTATATTAGGAAAACATTAATTTGTAGTGTATCAGTTGCACAGGCAAGATGCACAGCTGTACTTATTTATTTCCCTTCCCTCCAGAGAGGACATGCTTTGCCAAACACCAGTGAAAGTTAACTTGGTAGCTGAATGAGTCTGTCTAAGTGGTAATAAAGAAGCAGACAAAGGACCCAAGCAAGGCCAGATTAACCACAGTATAATGGCCCACTTGCCATGGGCCTCTTATTTGAACTCTGCAATTTTTATAATAAAATAGGTACAGCTACAGTTAATCCTTTATTTCACTTCTCAGACCCTTAATTTCCCATTCATATTCAAACATCCTGTGAGCCAGTTTGTATTGCAACATTTAGAATCGGGCTTCACAAGTGCATGTGCTGGGGCTCCCAGGCCCCAGACTACCTGAATCTGGCATCGGCTGCAAGAAATAAATTTTAACTTTATAAGGTTGATATGTTCAGATCCTGATGAAAGTGGATGGTAGTTTAGTGAAGTGAGAGTTTCAAAAACACTGCCTTGCAGTGATTAGTATGTCCTTTATTATACAAATTAACTGGAATTCCAAAGCCTTGCTCATTTTTCCTGTCAAAATTTTGTAGCAACATTTTCTTTCTCACTCATATCAGGCAAGTGTGGTACAAGAGTCACCCCTGCCATATGGGATGACTCAAGGAAACTAAAATAAGAGCAAGGTAAATAAGTGGAAGATACAGAATATATTGTACATGATATGAAAGAGACAATATCAATGCAGACCATATTGTGTATGAAAAAGGGATGGTCAAGTATTACATAAAGTGAAGAAATGCAACTTACCTGGCCACAGCCAATCTCCCCGTGGCATCTTTGCTCTCATCTTCACTGTGCCATACTGGAAGGTGAAAGAGCCAGATGTCTGCAGTTGTGCTGACATGACAGGATTCAAGATCTGTGCTCCCAGAGCTTGCTTGTAACAACCATTGTTGGCAGGATTGGTGCACCTTGAATTTCATGTCTCTGACATTAACCTTTTAAAGCCTAGCGGTAACTGTACATACCACCAGGTTTAACATTAAAAAATTCTACGTGGTGCCCACATTGCATTTATGTGTTTTGTATGAGTCTCAGAACAAACAGCAACTTTCGCCTTATAAAACATTAAGAGACTGGTGTTTATAACCGAAGTGGAGAGTGCTTACAGCGCGGTACGCACTGGGTCCTTATATAAAACGGACGCGCTTCGTCTTTAAAGGGTTAAAATGGCTGCAGACTGCATTCACTGTCATTGCAATGATTTTAACAAGTAGTAGCTGGTTTGTGTACATGCTGTAGTTTACTTAAAAGTGAAATAAATTATTGAATTACAAAGATTTAAATTTGGAAAAGATAGAGTGTCTCCTACATCTAGTACCAAAATTAAGTATGTGTGGAGCTATATGTCCACTACCCTAACTGTCACAATGCTGTGATTCTTCACTAAGCATGAAGGAAACTCTTCTCTTGACTGAACTTCAAAGATTGGACCCTCCGCATATGAACTGCAGTTCTAAGCACCTGCAATGAACAGTGCCTTAGTGGCACTCAGTGCATCAGAATGTATGCCCCATGGAAAGTTCTTGAGACAGACTGAACTACCGCACAGCAATACAAGATTTATTTCATATTTTCATAGGTTTTCATTGTTAAAGGCATGATCCACACTACATTACAATGTGCAGTATAATGACCTGTCTAATGTTCAGCTTCCTCTGTATTAATGCACACTGTAGGAGACAACATTCATGTATGTACCATTGTATTGCTACCCAAGTGCCAGATTAAACCAATTAATGCAACCTATCTACTTTTATTTACACTTTATTGTGCCCAACATGTTTTGCATCCAAAGGGCACTTTCAAGGGCACAACACTACACAGATGTTGCAGTTACAACACCCTATGATACAAGATAATTGACATCTAGAATTAAGCTAAAATATTAATACATGAAAAACTGAGATATCTGGCACCTCCAGGATGAAATGGTCACCACATATTGTAATTTTTGGATGTTACAATTTTATATCTAATGTGTAACTTCTCACTGGAGCTACTTACTCTTCTGCAGACAAAGTACTGCCTCTCAGATCAAGGATTCCATTGTATAGAACTTCTTCACCCAGCACGTCTCTTGTGAGTGTGGCTCGTAAATGTAATTTTCCATCTCGAACAAAACTGTTTGAGCGGTTGTTTACAAATATTTGGAATTCACTGTGCTGTTTCACAAAGACATAATGTTAATAATAAAGTAACTGTTTTAAATCACATTCTCCTGCAAAGTGATGCAATATTATCTGGCAGGCAGGTATCAACATTTTGGAGGAACCTGGTGCCTTCATTTTTAGTGAGTTACAGGCGTTCCCTACCTCAGTCTTGATGATGTAGATACAACAAATCTCTGAAATATTTTTTTCTCTTTTTTAGCTTAACCATGTGGCTGATGGCCAGAAAAGATTTTAGTGCATGATGTCAAAAGCTGATCCATCAGTACCAAACAAAATAATTCAACTACAACAACTGCTTGGTTTGTTGCAGCTACAAATTCCCTTCAGAAGCTGATTCTTGTTGATCCGTGTTCATTTGTCAAGAAACTATAGAAACCTAAGGCTCACTGCCACATACATGAGAAAAGACCTGAGTCAATTCACATAATTATACCCTAATTTCTTTCCCTGAACCAAACTTCGCTTCACTTAGTCAAACCTCTTCTACTGGTAGGTGTAGAGAGAGTGAAGTGAAGTGAAGTGACATGCTTGTAATCAACTAAACTTTCGGATATGAGGGGGACTGGCCTGCGGTATCCTGGATTAATTTAGGGTTTACTCCCCCTGAGAGGGTTGGCTTCACATGCCAAACAAACCCCTCCTCCTCTTACCAGAGCCTCATTAGCCATTTTCAGGATCCTCACTAGGCTTTCTCGGTTACTGCAGCAGTCTGTAACTTAACTAATTATTGCATTTTGTGTCAGTTCAGAAGGCACACCATTAACCTTTTAAAGCCTAGCGGCAACTTTACATATGACCAGGTTTAACCTTTTAAAGCCTAGCGGTAACTTTACATACGACCAGGTTTAACCTTTTAAAGCCTAGCGGTAACTTTACGTACCACCAGGTTCAACAATAAAAAATTCTACATGATGCTGACATTGTGTTTATGTGTTTTGTACGGATCTCAGAACAAACAGCAACTTTTGCCTTATAAAACATTAAGAGATTGGTTTTTATAACCGAAGTGGAGAGTGTTGACACCGCGGTATGCACTGAGTCCTTATATAAAACAGACACGCTTCGTCTTTAAAGGGTTAACATTAAAAAAATTCTATGTGGTGCCCACATTGTGTTTATGTGTTTTGTATGGATCTCAGAACAAACAGCAACTTTTCCCTTATAAAACATTAAGAGACTGGTTTTTATAACCGAAGTGGACAGCGTTTACAGCGTGGTACACACTGAGTCCTTATATAAAACAGACACATTTCGTCTTTAAAGGGTTAATAGACCATGACTGACCACTATAAAGAAATGACAAAAATACATTTTACATTCTTTGTTCATTCTCAATTCAAATAAGACACCAAGCCTTTGGTCACCTCAAACTACGCAACAGGAAAATAAATCGAACAAACAAGTATCAAGAGGTCATACCCTTCCACCAGATGCTGAAACTTCATGATGCCATGTTTCCAAGTCAAAAACATCAAAATTATCTTCAAATAGCAGCTGCCCTGAGCATGTATTACCTTTTGGAATCTTTGAAGCTGAGATTTTGCAATGGGAAGTTGCACTGGAATTATCATTTGAACATGGCATGCCTGCAATGGAAAGTTACACTTCATCTATTGCTTGAATATGTCAGACATGTATAAGAAATCATAATTGTTTCTCATGTAACAAGTGAATATTAAGGGCCACAAATTATTATTCCCCACACACTTCCCTTTACAACGACAGTCAGGTTCCTTAGTCAGTATACTGACTATGCTGTTGACTGAGGGATTAGAGAACCAAGGTGCCATTCCTGCCAGGTGCAGAGAACTTTCTCCTTGCCACCTCATCCAGACTGGCTCTGAGGCTTACCCAGCCTTCCATTCAATGTGTGCCAAGGATTCTTTCCCCAGGGTAAAGAAGCCAGGATATGACACCAGTTACTCACCACCATCTAGCTCCCAGGTTTAAGAAACACTGGAGATATGCGTACATAAGGGGAGAGTAGGGACGCTCCTTCACTTCCCTATACAGACAAGTTTTAATTAATTTTATTATTCCTAATTCCAAGTTTCCACAGATTCTTCTATATGTTTTTCAGTATAGCCAATACTTAGTCGATATTATGGAGAATTACCAATTACAAATTTTATTAGATGCATTTTATCTAGACTTATGGTCAATTTATTGGCAGTCAACAATTTAGTCTTATGAGACAGAACTGCGTTTGACACTGGAAAAAAATCAGGATTTAGACAGGGAAATATGATGCTAGTGTCAACAGAAAATATTATTGCTTCTGATGGGGTACGTCTTCTTGGAGAAAGGTGATGTATGAATGTGATAAACAGTAAGGGTCCTAAAACTTTTTATTGCTCCCCAGTCTGAGAAAAAATTCTGAGCATCATTATATGATTTTATTTAAACTTTCTATTCCCTATCTTTTATGATCTGAAGCAATTTACACCTGTTCTTTGAATGCCATAAAAATGCAATTTCACTATCAGATTTCATGATTTATGTAGTCAACCACCTTGGCTAAATTGTAGAAAATTCCTCAACATGCCTTTTTTTGGTTAAGAGGTTTGAATATACTGTCTGTTAGCTTGTAGGCAGCATTTTTCTTATACGTGCCTATCCTGAAACCAAACTGTTCTGGAACCACTATATTATTAACATGTAAATGTTGGATTAGCCTTACTGTTCAAAAATTTACAAGTATTTTCCACAAGAAAATTAATAGTGAAACAGGCCTATAATTTGTCATACAATCTTTGTCTCTTTTTCATACAGTGGAGATTTTTTAACACTCAAACAAAAAACTTTGGTTAGTGAAATATAGCTTACTGGGTGAATAATTTTAGATCTGCAAGTTTTTTAAATATTACTTCTTATTCCATCACAATCTGATGAGTTTCTTGACTTGAGAGCATGTATTATAATTTTCATGTCCATTTCAGTGATTGGAATAATTTTAAGGCCATGGAAATCTCTGCAAGATGATTCTTTTCAAAATCACATAACTTCTTATTGCCCACTGGATTTAAATTTAAATTTTCAGCAACTGTGAGGGAGAAATTATTATCAATATCAATATTTATTTCACATACCAGCCATCCCAGAGGGTACCTCATGTGCACCGTGGGATGTGGAACTTGTCACAATACATGTATGTACTAGCAATTATGGAAATTATTGAAAGCATCAGCCACATTTTCTGGATCGTTTTTTATATTACTGATAAGTAAGGAGGACATCTGCTCAGTTGAATGAACGTTTCCAGTCTCTCTCTTTTTTTTTTTTTACATGTTCCCTGCTGGTTTTATATTATTATAGGGCTTTGTTACAAGCCTACTGTAATGTTGCCTTTTGGCTTCATTTATAGTTTTATTCAGGATTTTACACTATTTAGTGTAAAATGCTTTTAATTTTGGATGATTACTGTTCCTGCTCATGTTGTATAAGACTACTTTTACATTTCAAAGTTATTTTTATTCCTTGTGTAATTCAGACATTCTCTATGATGCCAGTATTTTTATACCTAATTGGAAAACTGCCTATAAAAATGAGTTAAACATGTTGTCAGTATCATTGTCTTTGAGCAGTTTTGAATTTTTGTTGTAAAATGTACAAATTATATGTTCTTAATAATGAGGTTATTGGCACTTTTCATAGTTCTCATTGAGATAATCTGCATTTATGTTATCACAAATTATAAACTCAAATTTTAAATTATACAGATATTTCAAAGCACCATCTAATCTCCTGACACACTGATCAACTTATAAGAAGAACCCATCAAGAGACAAGTGGTGAGAGATGACAAACATATTTCCATATTTATTCCCTCACAGCTCATTTTACACATGGAGTTGAGAATATTATAATGTTTGGGTTGAAGTGGAGATTCAAATTGAACAGGTCTGTAAAGGTTCTTTGCACATGTTAATGACCTTAGACTTCACGTTGCACTGCAATGTTCCTGAGGGAATTACAAACCTGGGGCTGTCCAAGCAAGATCTGTCACAAGCCAGCTTCGACTTCCAACCACAAAATGCAACCAATAATATACTTGATCTCCTTTCTGCAGATACAGATCAGGAATGTCAAACTGCCAGCGTCCATTTGTGGGTCGACCCAAATCACCACTGTATTCAGATGGAGTTGCTCCGTGTAGTGGGTTATTGATACTCACATGAAATGCAACAAATCGAATTTCAGGAAGACCTGTAATGTCATCATGCTTGGAAATTCTACATAATGTACAGCATAAATTAAAAGTAAAGTTCACCCTATAACCTGCCATGAAGGCACACAGGGTGAGTACAGGTACAGCTCTACTCTTTCTTTAACCTCGGCACTAGATGGGGGTGGGTAGTTGACGCTACATTCCAGCAGGTTTACTCCCGGGAATGGCACAGTACCCATCGTATAGGAGCCTCGATGGGTCCCAGGGCCTGTGTGGACAGGTGTGGAAAATCTCGCCCAACCAGGGTTCAATCCCCGAACCGTCCAGCCCATAATAAGTCACTACGTTGACTATGCTATCCCAGCCCACAAGTAATGTACAGCAGAATTTAAAAATTCTGTTTTCACATAGTACTGTTTATTTTTTGAAAAATTTGCCCTCAAACTACTGTCAAAATTACAAGCTTCTGTCTTTATTTCCTGATGATTTATGACTGCCAGACAGACACAGAAACCATTTTGTATTGCATAGGTTATTGCCTGTATCTTCACAGTTAAAATATTTTCTCTATTTTAACACTGCTAATAAAAAAAAAGTCTACACAACAATTTATTGAAATTAAACATCACAACTGCATAAACATGTTTTGCCTTGATGTGTTAGGCCATCTTTGGGTATTTCCTTAGTAATATGGCTTATATAAAACACAATGGGATAGCCCACATTAAGTTGTATACTTTATTACAAATGCTGAGTCCATGCAAGGCAAAAAATTTGGCACTGCCCATGGTAGGATATCAACCTACGACATGTGGACATACAGTGGCCAAAATCTGAGGTGAAACGCCAAAATTCAAGTTAGAGGACTGGAAAACCCAAGCCAATTTGGACAGGACAGCCAGTTTCTTGCTAGGATTTGCATCATGTTCCTTCTGAATGATAGTTCAGTCATACTGGAACTAAACTAACACATTTGGCTGCTATGCTGCAGGGACTGATGATTGTCAAAGAAACCTCAAGACAGAATTTCAACCGGGTATGAGCAACATATTGGACAGGTGTGTCATAAACCAAACTAACTAACTAACGCTACTGAGCAGAGTCCTTCCTGAGAAGCTAACAGTTCCACAGCTAGTCAAGAATTCCCCGCATTTTCTGGAACCTGAAAATTCATTATTGCATTCAAAAGCACACCCCACCTGTCCCTATCCTCAGCCAGCGCACTTCAGTCCATGCCTCCCCATCCCACGTCTCGAAGATCAATTTTAATATTATCCTCCCATCTATGTTTAGGTCTTTCAATTGATCTCCTTCCATCATGTCTCCCCACTAAAACCCTGTTCCCCATATGTGCCACATGCCCTGCCAATCTTATTTGTTTTGATCTGGTCACCCAAACAATGTTTGATGAGCAGTACAGATCATACAGCTCCTCCTTATGCTGTTTTCTCCAGTCTCCTCTTACCTCGTCCCTTGCATCCAACTAGCTCTTCCTCAGGACCCCATTCTCAAACATCCTCAGCCCATTTTCCTCTCTCAGTGTGAAAGACCAAGCTCACGCCCATACAACACTTCTGATACCCATTCAATTGGTGCCCTCTAGAAGAGGACACCACCTATCCCTACATTTATTATGGTTTTCCTTCGTACCTTCAGGCTGTTGACTGGACCTCATTTGGGTCACAACTACTTCCTGTCACACTCATTCAAATTACATGTCGTCCTCCAGCAAACATCCATCTTTCCCATCCAGCCCTTCATTCTAGTCACACAAAGGTTGCTGGTGATGTCCACGTTATAACCTCTGCCAGCAACACCAGCATTTTGCTGGGTGAATTGGGCCAGAAGAGAACAGAAAGCCTTGACATCATGATCCCCACAGTCCATGCGAATTCTTTCAATGGCTTCAGTACACAAATAAACAGGAACACCCACACCCCCTCCCCCCAAAACCCAAATATTGTACAACAACCGGAGCTGTTTCATACCAATGCACCATACATGTTACTGAAGAGTTTGGCAAAGGAAAATTTCAACTTATAAATACATGCTATGCACAACAAACAATAAAATCAGTCTCTTACCAGGTATCCACATGCGAAGGCCTCTTGGACAGAGCTGTTGTACAATTACTGGAGGATGTTCAAATTTTCCATTTTCAAGATGTGGTAACATATGGTCACTGTAAGTATCATTTTGTTCCCCATCTGACTCAAATCCTTCATCATCTGCATTCTTTGTTGCGCTATGAGTAGTATTAGTTTCACCTGTCACAAATGATGACAGAACGAGGAGTACCAAGCCACAGTTGACATACGCACAAGCAAGCTGCATCCTGGAGACTTACTAACAGCCTACACAATACCTTACAACACTCTTTAAATAATTCCACAAAATGTCTGATGTAATGAGAAACAAAGAATAAACTGTGTATGACTGCATTATACACTTATAGTCATAACACTATTCTTTATATGGGGAGGAAAAGAATACAGCATTTTAACACAATAGACAGCATACATTGTGTTGTGTTATTTATGCTCTAAATTAAAACTGATTTATGTATGACCATGGAGCTCACTGAGAGCATTTCTGTTCATTTCATGAAAAGTCACACATGCATTGTTCAAGATAAATACAGAAGACCATTAAGCAAATTTCTATGAATTTCCTTTGTTATATTACTACCAAGTCATACAAAGTGCACTACAAGTAAGGATTCCAGGAAGTGAGTCAATATCTCTGCACTATTCTTGTTATGTCACATTTTGTATCATCAAAATGAATGTGTGTGTGTGTATAGCAATAAAAAATTATAAACACAAATATTAAACACGAAAAAACCTAATTACAGACAGTTGTAGAAGAGCCTCACACTTTCATATGACACTAAACTTGAGTGCCAAAAAGCATGAAAAATTCAATTCATAACTTTAAGTGTAAAGAAATACGGTTACTTCAGTGCTGCATAGTGTAAATTACTGGCAGCACTCTTAAATAAACCACAAAGACATAATCCAGGCCAAGCTAACAAAATTTTTGCCTGAACATATACCTAAATGAGTAGAAACACATGCTCGAGACCTGTTCTTTAAATTTCTGTAGGGGTGGGGACTAAACAGGGTTAGAAAGGGTGCTATATAGGTAAAACCTGTACATGCTTACTAGCCGGTAACTGCTTTATGGTTACCACTGAATTATATTATTACAATTACTTGAATTATGTGTTGGCTAATATTTTTAGCTTTACTAATACTTGCCATACAGTGTGGTTCCCTTGCAAGTAAGGTTCTGGGGCACCAATATTTATCATGAGTGGAATCATACGGTCCTAATTCCTGAATCTGGTAGCTTTCACCCAGTATCCACTTTTGATATACTGAGGCTGGTTGACCATTAATGTGTTTTTTATGAATCACATTCCTGTCTGTTCACGTAGGATATTGCCTTGCGTTATGCTCAGCAATTTTGTGATTATCCTGAGGACTTTATTTTGAAAAGTTTGTAATTTATTGTTAAGAGTCTCTAAAGCATATTGCCAGGCAGTGAAGACGTATGTCAGTACTGGCATGAGGGATTTATACAAAACTAATGCCAAATTAATACAACACTCCATCAGTCATCTACACTACAAAGGGGGTGAGTATGGTCCACACTGCCTGGGAATCCACGAAAAGAAACTCGGTGCTATAGGTAACATAAAAACAAGACACTGCATTGTCCTGTTATACATACATGTATGACATAACACTGAGGCATGTTGACGTAGCTGTTGTTGCTGTGGAAAAGCAATGAGTATTACATAGTCTCAGCATGCGTGTCTGTAGCCTTAGTTATCCAGCATGCAAAGCGCACCTGCCATATTATATTATCATCTGTGGCCTGTCTGGCTCTACCATATTTTTCTGCATTATCTCATAAATGGCACCATTTTCAGAAAAAAGTTATGGCACATAAAATATGTTTTGATTTTCTCTACAAGTATTGTCTGAAAAATTTCTGATTCTAATAAGAATTCACCAACATATTATGAAGAATGTACATAGGTCTTGTGCCTGTTCTTGTCACATTTAATGAAACTTGAATTTTCTTGATACATTTTTGAAAGATCCTCAAGTATCAAGTTGCAATTCAAAGTTGTTCCACACAGACAGATGGACAGACACGATGAAGCTACCACTCGCTTTTCACAATTTTGCAAACACGCCTTGAAATCATCACTCATTGCTGAAGTAAAATTCTTGAAGTGCAAATACTCTACTTAACAGCACATGATGATAATAATGTACTGTAATAATAATTTCAATGCGAAACACTGGGCTATAGATGGCCCAAAAGTGTCTGAACCACCAGGGATCTGGTTTACTGAGGGACCACTCTATCACTGATGGAGGGCTTATTTAATACAGGATGCAGTTGCCTCAGTTTGTCATTTACTTTCCACAGGCGGCAGGAAATGTGTGCCTTGTGACTTTTGAATGTGACATCACACCAAGATATTTTGTTTCACTAGTCCATTCGTGCGTTTCCACAAATCCCAAGTGACCGAATACTGTGGTGGTAATCATGACACACCCATTTAGCACACAAAATAACAATGGACTTTGTAATATATATTAATCTTAGCTCTCCATTTCTGGAAGCAGGGTTCAATGAGGCCTGTCACCTTATTTAATTGCGCAGCTGGTATTATGTACAGTGTCTGACTGAATATTTACACTCAAATCACCAACATAAATTGCAGCTATTACATTACTGTCATTTTCCATAGAATGTCAATAATGTACCCCTGAAAACGTGTGGGCCCATGTAAACCACAAAGAGCAATTCCTGGCCAACCTGGATGCTGGTCCACATATTACAAAGATCAGTTTTGAAGATAAATGTGAATTATGCGTCTCAAATGTGGTGGAATGTCCATGCTTTGTCAAACGCTCTTCTGATGTCCAGGAATATTTCCACAGCAACTCTGTAAGTACTGAAGCTGTGTGTAATACATTCTGTGTTTCTTAGCAATGTGTGAATTGTTAAATGTACTTTTTTGAAGCCCTGTTGGGTATCTCCAATAACTTCGAGTTCCTGAAGTGAAACGTTTAATCTTTTCACAGTGATATTCTAATAAACTTTACGTCAAAAATTTTCTAAGCCAAGTAAGCAGATAATTCTATCCCGTCTCCTATGAGTGGGAAAACAGTTGTGTGCTACTGACCTGTTCACAGGCATAACTTAGGGAGTGCAAATGCCCCTCCAATATTTTTTCGCTACTTAGTGGGAGAGGGGCAAATAAAAAAAAAAACAGACATATTTTCAAAACAATTATTTTGGTGGTGTGAAGACAGAAAACAATGAAAAATCTGCATTTTACATGACACAGAATAGAAGCATCTAGGTCACCTGTTTACAATGGAAGGGAGGCATAGTAAGTTCTCTGTGCTCTTTGCCTCAGGTGGTTGTATATTAAGGACTGGTCCAAACAAACCTTCCCCATCCTTCTGACTTGACTCCTTCATAAATTAAAGTTCCTGATACCCATGGTCGACTTCACTGCCCTAATGTCATTAACCAAGTTGCACACATGGACCTGATAAATACTTAGGTAATAAATTTAAAAACCGGCCACAGTAAGTACTGAAGTACTATGCTCTGAGTCCCACCAGACTCAGCTGCTTTGCGTGGTCTAAGGTGGATTTCACAAGGGAGGACATGACAAAGATGGCTTGAGTTTAAAGCTGACCATTCACCTTCATCGAACAGTGTGTTACATGATACCTCATTGAAATTATCTTGGCTAGATACAGTTGCCATCATATACGCAGCGGTGAGAACTGAAAATACAAACAGGTACAAAGTTTCTCCATCTAGTGACGATAAACCAGCAATTCCACTAGCTGTTCACTACCCTTCGAAGTTCAATGTTGTTTATTTCCTGTATGAAACTACAGTTGTAGGAATAAAAACCGAACTGTATATACAGTAACACAATTCTGCTAAAATGCATTTCAAATATACAGTTCTCAAACTGATGTACAATAACAAAAAGACAGCTTGTACTGAAAATGAACATGAACTGCACAGGATGTACATTGCATACACTGCACAAAAACCATCTGTTCATTAGACGAATTAAGTTCCTTGATGATCTACGCAAGTGCCACCTCCTCAGGTTACTTGGCAACACTGCAGTTCTCTTCTAGAGGGTGACAACAGTACACATTTCATTATCTCTTTGTTGCACACCATACAGCGACAATGTTCTTGAAACACCTTCCCACAAGATGGTGCTGCGTGATCATGTCCACAGTCAGTACCCCCAGTTCATTAGTGCAGAATCCTCAAATTTCTCGTATTTGTTGATCCTTGGTTATGGAGATCGCTCATGTTTAATATCTCCCTTGATTTTGTTTCGTTCGATCCCCCCAAGCCCTGTGCACCACGCTGCCTGTTGTACTGCCTGATGAGATAAAAATCATCTGTCATCATCAGAACCGAAAAACTCATTTTTCTGCTCTGCTGAACCTGTAAAGAAAATGCTTTATCTCCTGCAATAAAAAATTTGGGAAGGATTCAAACAGGTCAGGGATCAGCCTTAAGAAGGCCCAGACAAGACATGTGAAATCATGCAACTACTGACGTTAAGTATGGACATTAGCATGCAAAGTGGATCTTTTAAATGGGACAGGAACATCTTATACCAAGCTATGCTTAATGCATTAACTAATTTCGCACTGTACCAACAGTGTACGTGCAATCTCAAGGTAATTATACATAGCTATAATTCGCAACATCTAAATTAACTTCATGAAATCAACTTTAATAAAATACTTATCATTCTACGTACTTGCATCAAATTTCCAACAAATCAGGTAACTACCAAAAGCAGCTGAAGTAATTTTGAAAACTTAGCTATTAAAAGGTAATTAAATAAATGGAAATGACCAGACAGGTCATGCGAGACAAAAGTACGTATGATATAAGAACCGACCATTTTGCAAAAACAGCCGAGCATGAGACGATGTAACAGACTCCTTGGCAGTTATAATTCTGAATATGCCAAGGGGATGGTATCAAGTTGCAAGACGGCCGCAGTAGCGCTGGCCAGACGTATCTCTTCACTCCCGATTGCAAGGACTTGCATCATGAGACTAACTCTTCACTTTATTTTTCCCAGTGAAGCATCTTTTCTATCAATGAATTACTTCTTAGGACTGCCACTAGCAGTGCGTCGTCTTCGTTTATCCCTCTCTCCTGTTCGGCGCTGTTGGCGTTGCTGAGCTCTAGCACGTTCACGTTCTCTCTCTGCCTTTCTCACCTCAGCCATTCTGCGCTCATGTTCAGCCATATGCCTACGGCGCATCTCTTCCTTCACAACAATCTGAATCAGTACACAAGGAAACACACGATATACGCAAGGCATACAGAACTTAATAAAACCTTCTCAAGTGACAGATTAAGAGATCTTCCCTGCTTCCACCATTTGAGAATCAGCTTTTAATTTAATCTGATAATGGTGACCTTCAAATAAATTTTCTGACACATTCCATCTTCACTTAAAATAGCACAAAAATAACACACATTTTACAAGACTTAAAGCACGTGTTGCCATGCATACGCTGGAAAGGACTCACAAAATAATGAGGGTAAAAAGTTCTGAATGAATGTTACAGGCTAAAATAAAGCATGCACTTTATGCCCAATATACTTTCCCCCAAGTATTATGAATTTAAAGACAAACCAACAATAGGGAATACTAAACAAGGATTTTTAATCAATGCAAACATGTCCAAATTTGCATATTCAAAAATAAAACACCAAAAATGTTTTTTCCAGACACACTTGAACGTATATTAGGTCTACAATAATTAAACCTTCCTCCAACCAAAGTAGAGAATTTAAATTACATTTAATTAAAATGTAAATGAATTTGCTGCTACAACAGATCCTGGTGTTTCATTTGTTAACCTTAAATGATCTACGTTTGCATATGCGAACACACATGAAGAAAAACTCCTAAAAATTCATTTCATACATTTAGGCAACAAGGAAATTTACTAAATTTTTAAAACATGCTGCATAATCTGTTTTATTTTCTGCAAAATGCCATTTATTCCATAATTTTACCTTTTTTTGCTCAAATAGTACTCGCATTTTTCACCAACCCAGTCGTTTAAAGGTTAAACTTTTGACTCAGTTTCTCTCAAAACACAGTGAAACCTCCCTGCATCATTCCTGCATGTGTCTTTTCCAGCAAAGTACTGCTTATTTCTTCTCATCCCAAAATATCATCCACATAAATAATGTGCAATTACATATGACCTACTGTTCCCTGACGTGTCAGTTACCCACACCAGTCATTCAGAATTCCTTGGTCCGGACCCACAATCTCTCCAGAATGACAGTTTCTGACCAAAATGTAGCAAAAGCAAGAAATTTTTGGAATACACAGTAGCAGTAACTTACCTACAAAGGTAATTTCATTTTACTTGTGAAATGTCACAACAAGTCAACTAAGTGTGAATGGTGGTGAGCTGAGGGGGTGAACTGGAGGCTCAGTTGTAACGTTGCAAACCTGTGAACTGTGTTCTGCAGTTGTTGGTTTAGTACTGCTTGGCAATATTCTGTTTGCTTCCACTCAAGTTCCGCAACTCCAAGGTGTGTAATTTTGTGTTACTGTGCCTGTTACTTCGTACTTGTGCTGACTGTCATTTGAAAATTACTGAAACTATGTTGTTTTGAAAATGTGAAATACTACGCAAATAAAAAAGCATGGATGACCACACACATTTTCACTAAGTTTTTAAGGGTGATAACCATGCCATACATCTGCAAAACACTTTGTTTTTATGGAATATAAATTTGTGTAGTATCCACCAAATACACGAGCATGATGACTTCCATGATGGATGGATAGGGCTAGAGCAGCGGTCCCCAACCATTTATGTGTGTGACCCTGAAGTAGCAGATGGTAAGTAACACAGGTGTTAATCTAACTTTTGTCCATTTATTATTTTTGTAGGCCTAAGTAAAATGTAAGAATTTATTTTTTGTTTTCTCACGTTGTTGAAACATCTAACACTCGTCTCACAACTGTAATTTTCCTGCACTTATTATTTCAGTCCCTTCAGAAATGATGGACAGACAATTCACTGTAAGTATAAAAAAACTGTACTCATGCCACAACTGTTACACTATTATTTTTTAACTTGTTTACAGTTCTACTAACAACGAGTTTGCGTGTGAAGATCTTTTCCATACCTGTTCAGCAGTGAGAGGCAGCCAGTATATGCAGGGAGTGGACTTAGTCTTTCTGAACAAATCATCCAAGAGTTTTGCAGGAGCTTCTTCTTCCTTCTTTTTTTGTTTTCGAGCTATAGAAGAGGAAAAAACCCTCCTAAATTCACAACTGCTACAAACAGTGCACATCAGCATTAAATCACTACAATAATGAATGGATTTCACCAACTAATGTGCGATACAAATGTAATAAAGCCTACCTACATTTATAACAACCTGAGGAAATGTATTCTATCGTTACGCCGTCAATACACGGAAGGGAGCTGTTAGCAGTTACGAATGGGACCTAAAGATGGCAGCAACAAACATAAATCAGAGGCACCTCTGATTTGGGCAATATTACAGTCCGGACTTTTATCAGATAGTTACGTAGTGTGGTTTCAAGCGTCGAGCATGAAAGTTGATGACTGAAACAATTAACTTTGGCAATTCACCTTGAACTGCTACCTGTCAAAAGTCGGCATTGAGACTTAACAGCATTTAAACTAGTAAAAGATACAGTGATGTTCCATTAATGTCAAACTATTTCTGCAATAGGGATACGCTCACCTCTGTGCATTCTGAAAGCCTTTTAAGACCAATGCTAAGTAACATTCAACAAACAACACATTTTATCGGTAGACTGTGTAGACCTGCTTGAGTGCCCCAAACCCTCTGTTGGACAGCACTGGTGATGCCATATCCACTGCCTTCTACACATACACATCCAACTTTCTCTGATGGAAGTGTCATGTTTTCAGTCACCTGTATCATGAAGGACAAACTGCTTCCCCTGCTGTTTCTTATAGAGATAATAAATTATAGTAACCCCCGTTCCATATTTCTGATTATTTTTAAGAGTACAAATTAACACCACATTTTCCATTACAAACTGCATTCACATATTACCAAATTTCAGTCAAGTGCCATACTCAAGTTGCACAACACATTTCATCAAATATAGTTACAGCTGCAGTCCACATGAAATCCACACAAACTCATTCTCACCCCACCATGTAAAAAGTTTCATGAAAATTCAATGAATCTGTTGATCTTTCAAACTAATTCCTGTATTGGAGGTTTATTTTTATTACTAGTGGTGTTTGAGACAATAATCGAGCCATTTTTGGGATGAATCTCATTTTTAGCTTTCCCAGCCCTGAACAAAGTTCAATTCTGTTCAATTAATCATGATTTGTTTACCTCAAGTCCATTTTAATCTCTCTCTCTGTCACTCACATACACACACACACACACACACACACACACACACACTTGGGTGCCAAGTAACCTCTCCCCTAAAAATCTCTCTATAAAAATTTCATGTACTTTTTTCAACTGACTCGTGTGTTACACGTCCCATCCACTTAATACTCTACTCAAGTGCAATACGAAGCTCCTAACCATGTAACTTCCTTCACTTCTCCTTCAGTGTAAGCTGTACCATGTCCCATTGCAGTAAATGTGATCAGTACTTATATGGCACCTTTGGAGAGGTTGCCAGCAGAGTGATCAGATGCTGACTGAACAGAAAACACATGCCAGTCCATTCATGGACAAAGGCAGAGTCACGGCTTTCTTGAAAGACCCTCCGCTAAAAGAGCAGGGGATTTACTCAACTTGAGCATACACCAGCTAAGAATAATGATGGGGTTGCTAACAGGACACTGTCACTTAAAAGGGCATTATTTAAACTGGGGCTGCTCGACAGTCCCTGGTGTGATGGATGCAAAGAGGCATCTGGAATGACCTCACATGCAATTTATGACTGTGAGACACTGGTGGTATTAAGATTTAGGCATCTGGGTCAGCAATTCTTGAAACCAGGTGACCTTGCTGACATCTTTGTCAGCAAGGTACTGCAGTTTGTTCAAAATGCAGGGCTACTGAATGCTTAAGCAAAGGGTTGCACAAAGATCAGAAACAGTCAAGGTGTATGGGTCACTGTGGTGCCTGCCCTAATGTACCGTACTCTACCTGGCACCTTAGTCAGTAGTATCCTTTCCTTCCCCATTCTCTATTATTCTCTTTGACCTAGTTCCTTGATCTTGCCCCTCCCCTTTGAACTAGCAAAATCCCAAGCACAGCTACTTGAGCAGGCCGACACGTTGTGCATGAAAGTTCTGTGAACAGCATATCTGTGGGTGGTTGGTTCTCAGCAACAGATGGGCACCTGGCAGGTGAGTTGTTCTGCTGAATTTTGTTCAACTGATGTACCTGATAAGCTGTTTCATGCCCACTCAGTCTCATCTCCAGTGAGCTATAAAGGCATATTCAGTGCACAGAACTGTTGCACTGCACATGCAGTTCTGTGTATTCACTTGTACTTGCTTTTATCACTGTTTTTGACCATTTGACTGTTTTTTGCAGGTTGATATAAAAATTTACTGTACCACATTTGGCACTTACATTATGAGCTGACATTATACACAGAATCCAGCCCTGGTTTTTTGTTTACTATCTTTGTTATTCGGTAACTACAAAGTGCATTGTTTCACGCATGTAGTTAATGTTTGGCACTTACTGTATCTGCAAACTAAACATACTGAGGCTTCTGACAATTCTCACCCCAGAGACATCTTTTCAGGGCTACAGGTTTGCTCTCACATGAATGTTCTATTTATACGACTACAAGGAGAGATCAGATGCACATTCCTGTTAACTACACACCCACATAGATCGCATACATAACTTTCCTAGGGCTCAAACTGTATTTGCAGCACTTCTCTTTTATTTCAGAAGGCAAAGTTTTATTGTCTACCAACAGTTGCTATAGCCTCCTGAGTTCTCAGTTTCTCACTATCCATGGAAAATTATAAATCTCCACTACAAATTAAGAAAGACTGGCTACACATGCACATACAAAAGGAAGAGGATGCTGGTTAATTGCAATGATGCAGTGTTGCCAACTGGCAACAAGCAGTCCGTGCATCACTACCAACCTCATCATATACGCAACACAAATAAAATGTACACCAATGTCACCTTCATCAAAAAGAAGCCATGTGCCCCCAGTTTTTGTTCACATTTTTTTTAAAAGATAAGGTGTGTACAGTATTAGAGAAAATGTGGTACCATTCCCCCACACACGCCCATTCTTTCAAAGAGGTTCTTTGCTTAGGATTTCCTGAAAAACTCTGTGCACACATTTTTGATCTGTCTTATTATGCACGCTCCCCACCCATCTCATCCCCCTTCTCGTCACCCTAATAAGATATGGACAAGATTACAAATTGTGAAGCTCCTCACTACGCAGTCTCAAACCTCCTGTTACTTCTTCCTTGGCTGCAATATTCTCTTTAGCACCCCATTATCAGACAAACTGCATCCATTAAGACTATTACATTCTGGGATGTCACAGCCTGTAGTCTTGCAGATGGCTATCAATGCTACTTCCATTTTCAGAACACAGCCACGTGGCCATAATATTTGTATTGATCTACCAAACTATGACTTCCCAGAAGACAACAATCTTAACATTTCACCATCATAAAAACCTCAAGTCTAGCATTCAACCTATGTTCTTCCCTTATAGTGAGAAACCAAGTTTCAGACCCATATCAAACTAGTGCTAAAATTACAGTAAAAATCAAATACTACATTACAACGCAAAGTACGAGTTCTTGAAATATGTAGTGCTTGTAGTATTACCAGGTGCATCATGAGGAGATGCACTTCTGCTGTGATGCATTTTCTCCTTTCGCGCTCTTCTTTCTCGTTCTTTGCTTTTCTCCTCACGCTTTGGTTCTTTCTCAGTAGGGGACATTTGACCTATTTTACCCAGGTCCCATTCTCTGACACTTGCTGATATCTGAAAGAGATTATGATCATAAAATCAGCACCCTTAAATTTTCAAATTTAAACAGAGGCATTAAAAAAAGTAATGAGACAGGCAATGCTGCATGTCTGCAACAGTCCATATCAATGAAACACATCATACTGTGGTCTGAAATGTGATAGGTCACTGCCACGAAGAGCACTGTAACACCATTATGCATCAGTTCATATGACATATCTGACTAGGCCCATTTTCAATGGCAGCAGAGAGTGATACATCATGTATTTAAGACAGATGTATTCAACAAGAGTTTTGAACAGAACTCAGAAAAAGCGGTAAAGGGATTTCACAGATGTTACAGGAAGCCTATGGATCAGAAGTAATAAGCAGTCCAACAGTTTTCAGACAGCAGAATCATTTTACAGGGAACCAAATGGTGGGTGATGATGCTCGAAGTGGGGCAGCTGTCACAGTATTAAGCAAGAAAATGAACAACTAATGCAAGACAGAAGATTATCATTATGAGGATTGTCTTAATGTTTAAGTATGTCGCTGGCAGGATTCAGCACAACGTAATAGTGAAATTAGGCATGCCCCAAGCACATGAAACGTGAGTTCCACATGATCTCAGCAATAACCATAAACAAAAACACAGAAGCCTGCCACTCAAATGTGACTCATTTTGAAGCAGTACCCTAATTTCTTAGAGTCTATAACAACCTGTAATGAGTCTCAGCCAAGGCATTACAACTTGGAATCAAAACAGCAATAAAGTGCTTGGAAACATGGAGGCTTGTCTTCGTTGAAGATATTGCACAGTGCTCTGTCAGGAAAAGTGAAACAGATGTTGCTAAAAACACCCATGTTCTTGATAAAACAATGTTTTTTGCTTCAAGACAATCCATGGCCACATACTGAACAAGTGACGATGTCAGTGTTAGGAGACATCAGTGAAACACTCCCAGAACAACCAGATGTCGCACCAAGTGATTTACGGGAATTTCCAGCATTTAGACAGAGCTATGAGGGCCAGAATTCAGGCCCAAGAGAGATCATACAAGTTGCTGCTGCCAACACTACACAAGACGTAAAAATATGGCCCATTTTTATATGTCTCAGAAGTGGGGCAAGAACTGAAAAAAATACATATCTATTGTGAAAAGTGTTACTTTAGTTCTGCACCCTCTGCTGCTGGACAGATAAAAAAGAAGTGCAGTGAAACCTATCTTAAATGGAACCTGGGCATAACAGAAACCTGTCTTTAGTGGAACACTTTAATGGTCCCCAGGATGTGGAGTCCCAAGTATCCAAACTTCAAGTACCTGTGTGAAAAAAGACCTGCCATTTTGGCCCTTTGCAGTTCTGTTATAGGCAGGTTTCACTGTGGATCTAGAACACAGTACAAGTAATTGTCATCTCACTGTTTGTGTGTATCAATTTACAAAATATTTGAAAACAACTGCATCAAAACATTATTATGCCTCTGAAGCGCAGAAAGCATTTACATATATCATAATACCAGAGCTCCTAGAGTCAATATGGTAAATTAATAACTACATACATCTGCAAATCTTAACACTTCCAGTCCAAGATTTGGGAAATCAAGTTCTGGTCAAAATATAAATTTGGGTCTGTTAAGTTACACAAAAATAAGTTTAGACTGGAACTGTTGTTCTGTAATGCGCTCAAATAAATACATCCTGGGAAGGGGGTGGGGGGTTGGTCCTCTGTTGAACTTACTGTGACACAAAAAATAGTCCCACATGGATTTGTTTGACATTACTGCCTTCTGCATTTGTCTCCATGTTACTTGGTACAGGAGTAACAATGTTTTGGAAGAAAACAATACTTCTATCTTCAGAGTAGAAGACAGGTGGTATCCACCCACCAAACTACAGTCAAACCTGGTTATAACAACATTGGTTTATGAGACACCTCATCTATAGTGTCAGACATAATGTGGTTACAATTCCTAACTGTTAAATGTAACATTATATTGCTTGGTTAGAACAACACTCGTTTATGACACAAAATATTCAGTTCCCTTCATGGTGTGTAACAGAGTTTGACTCTACACTGTGTAACATCCGAGAAGACCATAATCTTAACACTCACACTACACAAATCTCAAATCTTATTCTGAGTCTGACTGCTCTGACACTGCAATGTACTGAACAAGATCTGAGGCCATCACAGTGGTAAGTGTGAAGACATCTGTGTTGTGGGAAGTGACACCACAGAGTATGGCAGAAATTTATACACATTTTGGTTCTACCAGGCTATATACTATTACAACGCACAAGACAATTACCAAAAATGCAATTCTGATAGGTTGTTTGCAGTCACTACAAAATTACAAGACACTACTGTACGAAGTTTGCTTCATCTGTAATGAGCTAACACAGTAAATTCACAATGACTAAATACAACTAAATTCTGATACGAACAGGGGTATAGAGCAAGCAATGTGGAACTCCAATGCAGGGTAAGCACACTTTTGCAACCAACAATAAAAGAAAACAGTTCTGAAAACCTGGAACTTTTTAGTACCTTTTTAACATTCATTGTTTTAACATCTTACTATATGCACCAGCTGCTTTAAATTTAAGAAACTCCATATTTTGTTCACACAGTTCTCAGAACAAAAGGTAAATTTATCCTTGTACACACTACACAGGCTTATGCGGAAATGAAGGTGCAGTTCCACTGATTCTGAACCTCAGCACTAGGTGAATGCAAGAAGCTCCACACCCTGGCTGCTTTACCCCTGCAGAACAGCCCCCAGTATTATAATGGGCTACCCATGTGCATAATTATAACAGTGAGTTATAGCAATTATGGCACAAGGTAGACACCAACTGGCAACTGTTTTACCACTGCCATTCTAGAAATACAGCGTCTTATAAAGCTACAGTTACTATTCAATAGAAAGCATCATTTTTGAGCCAATTAAACAAACAAAACAAAATCATTAACACCCAAAACCCTTAAATGAAATTTTCTTGTGTGCCTTCAAATTAGAAATTCACTTGTAACAGTGAGATTTGTAAAGGAAACCAAGGGTACTTCATACACTCAATGAACATCCACCATTTGGGGTTCTCCCTTTGAAGACCAAACCTCATCTAAATCATACATAAACAAGATGGGCAACGTACATATAAACATAACAATGACGCATGTTCATGTAACCACTGTTGCCATAGAAAATCAATAAGTATTACATAGTCTGAGTGTATGTCTGTACCCTTAGTTACCCAGCATGCAATGTGCATGGACCATATTATATCATCATCTGTAGCCTGTCTGGCTCTACCATTTTTGTTCACATTATCTCATACAGGGCACAATTTTTTCGGCGGCGGCGGCGGGGGGGGGGGA